>ML994642.1:905236-1305104 GCA_010093925.1 Zopfia rhizophila CBS 207.26
AGCCATCGTTAGATCTAGGGGATCTGGCTATACTAACTGCAGGCACCTCTTGCTGGTAGACGTAGCTGTTGAATGAGGCGAGAGCTGCTCAGCGCGTCAAGCAGATCTCATTGCAAACTAACTAGAAGAGCCAGATCCATCAGATGTGGGAGTGTAGAAACAGCGAGTGTAGTAACTATCTAAATTAGTATTATATTAGTCCCTCTAGCGGCGAGCACTATAAGATTAGCCACGCAGATTCAAAGTCCTAGGCTCTGGCAATCCTTGATGGGGATAATAAGCTAGTTTCCGTGAACATGCCCCCACTCAATTTTATTGATTATTGGCGTAGTTCTCTTAGTGGAGGTGACTAGCTTCGGCGGGGTAAGAAGAAGAGTAGAAAGAAGCGCTAGAGTAGTAGCTTAGGCACCTCTACTAGCAACTTAGAGAGAGAGTACCGTCGCGAGAGGAGAAAGTATGAGAGGCGGCGGGAGAGAGAGGATGAGTAGTAGTAGAATGAGTAGCGTGAGGCCCTACGAGCTCAGCATGAGCAGCTCTAACTATAGTAAAGTATGAGTGCCTTTTAACAGCCTCCACTATCAGCAGTTCCGTATCCTGGGTTCTAAACATACGGCGGCTACTCTTATTTAGTGTATCTACTACTGCCGCAGTAAGACTTCTAGCAGAGCTATTTACTTTACCTGATAGCGCCCCAGCAGGCCCTGCGTCGCCTAATAACGCCTGGCGGGTCACTAGTTGTTCCTATTATAAGATTAAGCCTAGTAGCTAGAGAGGGGGATATGCGTAGTACTGTAAGGAAGTTTTTCAGCTGGCTTATTAGCTAGTAGCTGGAGGAAGATCAGGATGACTACCTACGCACATAGGAGGTGGCGATCGAGGAGAGGTGGATAATTAACGATTTAAGGGATATGTCGACTATAAGCAGTGACCTATACAAAGCTGCCGTTAGTAAGCTATATAAACTTAAGAATGGGATTATTCAGCACCTACGTGAGGACGTACGTAGATTTAAGCTCTACTATCGAGCAGTAGAAGACCTAACAGCGTTGAGTAGAGATAGAGAGATAGTAGAGTACAGTAATAGTAGAGGTAGCTAAGTTAGGTGAATAGGCGTTTACATGGCGACACTAGAGTTGTTAAGTAGACTTAATTTCTATGATATTATATAGTAATCTATAGTAACTCTACTAGAGCCGCCTTTACTACCTTTATATCTCTCGCCTTGCCTCTACTAGCTCCTCGCGCTCCATCCTGTACAACCCATCTGCAGCATACTTGAAGTGCTTCTGCGTAAACTGATCGCAGCGACTCTGCCGAATACATGCCTTTAAGAAGTCGCCAAAGTTAGTGTACTGCCTTCTTATGTATGGATAATTTCAACGGATTCATGCCTTAAGCACCCCAAAGGTGAGCTTGATCAGGTTGAAGTTGGGCGAGTACGGAGGCAGAAAATGTACAACATAACCAGCAGCCTCAATCGCTGCCACTACCTCCTAGTTTGTATAGATAGAGACGTTATCCAACACTACTACTATGGGCTTATAGCCGTAGACGGCGCGGAGCGTTGGTAGTAGCGTGTTTTGGATCCAATCATGGAGGTTATATTTGGCAGCATGAAGTTCTCATAAATATTGTCTTCAAAGGAATGATTGCATTCTTGATTAATTGAATTACCTGAAGCTGTAGAGACTGTGTTCATATGTGCATGTTCCCAATTACGTAACCCCTTGATGATTCGTTCTGGTGCATCCACATTCAGGCATCCACGTGTTTCTGACGTGGCGAGATTGCCGTGCCAACACGAGATTCTGCAGATTTTAGGAAACGGACTTGGTCCACATCTAAATCAGGTATGTAAATCAGGTATGTAAATCAGGTTGTGGGCACCCACTGGCCGGAGTCGTCCCTTCGAGAACTGGAGGAAGTCGGGCGTCCACGGGCGACGAAGACGGAAGATGTGCAGAATACTCTCAGCCGGGAGAGAGCACTTCTCCGCTTCCCTCAGAACATTGATCTTCAACAAGCCGCAGGTTTCGCATCCTGATTCTTCCACAGGTGTCTTCAGCGCCGGAAAGGATAGGGAAATTGTCGAGCCTGCTGTACGGCAAGGCCATCTCTTTCCGGGATTAGCGTGACCAATTTCCCTTCACCTCCTCGGCGGAGAATCAAAGACGTCCCCACCTGAAGGTGAATCGTCCACATGTCCTAGATGGTGGTCATTGAGTTCTAGCACTTATAGTCCTTACAACTGCGCTCCCCTACTCTGCATGATAGTCGGGTCGACATCCGGGAGGTATCCCATACGCTGCTGAAGTGACTGCTTGACACCGTGCACGAATTCGACCAACCGGACCTTGTACAACTTTCCGACAAAGAAAAATCAACATCCAGAGTACTTTGGAAATGTGCAAGATCTAATTGGTCAAATATAGCCTTGGCGCGTGCACGGTGTCAAGCTATCGTTTCAGCGGTGCATAGGATAAGCAGGCAGCGTCTCCAACGTGAGCTATCTGCTTGATGGTGTGGGAATATAAGCCGGACTACGCCAGAATAATGTATCTATATCCGTGTAAGTGCTGCTTAGGAGAGTGTACCTATATATCGTAATGCTGGAAACTCGATAGACGCCTAGTTGTGCATCGATGCAGCGCACGTGACAGCACGTCGATATGTCAGACGCCACGCCGACCTCTCTTCGCACCCTCATTCGTCTCTTACAAACATCATCCATCAAAAATGGCCGTATCCGCACCCCGCCTATAAACGTTCGAATTTAACGCCCATGACCACTTTAATCGACTCGCAAAACCATGCTGCCGCTATGGTAATTTCTCATGTCCCCAAGCACTACCAAGACGAACAAAGGCGCACTTATTTGCCGTCTGACGTGGATTCGGCTGTGCTTCGGCTCATACCCTCAGCTTCCTCTACATCAACTCTGGCGAGAGAGCAGCAGGCTACCTTCGCCCATACACTTAATCGGCGAAAGACCGAGTTGTACCATAACCTCCGACACCTTGTCGAATGTTCCAGCGAGTCAGAGCTTCAAACGCCAGATATTACGAGAATTCCCAATGGTAAGTTCAAGAGATGCCGAGGGATTTTAAATATGATTAGAGTGGAAGTTGGGATAGAATATCTCTAAAAGCTGGCACTCGCCCGCAGGACATCAGAGCCTGCGTGGCTGTATTCAAACGGGCCAGGTATGAGATCCTAACCAGGGACTTCTGCAACGACCTGGCGGATACAGCGGGCGTCCAACATACCGTCGGTGCAATTGTTGGCAGTCGGTTTTAGCAAGGCGTCGTAGGATGAAGTAATCTATTCATGCGTAGCTAGTTTTCTGTAGCTGCCTTAAATTCATCACGGCGAAAAGCAAGTGTGCCCACTGGAGAGTACACCTAGTCGAAGAAAATGATTCGATTTCTACCAGCCCCAGCACGGAGACATTGAGAACCCAGATCAGTGGAAGAGCTTATTATGTCAAAAAGGCTAGCTGGCAAAGTTAAGTTGATAGCCTAGATCCTAGGTTCCGGCTTGTTATCCGCAACCTTTTCCATCAGGTGCCATTTGTGCCGGCCCAGGTCCGCCGCCATGCGTCGATCTAGCCACCGCAACCCCCCTCGCTAATCAGTCATAGTACCAAGGTTACCTTTTCCAAGCTCGCGGTTAACCCCGCAGTAGTGCAGAGCCAAAGCCTTCGCTAATCTGCCCACTGCTGAAACGCCAGATCCGCCATCGTCATTGTCCCGATTCGGCATCTTGGAACCAGATTACGTCTAAGACGCGCTTTCCATGCTTCGCTCAAGATATAAATGCGTCGTGTATCCCTCTAGCTCAGTGCATCAAATCCGGAAACTAACCCGAGAAGCTGAAAACTCACCATTCACGAATACTCCCCGATTCACCAAATCGATTCGCTAAACTTGAATTTGGCATCAGTCTCGGTCGCACCTACCGTGACTTCTCGCTTGACAAAGATACCACGCATGCACTCCAGACTTTCAGCGTCGTCGCCGCAGCTCTAGGAGCCGGTAGCCTTGCCTCTCCGCCAACTATCCTCCAGCACCGACTGACACTTCTAAGGAACAAATCTCTCGACAACCCTGGTCTCCCTCCCCGGCCTCCTGCGCTCTCCATCTGCTCTTCTCGCAATACAATGGCAGATTCTCTACGATCACGGCATAATGCCCGTTGTCTCGCTGGCCATTGGCTCTGCCGCCGGCCGAGCAACTCTCGCCTACTGCACTACCGTCACCCCAACCTTTACTCCTACCGAGTCTGTGACAAATGCTTGGCGAAACCTGTACATCGCAGCGGCAGTGGCGGCATTTGGGCCAGCTCCGTATACGCGAGTGCTGATGATGGGGACGAACGACGAGCTAATGGAGGGCGGGGATTACTACTACTCGAGGAGAAGAGAAGGGAGAGAAGGCTCATCAGCTCGTAATGAAGTGGGGAAGGTGGAATTTGAGGAGAGGAGTGCTAGTCTTGGTTGCGGCGGGGTTGGGAGCTTGGGCGAGTGTGAATTGAGGAGCGATGTTCTTACTATAAGCGACTTAGATTAATGAGGCGAGGAAGACTTCTCGACGAAGCAGATGCGATTTGGAATAATGGAGGATACACGCATTTGGGTGAGAGCGGCACGATATTTACCCACATTTTCAGATCTCAGCAGCTTCCTCAGCTGACATTCGGTTTTACGTTTGCGACTGCAGAGTCTTTCGGCAATTCCACCATCCTGGTCTTCCCAAGAACCATGATGGTTTCGCAGCAATGAAGTTTAGATGCAGTCTTCACGATGATGCAGGGATGAGGCGACCTGCGGCAGAATTCCGCCGCTTACAAAATTCGGGAGAGGCGTTGTTAAGCATCGGCTGACTGGGGTTCCGTTGCCGATGCGAAGCTTACGAGCTCCCGCTCATATGCTCGTACTGTCCGAAAATGCTTTTCAATCATCGACAATCACCATGGAATACATTACTTCCATATCCCGAGCCTATCAAAGCGCTTCTACATGCTCAAATTCAGCCATCTTTTCGTACAATTTCCCGAAACCGTGAGGGATTGATCGCGCTATGGTGGTAGCCACACGATCCCTTCTAACCGGACTTTTCGCCGGCGTATTGCTAGGATTTTTGCTGCACTTGGTGCTCCCACTTTATCAACCGGCACTCGAAGATACACACCTCAGGGTATCCACAGCACCTGAAACTTTTTCACCGACACTTGCAGATATGCTTAGGAATTCCTTACAAATTGCAAGGGGAGCTGTGAGAGGGGCGGCCTACAAAAGCTCCCGTGTCGCCTCCTCTGCTCTTCTGCAGACTTCTTCACCACTTTCATCAGCTACCTCAAACTTGAACACCGAGGCATTCTCGACTTCGACAACAAAAATGGCCTCTCAGAAGCCCTTCCTCCAAGCCATCAAAGACCGCCGCACTTTCTACCAGCTCAATAACACCGCCCCCATCTCCGACAAGCGAATTGTCGAGATCGTTAAGGAAGCTATCCATCACGTTCCATCATCCTTCAACTCACAGTCCGCCCGCCTCGTTGTGCTGCTCAAGAAGGACCATGAGCTGTTCTGGGACTATGTGCTGGATGTGCTGAAGCCAATTGTACCCGAGGAGCAGCTCCCTTCAACACAGAAGCGAATTGCTGGCTTCCGAGCTGGATATGGAACTGTGAGTTGAATCCTGTCATACCTTCCCTTCTAGCAGCACCTGCATGTTGCGGGCAATTGCGAGCTCTCTGTCTGGTTGCGGCGAAGAGTTTGTTTTCCCGGCGCCTAATCAGGGGAAAGTGCTGTGCGCTGTCCCGCCAGCTCCTGCATGCCCCACCACTACGCCATGCCTCACCTCAATCACCCCACTAGCACACACACCGCCTCCAATTCGCACCTCGCCACCCCCATAACTCCCAATAACCTGTCCACTCTAGATCCTCTTCCTCGAAGACCCAGACGACGTCGCAGCTCTCCAAAAAGCGTTCCCCCTCTACGCCCACCACTTCCCCGACTGGAGCGAACACACCTCCGCCATGCACCAGTATTGCCTGTGGGTTGCATTAGAGGCTGAAGGCTTTGGCGCCAACTTGCAGCACTACAACCCGCTCATCGACCGCAAGGCTGCCGAGCACTGGAAGTTCCCGGTCGAGTGGAAGTTGAGAGCTCAGTTGGTTTTTGGTGGCAAGGTGACGGACGATGCGGGGCCAAAGGATTTCAAGGAGGTGGAGGGAAAGAGGCTTTTCGTGCATGGTGCTGATTCATAGACATGAAGATTAGAGGAGAAGGGTAGGTGGAAATGGGACGGGGGTTTTGGGAACGTGTGGATATATATGGCGAATTGATATACTTTCAGGAAGATTTTTAGAATCAAATATCTCGTATTGAAATTTGGCATACCTCCCATTCCATCTCTCAAGCTTCTCATTTCCAAGCGCATTTACTTCTACTAAGTTTACGAAGCCAGTTAGCCTTCTCTAACACCATCCGAGCGACCATCAAAAGGCTCTGCTGATAAAAAGCAGTACCGATGACCCTCACCCCGCACCATGTTACCACCACCCATCTACAAATGCACAACTCCAACCTTCTAGACATTGTCATTGCCCATATGTTTATGACCTCAACTACCGCTCACAGCATATCTGGATCCTCCAACAATTTTGATCTCGCGACATAGTATCGAGATTGACGGCTTTTGATCTCGAAGTGGAGGGATAGCATCGCTGAGCTCTCCTTCCCCCCCCCCCCGCTTTTTTTTTTTTTTTAAGTCAACCTTTCCACCTATTTTCAACAAGCCAAGTCTCCGTCCTGCAATGGAGGCTTGAAGCTTCCATTTTTAGAAAACAGCTCCCACTCTCAAACCACGGCACTTCTGAGTCATTATTTTGATCTCTCAGCATTTAACGCACAGCTACCATTTTTGGATAAGGCAGGATCCGCTGCTATTACTAGGTTCGTCGTTTTTTATTGTATGAGACCGCGAAATCCGAGCATGTGGGGATCTCACGATGATTTTTAACCCTAGGATCCTAGTCCGGCATCCATATAAGGCTTGTTTTCGACTGGCTTTGAAATCTGCATAGCCAGGGTGCTCGCTAATTTTTGGACCGAAGACAGGAACTGAGCAAATTTTGAATCCCTTCAGGAAGCCGACTCCGAACCCCTACAGGTGGGTGGAGCAGCCATTTTCAGAGAACTGGTCCAGAGGCCAAAACATCTTGTGTCTCCGGAAGCATTATAGTCTTCAGCCACCGAACATGTCCAGTGGATTTTTAAACGACCGGTTAGAGGTGGTTGGCATTCGTGGGAAACCGGAAGTACAGAGGATGAGGGAGTTTATATATGTTTTTTTGGAGCTGGGACTGGAAGGTAGGAAAAGGGAGAGGTCATGTAAGTCGAACGAGTCGAACCGCGAAGGGAATGAACTGCTTTCTACCATGCACTGATAATGTAAAGTATCCCTTGTTTCATAACTACAAGCCCTCGAACAAGGGCATATACCTCTAGAATCCCAACCTTTACCCTTCCTATGGCGTGTTAGCATACGTTGAAATTCCAGCCTCCGGCCTGAGAATATGCTACGCCAGTTCCAAATTTGAACTTCCAGGCATTCTAAGAGTGTTTGAGCTATTTCTGAATTCAAAACCAGTAAGCCGCTACTGCAAGCCTCTTGCGAATCTCGGAGATATTTTGCACCGTCTGATTTTCCAATCTATATTAAAGGCCTCATAAATTCGAGTCCTTCTACATTGAATTCAGTTCTATCCTTTTTTCGCTAGCTACCCGGCTTGCAAAACCAGTTCCCAGTCCATGCATGTGCTGCTCCAACATTTTGGAAACCCCCCGGCATACTTCTTGCATGTCACCTTTTTTTGTTCCCAGCAACCAGTCCCACTTCATTTTAAATCTTCTGGTAGAATTTAAACCGACAACCAGACTTCCATACTGGACGTACCTGGTCTATTTTGGACCACAGTTCACACCCACTCGCTCCCATATCGTACGCGTGTTCCAACTTTTGGACCAATCATACCACAGGATCTTTGTGATGTTTAACCAGGTACAGATAGAATTCTCATAGAGGGGCTTGTGAGGAAACTGGGGAGGGATGAGGGTTTATATATTATTTATTAGAGCTGGAGGTCGAGGCGAAGAAAGAGGATGGAAGATTGTATTCTGTGGTGCGCTGATGGTATGGCTTTCCAGTGCCTAGACATAGGCGAGTACATGTAGATAACTCGGTTCCACCCTCGCATCGTACGTGGTTTCCACCCTTCAAGTCCTGTAGAACCCCCACTGCAATTTTCTAAACTCCATCCTCCCTTAAAAGCGGTATAATGATATTTAGGGACCAATCCCCGACTCGATTCAAACATAAAATGGGGGCTCCAATACTTTTGAACCTAGCATCACAGAAGCACTCCGAGGGTTTAAGACAAATAGAAGGATCTCAGTGGTTTGCAGTGCCTTGAGGAAGCCGCAGGTGAAGGGGACGGAGCGTTTATATATATTTTTTGGGAGGTGGATGGGAAAGGGAGAGGTCATGTGAACTGAACCTCAACTCGCCATCCCTGGTAAACCTGAAATCCAAGCATATCCGAAGGTAAATCTGCTTTCATCACACACTGATGATAGACAGCGTTACCTGCTCCATGAGTTCCTATATATGAGTATGGACAAGTGTCAACCTTCAGATAGTCAACTCCATCCGCTGAGGAGTGACTTCCCCAGGCCGTCTTCAGACCCAGGTCACAACTCCAGAAAATAAGGACCTAACTTCCCTTTTCTTGAAATTCCGACCGTCCTCTCTTCTTCCACTCCTCGTAGTTTTGGTTGGACCCAGATCTACGGCCGTATTAATGCCCAATAGGCTTTCTAAGAGCAGCATCCCCATGAAGATCTTCTTTTTTTTTAGCCATGTAGAGAAAACTATTAGCGATTTGTATTGTGAGGAATTTGAAGATGAAGGAACGATGGAATTTAGATATGTTTTGTTGGAATTGCAATCACTGCCAAGCACACGTGACCTCGGCTATGTATATAAGCTCCACGCAAGCCTAAAATAATCAAGCAAGCTTCATCAACCTCAGCTTCCAACATGTTTTCTTGGAAAGGGGGAAACGAAGGAAGGTGGTGAAGTCGTGCGATTGGGCTGCGCCCTTCGGCCCCGGGCAGGACACGCAGGGACACATCTTGGGCTTCACCCTTTGCCTTACTTTATAATCCAGTTGAATTTGGGTTCTCTCTGTGTAGATATCCAAATTCAGCATCACAAAGGCCCCCGTAGCCATAATAACAGGCAGCGCGAATTGGGGTCAGGGTATTGGAGGTGGTCTAGTTTGCTGCACACCTACTGTAATCTCACATTTCGATGAAGCACAACATCACTTCTTTCGTGGCTCCCAACGGTCTTAGCAGAATCTCACCCATATGCAGCACTCTTCACCAATTCGCACCTTGCAGATGTGGCGCATTCCTTCGCTTGGCGGCGGGGTCAGATCGAAAGCAGAGGCAGCAGCTATCACTCATCTTTGGGGCTATCCATCCCGATTTTGCACCAGTTCCATATTCTCCGTCCACATCTGGTTGTCAGGAAAGGATGCGTTGATGGCAAAACTGCGATAGGCAACCTTGCTACCTTGCGCCAAGCGTAAGCAGAACTCAAGGCACCACCGCCACAACAGCAACGTGAGTCACCAAAGGTTCGTACTATCGTTACTGCCTAATCGATTATTGTGTATTTAACCAGTCATTACCTTCAGTAAGAATTAATACAATTATTCCTTTAAAGACAATATTTATGAGACCTTCATGCTGCCAAATAAGACCTCCATGATGCGTTAACACTGACGACCAATGAATCCCTCTTCTGGTATCACGTATAGGCCCCAATGCACAGCGTGCCATGGCCTGACCGGTAAAGGATTTATTCGGAAATATCCCACGCAAAATTTCAAGCTTTACTTGGACGTGCCTGTCAGCGCTCTTCAAGAGGCCGCCACCTCCTCATCTGGCTGCCCGATCTGCAAGTTTCTTTGGCGCGCCGTCACTGCCGTTTCCGGGAAAGGCTTTCACAAAGAGTTCCACACATTAGAACTGCGCAAGCAATTGAGTCAAAATGTCGGGCCATTGAGTGGACGGCTACATGTGCAGAGGAGCCTGCATGATGACCCGGCTTTGCAATTCTACGTCTATGCAGACTTTCGAATTAATACTTCTCCAGCCGTGTCAAGACCGTTTGATGAGCCGTCATGGTGGCCGGATGCTTTCGTTGGCGAGGATATCATGCCATATGGACTCTCCGAATCGTGCATCCAAAAAGCAAAGCAGTGGTTGCATGATTGCACGGGCGCAAAAGGCCTTGAGCATACTTCATGTCCTCCCTTTGTCTCTTCGCCTCTACCAACTCGGACTATCAGCATCGGCAAAGCAGATCAGGATCTACGGCTTCATATTTCTGAACCCGGTGAAGTTGCGCCGTACTTTTCGCTGAGCCATTGCTGGGGCGGTAAGTCTTGCCTCACACTATCGCGAGATACACTCAACGACTACGTCAATGATGGGATCCCATTCGAGAAGCTGCCGCAAACATTCCGCGATGCCGTTTCTGTCACCAGAGCCCTTGGGGTATCGTATCTATGGATTGATTCTCTTTGCATTATCCAGGACTCGAAAGAGGATTGGGAAGCAGAAGCAGCGCTCATGGCCAGAGTCTACGAGAATGCACAAATTACGATTGCGGCGCACGCTGCAAACGACAGCACAACAGGTTTCCTGAATGCACCCGCGCGGAGACCACCACGAACCACCAGCGTACCATTTGAAGATGGGAGCGGCTTATACAACGTCCGAGTGCGGGAGTGCGGGAACACGGTCAGAGAGGGCCTACCCTGGCACGTTGCGAGGGGCGATGCATATAGTTCCAGTAAGCTTTCATCTCGGGGCTGGGTCTATCAAGAATCACTCCTGGCACCGCGGACATTGAACTTCGCAGCAACTGAGATGGCTTGGGAATGTCACTCCATCACTGCATGCGAGTGCGGAGCTCCGCAGGTGGAACTGGATCACGAGAAAGAAGTAGAAACTGGACGACGATATCCTGGTACCATAAAGCGAAACTTTGCAAAATTAATTTGGACAGATGTCGTTCACGAATACACACTGCGGGACCTCACTGTCGCAACGGACAGACTCCCTGCGCTTTCCGGAGTTGTCGAACTATTTTCAAGACACCGGCCAGAGGACCAGTATCTGTATGGGCTGTGGAAGACTGAGTTACCGCAGCATTTATGTTGGCTCGCGGCAGAACCGAATCAGGAAGCTAGGTTTCCAAAAAGTTATGCGCCGACGTGGTCGTGGGCTTCCCTCCAGTCGACCACAATTAGGTACTCCTGTAGCGTGAGTGACCCAACGCATCAGGGTCCGGTTTCCTTTAAAGACTTCAAGGTCTTGGAAATTTATCATCCAGCACCACACCAGAGAATGGGTGACCGGGAAGCCTATCTGAAGGTGTCGGCTCCAGTCCTGTCCGTCAAGGTGACCGTGTCAGAGTTCGGAGTCGATGTTCTTCCAATTCGATTAGATGAATCACCTGGCGGTGCGAATTTGTATGTTGTGCTCGATTGCACAAGTGAAGAATTTCTTGCTTCGCTTTCCAATTCTACCCAAAATCTCGCCTTGTGTCTCATTTTGGAGTACCTTGAGAGAGATGGATCTGGGCATAGTCCACCATTTGGCATCTTACTCCGGCAAGTAGGAAATCAAGATGTTCTGGTCTTCGAGAGGATTGGGTGCGCGTTTCCAATGATCGAGTCTAAAGGGATTAACTATCAGGGATGGGTCGAACTCACGCAATCGAGAGAGTTTAAGTTTGTATGACAAACTCGAGTATCATAATAATGGCAGGTTTTTCATTCCGAAGAATGAATCAGCAAGAAGCGTGGGAAAAAGAAGCCACTCCAAGATTCCTCAGGCGATTTTTCATAGAACCGTGCAGAAGAGACAGGAGCTCCGTCATGCATAACGCCACATACTTCAACGTCCATAAGCGCAAGGGCGGGGCAGGGAAGCCAGCATGTCAAGAATTGGATATGTTCTCAGATGAAGTCGAAGCAAGATAGAATTCCATACGCTCTCGCACGATTTTTCATAACACCGCATAAACAAGCTCAATCCCTCATTGTTCATAACCCCATAAACTTTGGATCCCTATATAACACACTTCCAGCTCCGGTGGGACATACAGGGAGACATCTTTGACATTACCCGAACGTCTACCCTACATTTCCAGCTGAATCTGGAATCGCTTTGTCCAGTGACCTAAATGTAGCTCTACTAAAGCTTCTGTACTCACCAGTACGGATAGGGTAGTTCGAGAAAGGGTGGTGGAGTTGATAAGTTTGAAGGTTCTAGGACAAGTGGGATGTGCGGTGTCTGAGAAGGAGTTAATATTAAGGGAGAGCGCATGGATTTTAGAAGATGCTGAAACAGCGAGCATAAAGTCACCCGCTGTGTGATTATTATTTGCTACATGTATGAATACTTTTTGACAGCCCCGTATGATGACGTAGGCAATTTAGTTTCCACAAGTCAAGGACAAAGAGGAATCAGCATAATAAGACGTGCGCATGGGTTTTAAGGAAAGTTGAGGGCGATGAGTATTTCATTATCGGTATTTTCTTTACATAGAGGAGTGGACGAAGCCTTTGTGATTAGCACAAGGCTGTAGACGGTAGGCCGTTTGATTTCAATATCGAAGACTCATCAAGGAAGCCAGCGTGTCAAGAAGCGTACTCTTTATTTTAGAAAAGGCGGAAGAAGGCACAGGTATCACTTCTCCATGCAGCTTTTTAATGTTCCGAGCAAAAGAAATATTTTTACGGACTCATAACATGTCCATTTCAAGGATTTTTGTTTTACTCCCAATCGAGCCGTTACCTAAATCCCTCGATTACGTGACAACTCTCTCTCTTGCCCGGGCTCGGTTCAGGTTCGACTGAGACACAGATGGGGTCTGCTCAGGCCTTCTCAGACCCACCCAGGCACCTACAACGTCATATTCCAAACCTATCTCACTAAAAACTGGAAGCTTTTGACGAAGGGGTCCAAAACTTGTCCTTGATCTGAAAGGGACCCCTACCGCCTTTGAAACTTGAAAACTATAGCTCTTTCCTGACGGCATAATCTGTCTTGTTCTTATTGACAATGCGAGGATGCAATTTATATAAACAGGTGATCTCACTTTCGCCCTTTCACGTCGTCTCCCTCTAGTCCTCTCACGTCTTCTATCTCTGCAGTATAAATCTCTTCTTCCCTTTCCCACTCTAGTCTCTACTTGGACAAAATTACAATTCTAAACACCATGAGTTCCTGGCCTAGGAAATGAGACCGGGAAAGAGTTGGCCCAGCAGATCAGATCGAGGCGACCATACAAACAGGCGGCCTGAGAACAAGTCTGGGATTGGCAGTAAACCTGCTCGAACGGCAAAAGTGGAGGTCTAGGTGCCGTAATTAATTATCAAAACATATACGTAAGATAGGCATCCTCGGCATTGAGACTAGCTAACCGTTCTCTAGAAAGTAGACTTGGGATTATAGTAAAGCTATCACAGGTTCGCCTCCTTCTTGGTTCAGATAATCCGTGTTATTGGAGAGTCGTACCCGAGAAACAATATTTGTTCTCCAAAAACATTAGCAATCATTCCATCGGAGCTTACAAAGAATTGTGGGAGGGCGTTAGTACAACTTTTGAAGCCATTTCAGCAAGACGGAAAGACTCCAGCCACCCCCAGGATGTCATACGGTTTGTGGCTCTATAGTATCTACCCTTCCTCTAGAATCGAATATAAGTTTCAGTGCTAGGATTGATCTGTTGCAAGAAGAGAATACCAGACTGAACCAGAGCATAAAGATATAGGAAGACCATGTATCGGTCGAATGAGCACGCCGACGTTATGCTGAAAGGGAATTAGAGCTACATAGAGAAGTAAACTGGAGACTTCGAGAAGAATCTAAGAAGAACTCGTTAGATGCGAAATACTTGAAAAGTGTTATCCGGAAACACTTTAATAACTAAATACAGCTTGGCCATGTAACAATAATTCAGCCGATAGAAGAATCTCAAAGACCCATGCCTTCTAGCCTAGGGAATTTCAATCCTTTTGGAAGACCATAGCGGCGGACAACGGTGATTTGAAAGTGGGCTAGTGGACATTGCTTGGGCGGTGTTGGCTATTCAGAAGGCCTTCAAGGCCGGTCACGATGGTTTAGAAGCAAGAAAGGCAAGCATATTTGTGCTTTATTGTAGGGTGGAAGACCATGCTAGGATTGTTTCAACTTTTATGAGCTGGGTTTCCAAGAACCATGCCTTCTAGATTTCAACCTTTGGAAACTCATCGTGATGGGGGATAGTAGTTTGGAAGCAGAAAAGGTGGACATAGGCTTGCGGCTACGACTGTCTGAAACACTATTGTGACGGGCAATAGCGGTTCGGAAGTGCGAAAGGTGCATATTTCTGTGCTTCGATGTGGTCTTGAAGACCATACTGGCTTTTTGGGATCTGTTTTGACACTGGAATCCAAGGGCGAGGCCATCGAAAATACTTTGCAAATTCCAGACAAATGTAGGTAGCAATGGCAATGTTAGAAAGTGGACTCGGGCAGGTGTACTCATTTCGTCAAGTTTCGATGGGTTTTGGAAGAGCGCATACCAGGCATTCCTCGTAGTTGTCCATAGACAACGGGGAAATGTATTTTCGGACACCTTTATGCATATACAGGTCATTTTCTAGTGTTAAGGTCCAGAATCCGGCGGCTGAGCATAGCATAGCCTTCCTAGGATTCTGTAAGAGTGAACAGTCATAAATGGCCATACCTGAATTTTTGTAGATAGAAGAGGTGCCAAAATTGGAGCATAACTGGAAGGTTGTAAACCCTGTGGAGTATACTAGAAAGGCGCCACAGACCATGGAGAAATAATGCGAGAACCTTGGTGCTAGGATCAAGTCCAGATTAGAGTTCCATCAAGGAAGAGGGAACGCATGGTAATTGAAAATAAATAAATTGAGAATTGTATTAAGAGAATTGGGAAGTGCGAGGCTGAGAAGGAAAGAATTGTTCCCTGGAAGGAGGGAGACCTTCTTTTATAAACAGCTGGGGGGTCAAGGGAGATGCCGGGTAAGGAGGGTGCTGGACACGAGAACACAGCAGAGAGATACATGCGATACGAACTGACGTGAGTTTTGGTGACGTGGACCAATTGATTTACCAAGATATATCTGGCTACCGTGGGGTCTGGTCATACCCTGAGTTCAGGTTCGGCCGTATCAACCTTGATCGCCCGCATTTCGTCGAATTTCAACTCCACTTGCTATTCATGGAGCCCAAATCCGGCGATACCAGATGTCCCAGACCTATTACATAAAACGCCAACCCCTATTCGACACCGATAATGCAAGCTGCGCCTTCACGCCATCTCCAGCCTTACCGCCTCCGACTTCTGTCACCACTCGCCTGCTGAGCCGCCTGCTGCGCAGCCTCATGCCCCAACTCCGCCCTCAGCTCCTTCAACATCCCCTCCGTCTCCTCCCGCTTCTTCGACTCCTCCTCTAATTCCTTCTCCACGACCCCAATCTTCTCCTTGATAAACTGTATCAACGCCGCCTCCTGCTCCTGACTAAACGGCACGGTGTCACCGCCTCTCTCCGGCAGCTGCGCACTCCGTTCACCATTCGGATATCCACGCCTCGGTTTCCCATCGGGCCCCATCGCCATCATGGCAGCTTTCTTGCCGCCTTTCGTTGGCATTGACAGGTAGTTCCATTGGTCTTCGCTGGTCAGGGCTTCGAATAACGCTTCCGTTGGTTCGTTGAATTGCACAACCTCCAAGAATTCTGACCGTACACAGCCTTCTGATTCCTGCTTCGCCTGCATCTTCTCATCACCGTATTTCTCGAGTTGGAGAAAGTGTTGTCGATATTGAGCCTTTTCGCCGCTGATGGGTTGGAAATGTAATCGGATATCAATGCTGAAGCCGCCCCAGCCTGTCTCTGTGACTTCGAAGGGTGGGTTTTCGCATGCTATGAGATATTAGTTTCAGTGATTGGTGTTGCGTCGGAACACGCACTTCGGAGAGGGTTCTCATAGGTGTTGAAAATCTTGAATTGGACCTTGTTTAGCCACACCCTGATGTCCGGGTCTCCCTCTGGTTGGCGCACGTATACTGTCCATCGCTTCGTATGGTCGTCGGGGATGCCTTTTGGACGGGAGGGGTCGCCCGGCGGTGGGAGGTTGTATGCTTCTGAGCCAATGACTGGGGGGTTTGTTAGTCAGGTGGATAAGGGAGTAGAGCGGTGAGGAAGTGCATACTGATATTGCGACTTATGCGCTTGCTCTGCACGTCGTTAGTCATCTACCACCTTGGTGCTGGAAGAAGTTTACGTACTTTGACGCGCTTGTTTGCTGCCGGCGCGGGCATCCTGGAGATGTGTGCGAATTTCTAGCTTCTAGTTAAGTGATGAAAGTTGGCGTGTGTGAGGCGCGTGGTCAGAAATGATAGTTCAAATATCGTGACAGCATCGATACGGAGAAGCGTGAATGGTGGGGTGAATGTTGAGAGTGAAATCAAAAGTGAATGTCAAAGCTCTGAAAGTCTGGCCTCGGCTCGATCGCCGCCTCTTGGCGCTCGATCCCTGCAGCCCTACGAACGGTGGAGTGATGTCAAGACTTAGCCTCAACCGCCATCTCAACCATGTCACGATAAACACCAACACCACAGCTCCAATGGCTCAAGCAGCAAAGAAGAAGCTGGTAGTATGCGGCGGCAATGGTTTTCTCGGTATGCATACCTCCCCTTCATCCGAATGGCCCTTATTAGAAGCTTCGAACGAGCTCCGCTAACAATTTCCAGGAAGCCGCATCTGTAAAGCTGCCGCACATCGGGGATGGCAGGTCACTTCCATAAGGTATTTCTTACTCTCATATCACTCCTTGAATCAAAAGCTATAGAAAACACGTACTAATGGTTTGTCGCAGCCGTTCCGGCAACCCAAACTGGGCCTCCATAACCTCCTCGCCCAGTCCTCCATCATGGTCCCGGTCCGTGTCATGGCAAAAGGGTGATATCCTGAACCCTTCAACCTACATATCCCATCTCGAGAATGCAGATGCCGTAATTCACTCGATGGGCATCCTCCTTGAAGCCGACTACAAAGGTGTCGTCTCTGGCAAAGAATCGCCCTGGAGCGGCCTCCAACGTGCCTTCAGTGCGGCTAAAGCTGGAACTCAGAATCCGCTCGATCGCAAAGAAGGCGAAACACTTAAGCCTCAAGAAAAAGATGGCCAACTAACCTACGAAGTCATGAACAGAGATTCTGGTACATCTCCCCTCCCACCGTCTCCAAGCAGGAATGTTCTAACTCGTTCTTAGCTATCAGTCTCGCGAAAGAATCCTCTCTTAAATCCGTACCAACCTTCCTATACATATCCGCAGCGGCAGGGACCCCCGTTCTACCTTCCCGTTACATATCCACAAAACGCGAGGCCGAATCCGTAATTTCCACTACATTCCCCAAAATGCGAAGCATATTCATACGGGCACCAATTATGTATGACTCCTCACGGAGCTTCACCATGCCCATAGCAGCCTTAGGCGGAGTAGCATCAATGGTAAACGGGATGACTGGGGGAAGGTTGACGTGGCTGATGGGCGCTGGAGGGATAAAGCCTCTGAAAGCTGATCTCGTGGGAGAAGCAGTGGTTGAGGCCCTCGAAGATGAGGCAGTGCGTGGTCCGGTTGAAGTTAAGGAGATAGAGACGTTAGGTATGAGAGCATGGAGGAAGAACATGTTGTAGGATATAAGGTCGGAAAACTATGTCGTTGATTGTACAATAGACGCTGGAACTTTCTAGACAGGCAGCAGCCAACCCTGCCATTTCACCTCCGACACAGTAACTCAAACTATGTCACCTCCAACACCCTTGCTTCGGTGCTTCGTTTCCTGTAATTATCGCTATAGAAAGCCTTATAGCACTAGATCGATGTGTCTACATAAAAATTTGTTAGTTTTAGCTTAATATGTAGTGTAGAGCGCACGTTGAAGTCTCATGTCTATTCCGTCGGAGTTTAAAGTGTGCTGTAAACCAACAAACCCTTTCCCTCTCCACCGTCACCCACACATCATCCCTTACAACCCCCTTCCACACACCTTCTCCAAAGCCTAGAAAGTCGTTGTCTCACATCCGAATCCACTTCTCCATGAAAATAGGACAAGAATTCAATATAACCAGTGCTCTCTTTGATCCTCAAAGTACAGGTCCACAGATCTAGGCCCAGACTAAATCAGTGACACGTACGCCCGCTCTATAGTGGCTATCTCATCGAAAATCGACTGAATTACTTCGGAGGTATGTATCCGCGTTGTTCCTCATGCATGAATATTCTATAGAGGGAAAGTCGGAAAAGACGCACTCGGACTAAAGGTATCTATTTCGTGGCTACCTCTATGACCTGGAAATTTTCGAGGAGAATCAATTGCACGACGCATAGGTATGCATGTGCTGCCTAGATGATCGATAGAGCATATGCTTGGCTTGAAGCCTAACGATCCTTCAACCTAGCAACACTTCTTATATCCTTGGGGTTGCTTCCCAATTTCCTTCTTCCCTGCCATCTCCGTTCTTTGAGATTTCAAAACTCACCACCCCATCCTCTAAGCTTCCCTTAAATTTGACGCCTGGGTTTCAATTTCCTATCATTCTACCCATCCCATAACATATTTCTTCTACTCCCACCATGCCACCCCCAAAAGGACCCCCTTACCCAATCGGCCCCGGAAATCTGCCCCTTCTCCCTCCAGGCATGGTATGGCACTCCTATATGCGCCCCGGAATCGACATCATATGGGAGGACCCACGCAGGGCAAAACCCTCCTAGAGCAACGGGGCGTGCTGGAAGACGACAAAAGCCCTGCAGCTCAACTAGAACTGATTCAAGAAATCTACAGCCAGCAACCGAAAGGCTATCCAATTGCTATTGAGGCACGGAGGTCCTGTGGATTCGTTGGATGAGGATCGGCCTGACGGCTTCCCCATGAAGATGATTCTGACGGCCACAAAGTTTCCTGAGATAAGTGTGGGACTGTGGTGGGATGAGGAGAAGGCAAAGAAAAGTTTGAAAGAGACGGATACGCGAGTTTTTGAATTCATGGTTGGAGAGGAGGATCGGGTGTGGTTGGATATGGTGCAGACAAGAAGGGAGGATGAGGAGAATGCATAGAGGAAGGGATTGGGAGTCTGGTATTAGGCCGAGGAGCAATTTTAGAAAATGAGTAATGAATATTGAATTTGAACAAAGGAATAAGAAAATTGGAAGGAAAGAAGGTATCTTCGAGAGGCGAAACGAATATATCGGAGTTTGTTTGGCGTCGAAAGGTCGTTATGCTCTCATTTGCACGCTCTTTTTCGTGTTTTAAAATTCTTAAATGGTACATCTCAACCCCAATTATCCACGACCTGCATGTATTACAACAATGCCAATGCTTTAATCCGAAGTGGAAGTCACGAATGCCCTGACACCCTTAGAATCCAACCTCGGAACTGGAATGAAGAAATCGTGTCCCATCTCCACATCGCTGACGTCTGCCTTGAAGAGCTCGAACTTGTAGCGTCGGAACATCATGCCGAGGGTTAGGTAGAGTTCTACCCATGCGAGGCTGGTAGGGAATTAGTTTAGCTTTTCAGCTACAGGTACCCGGAAAATAAAAGAACGTAGTAATATCCAAGGGATATTGCTCATTTAATAAAGCATGGGGTGAGAGTGAGAAGGAAAAGGATAGGACGGATATAGGAAAGACAAAGGACTGAGAGTGGATTACGAATGCGAGGTAATGGGAGAAAAATCAAGACATACTTGATCCCCAAACAACTCCTCGTCCCCCTCCCAAAACTAACCATAAACCTCTCCAACGGAATCCCATCCCTCGTCTTCGGCTCACCCAACCAGCGCTCAGGAATATACGTCCTACTCTCCGGAAAAATCTCCTCATCGTGCGAAACATCTGGAATCGTCATGGCAATACAAGTGCCCGCCGGAATCGTATACTGCTTGTATTGCAGCGGTTTGTTGTGTGTTCTCGGGTTTCTCGCGCTGAGCCCATACGACATGCGTACTGCTTCCATGATACAGGCTTTCAGATAGGATAATTTTTCTAGCTCTGTGAGCTCGAGGTCTGCTCGGTTAGGAAGAGCGTTCACGAGTTCGGCGTGAAGACGCTCGTAAATCCGCGGTGTATTGATGATGTGGAAGGCCGCGATATTTAGGGCAAAAGCGGTTGTTTCGACGCCGCCGCCCACGACGATTTGAGCTTCGTCGGCGAGGCGGCGATGCGATTTGTCCTCAGGTGGAAGTTTGCTGGAGAGGATTTCTTGGAATATAGTCTTGTGAGCATCATTAGTTTTGATCTCCTCTCCGCGAAGAGTGCGGCCGATTATCTCCCACTGGTCCTGAACTAATGTGAGTGGACCGTGGAGAGATACGACATATAGCTGGGTACTCACACGCTTGAACTTTAACAAGCTCTTTGCAGCAGGCTGCAGTTTCTCGGTTATGAAATCAGGTATCGAATTCATTATCTATCATGATGTCAATCGCTGTCCATTCCCCTTGACCTGCAAATACGTAGGAAACTTACAGGAAACAACGCAGGAAACTGAGCTGCCACGTGACCAGTTCCTCCAATGGTTATAAATGCCTCATGAAATGAATAGAATTCGGGATCCTTGAGCTGTCGGTAATTAAAGCCGAAGAAATAATCCATAATGATATCACCCGTGAGCGCTGGAAATGCGTGAGTGAGGTTTATTGGCTCTTTGCGGGATTCAAACTCCCGTATTCGAGTTGAGAGCGTGTCGATATGCCGATAGATGATATGGACGAACTGAAGAACGGATCGGCGGGAGAACCTGGCGGAGCATAAGCATTTGGGGTTGTTCAATCACCGGCGAAACGCTGAGAGGGTGTGATTCGATGGCCGAGAACTGAATGGAAGAATAACTGACATGGGACTGAGCGCTGCACGTCGACGTTTATGGAATGCAGCATTCACAGTAGTCATTACCGAATGTTCACTGCCAAACCGCTTATCCCAGCCCGCTTTGTCGACATGAAGGTTCTTGGGGTAGACCTCATCAAAGAAACGGCTGTCCCTGATATGGAGTTCGTGCGGTGTTACACGAAGAATTGGACCTTTTGGAGCCAGATTTCAGCAACCGCCCTACTTAGTATGGCTCCGCGGAGCAGGTGACTGTATGTAAGGAACCCCCAACATACCATATACGTCATGCAGCTCGCCGATTTTGCGACTGTACTGCCCTTGCAGGACAATCTCGTAGTAGGCTTCATACCAGCTCGTTACCGCGGCGAGCCTGGGGCCGGGGAAGTGCGCCAGGGGGTGGAAATGGAGGCGATAGATGCAGAGCCTGATCCAGTACAAGATATAAGCGGCGAAAGCGGCCACCGGGACCGCCACTAAGGGCGAGAGGTTGGTGTGGTAAGATCCCAAGTCCATGGCTTGCAGGTCAGATTCGACCCGCACATGCGGGAAGGGGGCGAGGGTTTGTTGCCGGATGAGTGCTGGCAGCGCTGAGACCTAGCGACTTAAGAGTGCGGGAGGAAGAGCACTTAACAGCGCGGGAATATACAGGAGATGCGCAGCGCGTCTGCCAGGCAATATTCCCCCACAGGTTCCCAGCTACCGGGAACGAATTCCTAATCAGTTCAGGTCGATGTCGGGAGAGTGTGCCGCTTGGCCACGTCTGTCCAGGCGAGGAAGCATACAGTACAGTAACATCCCGCGGAGCACTGAAAGAGGTATCGATTGCCAAAGAAAACGAGCTCAAAGACCAAGCCAATACAGCGCTTTATCGCGCGCTAAAGCCCTCCCCGCTGTATTGTATTCATCCAATGTTTGGCCCTTAGCCGCACCAGGAATCCTCACCTGCAGTTCTGGTTGAATGGCAAAAGAGGAACATGATGCTCTCCTGATTTTTGTTTGAAGAACCACTACATCTCTAACCCACAGATAAGGCTCTTTGGCCCCTCGTATCTCATGCACACACTGCAGATCCACCCTTCGACCATGCCCGCAGAAGGCGCTCTCGGACCGTCCACAACGGCGCCCGCAACCAAGCCTATCGACGACTCTGTCCTCCACCTCACCCCTGGCACTTATTCATTGCCGATGCCAAGGATTCTTTCCCACCTTACAAATTTGTATAACACATCAGAATTGATGCAGTATCTCAACGAAATCTCACTATTTTGAGCTCAAATTAATTGTAATCGATTGATTTCCTAAATAGGAAATAGTGAAGCGGTTTTTTGGTGGAGTTATACTGAGCTGAAGTTGATGAGTTGATCTTGTTTGATGTGGGTTGAGGTTCTTGGCATCGGCAATGAATTAGTGCACGGCCGTGATTCCGATGCCGACTGTACTCGATGGGAACTCGTATGCTATCACTCTCTCGCATCCTCGATCCTGAATTACCAGTACTCGATCGGGCGGCGCTACCATGGATACCGTAGCGGGGCTTACGTCCTTTTGGATGATGAAGACTAACAAGAGCGCCTTGACCTTCTCCATCACATCTTCCTGCTGATTCTGGATGGCAAACTATACGATGCGCCTCTGCTGACGACGCCATAGCGAGTACTTGATATAGGGACGAGGACAGGCATATGGGCGATTGACTTTGCTGAGGAGAATCCTGAGTCGCAGGTGCTGGGTACGGATCTCAGCCCCATTCAACCAATGTGGTTGCCGCCTGATGCGAAATTCTACATTGATGACTGCGAGAGCGACTGGGTGCAGGGGGACGACGAGTATTTCGATTTCATACACGTGCGGTGTCTGAGTGGCAGCGTGAGTGACTGGAACAGGCTGTGCCGGCAGGCGTATGCACATTTACAGCCGGCTGGATGGGTCGAGTTCCAGGAGCCAGGGCATGGGTGGCGAGCGACGATGATACCTTTGAGCGGGCGGCCAATCTCTCACTTTGGCAGAATCGGTGTAACGAGGCTGCAGGGCAATTTAAGAAGGAAATTAGGTGTGCAGATCAGCTCAGGCAGCGGATGCTCGATGCCGGGTTTGTTGATGTGCATGAGAAGATTGTCAAGGTGCGTATATGTAGGGTATTCGTCCGTGAAAATTCGTGTTGATATAGGGAAAGGTGCCCATCGGTCCATGGCCAAAAGACCCTAAGATGAATGAAATCGGGCGATATCAGCGCGAGCACATGGCTATGGGCATTGAGCCCTACACTCTCGGCTTCATCGGCAAGGTGCTCGGATGGAGCGAGCAAGAATGTAGAGTGCTGATCGCAAAGGTCGTTAATGAAGTTCGAGACAAAAGCATGCATATGTGCATCCACTTCTTGTTCGTATGCGGAAGAAAGCGGGAGTCATAATATTGGTAGCTTTTCGCTGAAAACCCACGCACTGTGCATATGTCGAGATCCCTTTTCCTTTGACGCATTCTCGCATCATTCCACCAAGCTTCTCTCAACTGATCGAAAGTGGGGTCTTAGCCTTAGGATCCCGATAGAGCTGGTTTTCCACGTCGACCGTTTCGACCACTTGGTTAGATATACCAACGGTGGCAGTCCATCCGTTTATTAGCAAGGCGTAAATCGCATGGTTTTGGTAAATGCAGATATGGCAAAAGCCAATCGAATTTCATGCTTACGGCGTTTTTCTCGTGTACCGTTTCCATTCATATTTTTGAGCGGAGTGATTGTTGAATGGGTGAAACGATCTGAGGCTCTTGCGGAAGGAGTGATCGATACTTGATGCCAAGACTCTGTCACACATTCGCTCAGCGGTTAACGCCCAGGTGAGCACTCCCTGAATAAGTCCTCCCAAAGCAATATCACACAGCCAACGAAACTCGTTTACAACATCTTTAAATCTCGATTACTTCACAAAGCCTTAATTCCCAGTCCAAAACCATCGCCTCGACTTCTCTATCACAATTAGGAAATCTCCAAAAAGAAAAAGAAAAATGAAAAAAAATGCCATCCAATTCTCCTGTCCTGACTCCATTTTCCCAACCCCCCCCCCGCGGGGGACTCCAACCCAACGTCAACCTTGTCCCCCTTTTCTTCATATAATCTCATACCCAAGAACCGCCCCCTATTTCCCCTCAACTCATCCTTTAGGATCTCAACACCGTCCCAAATCTCACATATACAGGTTTTCTCGTATTAGGATCTAGTGGCGTCCATCCCAGGGCTGCGTAAAGTTGCGCTTCGTATAATGTGCACTGAACATCGCGTCCCGGATGTCTGATAATCAGGTTTCCATGTTGGGTGTGGGTGGTTGGTTGTTTAGGTTGCAAACCACCAGGTGCTGTTGGTTGTGGCATCGTGATGAGAATGTTGAGGGAGATTGAAGGATTCAGAGGACCCGAGGTATTGGATGTTGTGGATGATGTGAAGGATTCCAAGGATTGAAAGAATTGCTGGGACTGAGAGGTTGTGAAGGGAATGTGCTGGCGATATATAAGGCAAAGAGATCTCCGGGCTGAGTAATAGGAAAGGAGTCCGTGGGACAAGTAATGATAGTGGGGAAGAACGGCAAGGGACGCAGACCAGCGAGCAGTTAAATGTAGGATGTGAGAGCTACACGCCTAGCCCGACATATTGCGTGATCCTGAGTCAACTTTGCAAAATAGCATTTCCGCATGCACCTAGATTTCTGCATATACTGACGCAAAAACATGCAAAAATGAACGCCGCAGCTGGGTCCAGAGTATAAGATAAACCGGTGGGGATTCCGGCCACCTATATATTGTACACTAAGATGAGCCTAATGTGGTATCGACAAGCCCACCCACCTGTATACTCCAAACCCTGGTTCCGAACCGGGAACTTGTTGATCTGGCCCAAAAACTCTAATAAAGCTTAGTCCCCTCCAATATATGCACCTCACCCACTTTCTCCTCAAATTCTCCTCTTCACCCTGCCTATCGCCCTTTCCACAACATTTCTCTCCAGCTGCGGAATACTCTGCACGCCTTCCCCCTCCCCCTCTTCTCCCACCTCTCCCTCTTCCACCCTTGCCAAACCCAAAGCCTTTACCTCATATCTCCTCGGCGCATCCCTTAATCCGGGCCAGATATCCAGTGGCAAAAAATCTCCCTGCACAAGCGTAAACGCCTCTCTCGCCCGTTCGTCCTCGGCATACAGCCTATCCAATTCCCTCTGCGCCTCCTCTGCCTTCCTTTTCGTCTTCTCGTGTCTCTTTCTTCTTGCCGCGATCTCGACCAGAAGTTCTGCGTACGCGAGATCGAACCTTTCATAAAACTCGCGCTGATTTTCCCACTCCTCGATGCCGTTGAGTAAGGCGGGCCGAGTGTCTTCTAGCCAGGATGCATGGAAGGAGCGGGATGTCGCTATGTGTGATTTCACCTGCGCGGCCAGGAGGGAGAGAAGGCGGAGAATGTTTGAGAGGGCGGAATCTTCGGCGCGGAGATGCGAGATGTGGTCTTCGATTTGGGAGAGCAGGAAGGACATTTCGGAACCGCGGTCGCGGATCTCCGAGACGACATCTTCGACCTCGAGGGAGTCTTTTTGGAGGACGGCGAGCATGTCTTGGCGCTCTTCTTCGGTGATGGGTTCCGGGGGTGCGGAGAAGTCGTCTCCTGAGGACATGGGTGCATCGCCAGTTGCTTGGGTTGCGGCTGCGGATCCACCTTCAGTGTGCTTGAGAGCGGTTACGCAGAGATCGTAGTGCCTGACTAGTGACTGAAACGCCTGGGCTGCCTCCTTAGCATGACCTTCTAGATCGTGGTATAAGCTAGGTATCAGGCTTGCGTTCGAGGCTGTCGCGGGAGTATTCGGGATGTTCCCAATGGAAGAGTGGAGGTTGTCGAGGGAAGTATCGAAGGTGTCGTTGCTGTCATTGAGAGATGAGCGCGCTTCGTTGTAGCGATCTATGCAGGCACGGAGGGAGTCTTTGAGATTAGTAACGGTTGCGCTGTCGATGAAGTCGAAGAGGTGCTTTTGCGGAGTGCGTGGGGGTTGCAGAACGGATTCTATGGGGGTGTCGCGGAGCACGGTGAGGGTGGACTGGAGTCCAGCGAAAGAAGTATCTAGATGATGAAGTAGCTGCTTGAACTCTGACTGCACTTCAGCCTCTACAGTATCAATGCCACCTCGAACCGCTTCTAAAGAATCAACCTGTTCGTCTACAATGTATCGGATGGACGCGTTCTTGGCTAGGAGAACGGCATTTTCTTCTAGGAGTTCACGCGCGGAGCTGACAATCTCGTTCGCCCGCCAAAGGACGGTTTGGGTGTTTAGCGAGCGCTTTGAGGCTACGAGGTGGTTCACGAGGTTCTCAAGGGTCGGTGGGCGATTCTGATTGAACGATGTCGAGCTCCCGCTGCTTGCGGAGGATGCTGGTGACTCGGGGGATGCCATTGCGAGTGGAGCAGGCAGAGAAGGAGGATCAGGCTGCGGGAGCTAGAGTAAGTCGTGGGGTAGTACGGACCGGCCGATCAAGCAAGCGCATCATCACCGTGGGATGGCAGGATGCTGCGATAAACGTGTGAGGAAGACGCAGAAGAACAAAGTCATGGTGATAGAGGTCAATAGCTTGTTCACCTTGGAGCTAGCTTGGGGGTCCGCAGGCGGCAAGAGCAGGCAGAACAAACTAGGCGGGCGGTGAGCGGGAGTGTCCATCAGAGTAAGGCTGGAGCAAGCGTCAATGATATGCCGCACCAGCAACCACAAGTCAATACTGAGCGATGATAAGAAGTATGAAAAGATAGCAGTGATGGTGAATTTTCGCAAATCTTTGGAATTGTCGTGGACGACGCTGAATTATCACTCAATTTTTCTCTTCAAGTGTGGTTTTTCTACAGTGGGCTAGACAGCTGTTGCGTGATCTGTTGGTCTCGGGAAAGGACAAGCGCCCCCAGATTCGCCATCGACCCTGGCCCACAGTAGTCAGCACGTTGGAGTCGGAGAGCCTCACAACCACCTCCACCCATCCATTCACAGCGAACACTCCCACACAAAAGCAATTCCTCTTGCCCCTATATCAACTTCTTCTCTCTGCTTTCTGCAGCGACTGCATATGCACTGACTTTGTAGCTATCTACCGGCTGAAACCCTGCATCCAATCCCTACTTCGATTCGAGCCCCGGTACGTCCGCCGAGCTAGAAGCACGCCATACCGCAGACGAATCTCGACAGCTCTCCTCACCACCGCTCCTCCATGAGTGACTTTCTCCCGGGACCTTCATAGGGACCCTTGCTGCGCACTGTGCCCAACGGAAATCAAACGCCCTTACACATGTGCGCCTAAAATGGCGTCAAATACCACCCGTCTTGTCGAATCGATCGCGACTGATCGCAATGATTTCCAAGCTTCGCACAATACCACACGGAGGCGAATGTCCTGGCGCACCCACCTTCCCTCTGCTTCTGACAATATGACTGATACTTCTTCCTCCGACCCGCACACCGCTTTGTTGCAAGGCCACGACCATGAAGGCGTTGTAGGACGCACCAGACACCTTGTGGAGGACGTTGATGCTGAGCACGCCGCCGAACAAAAGGACGACAAGACGCTCAGTAAAAACGCTTCCAAGCAGCTCGAGAAGATGATCACGCCATACCTTGCCCAGCACATCCCACAGCAGTACAATCCTCTTGGGGGTGGCCCACGCCCCACGAATGCGCGGTCCAACGCGAATACCAAGTATTGCTACCGCCACAGGCCCGACCTATTATGTCGAAGGCAAGCCGATGAACCGTCTATGGAACAGCTGCAAGAGGCACGTTCATCTATTCCACCACTCCACTTGTGACTGACCCCCTTCTAGGAGCTTGGAAAAGAGTCGCAGGCAGACCAGCAAAGCATCGCCAATGTCTGGTCTCTCTTCTCCGCCGCCCCGTCGAAACATCGAAACCTCATGCTCCAAGGCATCCTCGCACAATGCTGTTTCCCGCAACTGTCCTTCATTTCCTCGTCCGTCCGCAACCTGATCAAGATTGACTTCCTCGCTGCCTTGCCCACCGAATTAGGTTTCAAGGTGCTGTGTTACTTAGATACCACGTCGCTTTGCAAGGCTGCCCAAGTCAGTCGGAGGTGGAGACAACTAGCCGATGATGATGTAGTTTGGCACAAGATGTGCGAGCAACACATTGACCGGAAGTGTACCAAATGTGGCTGGGGGCTACCCTTGTTGGACAGGAGGAGGCTGAGGACAGAAAAGAGGAGGATCCAATTGCGTGCATCTGGACGAGTACCGACTGACCTGTCCTTAGACATCGAACCCGTCCCGGGCATGTCAACGTCGACACCCACACTCTTGAGCCGAGGATCGAATCTCTCGGATGTAACGCCTGGATCTAAACGCGCGGCCACCGAAGCATTGCCATCCCCGGAAACCCCCACCAAGCGACCATGTACAGAGATGACTCCGGATCAGCAATCCTCTGACTTTGAACCGCCGAAGAAGCGACCATGGAAGGCTGTTTACAAGGACCGATTCGTGGTTGGGACAAACTGGAAATACGGGAGATACTCGACCAGGATTCTCAAGGGACATACGAATGGCGTCATGTGTCTCCAATTTGATGATCAAAGTAAAATCTTGATGACGGGTTCATACGATGCCACCGTGAAAGTCTGGGACCTGGAGAGCGGAAAGGAAATCCGCACCATCATTGGACACACCCAAGGAATACGCTGCCTGCACTTCGATAATGTCCGGTTGATCACAGGGAGTCTCGACAACACCATTAAAGTCTGGAATTGGCGAACCGGCGAATGTGTCAGGACGCTCGCGGTTCACAGTCGAGGCGTCATCGGCCTGCACACAGCGGAAAAGCTTTTAGCGTCCGGTTCTGCTGACAATACGATTGTAGTCCACGACTTCGAGGAGTACAAACGCTACGTCTTCCGCGGCCACACTGACTGGGTCAACTCCGTGAAAATCGATTACCCCTCACGAACAATCTTCTCCGCCTCTGATGACTGCACCGTCAAGCTCTGGGACATCAAAACGCAAGCCTGCATAAAAACCTTCGAAGGCCACGTTGGCCAAGTCCAACAGGTACTTCCTCTCCCAGCTGACTTCGAAATCGACGAAGAGGAATTCGTCCCGCATGCGAACAACGACACTTCCGACACCGCATCCCTCTCTTCCGAGCCTCAAAACACCACTCCTTGCTCCCCTGCCTTTCCTCCAGAACCTCTCTTTCCCGATGAGCCGGACCGTCCTGTTCCCCCTTCCTACATGCTGACAGGCTCGCTCGATGGCACGATCCGTCTCTGGCACGTGCCCTCCGGCCGCTGTGTTCACCGTTTCTTCGGTCATGTCGAGGGGGTTTGGTCGTTGGCAGCGGATTCCCTACGACTGGTTTCCGGAGCCGAGGACAAGACGATCAAAATCTGGGATCCAAGAACGGGAAGGCATGAGAGGACGCTTACGGGCCATACTGGACCGGTGAATTGCGTAGGGCTGAGCGATAGCCGGTTGATTAGCGGGAGTGAAGATGGCACGGTGCGTGTGCACTGCTTTTGGGGTGAGGGAGAAAGGGAGAGGCGTGGTGATGAACGCGCGGTGGGTACCTATGCGACAGGCTTCGGGACTCAGGAGGATGTAGATGAATGAGAGCATTTGGTCCAGCGGGACAAGGATGTTGAGATGGATTTCTTTATTATTTCCTTTTTGGAGTTTTGGCCGTTGGGTACTCATGCACACATCATACCCATCATCACATTAGCGACGGCGTCTAGGCAATGGAGGAGTCACATCCTATCACGGAAAAAGCGTCTGGACAGGACTAGATAGGGCCTGGATCGGAACCTCGTCACGTTCTACTACTTAATTTTCTTCTTGTCGGTCTTTCAGGTAGATACCCTCTGACTGTAAAGTCTAATCGAATTCTAGATTTCAATTGACAGTTCCTCGTCATTGAATGGTTTCAGACCTTGAACTACCTGTTCGATGTCAAATTCGTGGTGGCGTGACAGAGTGTCAAGTCTGGCCGTCTTTCACACCGCCCACGTGATACCCCTCTTTCTGCCGGCTATAATTTTTGTTGCGATGACACCCCACTAAAGTCAAATTTCAGCAATCGCACTTGTCAACCAAACAACGAAACCCAACACCAAACATACTTCCTTCTGTGAGGCATTCTTACAATTCACCACCGCCATGGGCTCCCAAAGAGACTACACAAGCTCTACCATCAAACCCGACCTGCCCGATTCGACCACACCCCACACTGACGGTTCCGCGCTCCTTCCAAAAAACGACCCGACTCAGGGGAATGAGGCGAACGAGGATGGGGATGAGGGTGAAGATGAAGATATGGACGATCTCTTCGACTTCGACGATGACCTCGCTCCCGAGCTAGTATCTACCTCCAACCCCAACGACTACACAAAATCATACAACCGACAAAAGAAGCTGAACGACCCATCCATCCCCGACTTCCAAAAACCGAAAATGAACACTCAGAAATCGACGTTGAATACACGGGCAAGCATCGACGACCAGATCGCCTCGCTCTCAAAACATGCCGCGAAGATAAAATTAGATGATCGGTTAGGCGGAGGCAGTGGGGGTGTGAAGGAGAAGGATAAGAGTGATCGCGCGACAAGCGAACAAGTTCTCGATCCCAGGACACGTATGATACTCCTCCAACTCATAAACCGAAACATCGTCTCTGAACTCCACGGCGTGATATCCACCGGCAAAGAAGCGAATGTCTACCACGCTCTTACTATTCCCGAAGGCGATTCCCCGCCGCTTCATCGAGCGATTAAAGTTTACAAAACGAGCATCCTGGTGTTTAAAGATAGGGACAAATACGTAACCGGCGAATTTAGATTCAGGCAGGGGTATAATAAAAGTAGTAATCGGGCAATGGTGAAAGTGTGGGCGGAAAAGGAAATGCGCAACCTAAAACGCATGCACAATGCCGGTATCCCGACCCCGGAACCGCTGTATCTGCGTTTGCATGTCCTGGTTATGGGGTTCCTGGGGGATAGGAAAGGGTGGCCGGCGCCGAGGCTGAGGGATGTGAAGTTTGAGGGGTTGACGGCGGAAGAAGAGGAGGGGAGGTGGAAGGAGTTGTATGTCCAGTTGCTGGGCTACATGCGCATCATGTACCAAGTCTGTCGCCTCGTCCATGCCGATCTCAGCGAGTACAACATCCTGTATCACGAATCGAAGCTGTTCATCATCGATGTCAGTCAAAGTGTCGAACACGATCATCCTCGCTCGCTCGAGTTCCTGAGGATGGACATCAAAAACGTCTCCGAATTTTTCCGATTACGAAACGTAGAGGTTTTGTCAGAACGGAAGGTCTTCAGGTTCATCACGGATCCCGACGGTACTACTTCCATGGAGGATATGAAAGTGGTAGTGCAGGATTTGTTCAAGAAAAGAGAAGCCATGAACGAGGAAGAGAAGCGGCAGGAAGAACTCGACGAAGAAGTCTTTAGAAAGCAATATATTCCGCAAACACTGGACCAAGTTTACGACGTCGAGCGCGACGCGGAGTTGGTTGGGAAGGGTGAGGGGGATGGGTTAGTCTATCAGGGACTGCTTGCGGATAAGATTGTTGGCGGCAGAAACAGCGATGAGGAGTCTGATGAAGAGAGTGGGAGCGAGAGTGAAGAGAGCGAAGATGAAGACGACAGCAAGTTCGCAAAGGGGACGCCAAGGGGTAAACGGAACATGGATAAAGATGCTAAACGAGAGCATAAACAGTCGGTTAAAGAGGGGAAGAGGGAAAAAAGGAAGAATAAGATACCGAAGCATGTTAAGAAGAAGTTGGTCAGTCAGAGTAGTAGGAAGAAAGGCTGAGCGGCTGTTATCCTCTTGTATGAGAGAGAGCCGGGAGTATAAGGAGGCCGCATCAGCTTAAGAGCATTGTTCGAGTCGAGGATAGAGAGATTAAATGGTTATCTTGACACCGTACGTACTCGAAATGTTTCTTTACAAGTTAGATACACGTCAAGCGTGAAGAAAATGATAAGGATACCCGAGTTCGATTTGCGTGTCGGTTTCCTGAGGGATAACCACTGTGACTTGGACGAAGCACAGGTGTCTCCGATTAGTTCGTGAACCTTTGGCGAGCCGACTTTGAAGATCAAAGAGAGCACTGATTAATTTAAATTCCTGTTACGATTTCAGAAAGAAGAGAAGATGGATGTTTGCTAACGGAGCTGTATATTTAGCGGAAAGGAAATAGAAGAAATGTGGAAGATAGACTCAATTTTCACGAGCGTCTTTCCTGGATTTGATTACTACGTTACAGGCTTCGTAATACTGCGAAAACCTAGCTCGAAATAGAAGTCTGTCTCACGTGATGTACGTCGCTAGGTTGATCATGCCCTTTTCTGCCCTCCCCTTCACTGTCCGCAAGCATGCACGTCGCCTTCAAAGTGTCTCATGATCTTGAAAGATCCCTAGTCAAATCGAAATCCGTCGACCACCGATATTTTCCGGCAAGCATCGCAAATTCCAGCTCAACTATGGACACGATGGTCATGTTCTCTGGTTCTCAGCTGGATGTCTTTGAGGCTCTGGTTTCAATCCGCCCCCGATGTATACGGGTTAATTGGATGAGCGTAGCACATGACGGGCCCAAAAACTGGATTATGGGGAAGAAAGTCATGGAGTTTCAGGAATCCGAATCGCAAGATACTTTGCAGGGGACAGCGTGCCATATATGCAAAGTTATAGCTTCAATCACGCCGCCATTGTCGAAAGTCATTTTCATGACACTACTGGTCGCTCTTTCATCCCGCGATGTCTTTACAAGCGAATATGGGACCAGGTCGTTCCGATATGCCACGGTATTTTAGATAAAAAATCCACTTCATATAGAATGTCCAGAAGCCTACGGAATGTTAGGACTGCTTCCTGCAGACGAAAATCAGTTCGGTTTTGTACCACAAAGAATTCTTCGAAATATCATTGACTTTGAGCTCGTCAGCAATGGTTCGAATTTTGCGGAGAAAAGCACTGCGAAACTTGCAGACCCACAGAATATGAAGCCTTTCCTACGCTAAAGATCGTTGATTGCAGGACAAAAGTCATAATATTTGCGCCGCGAAACTGCTTGTATATTGCTCTATCCTCCGTTTGGGCCTTTCCCATCCAGAGACGCTCTACCCGACGTTCCCGACACTTCCACGTTCCAGAACGATTGAGGATAGTATGATAGTAATCCTTGCTCTGGGTTTCAAGTACATATCGGTTGACCACATGTAAGTCTGATTGTGAAATTTTCTGCGATGAACTGACACCTCAGTAGTGCATTGACCAAGGCAATAACGCCGAAAAACTTGAGCAAATACAACATGTGGATTTGGTGTATTCCAGAGCACAGTTAACCTTGATAACCGCGGCGGGTGGTGATCCAGACACTGGTCTTCCCGGAGATAGTAGTAGGCAACGCCGACCGCAGCCATTCACAGCAGTTAACAATGTTACCTTGTTGCACATGCTACCTTACGTAGCTGACGAAATTACATTCTCAGGATGGATCACCAGGACCTGGACTTACCAGTGGGGATTTTGTCCAAAAACCGACTTATCTTCACTGACAGTAAGTCTCATATCTTTGAAACGAGTTGCAGTTCACCGAGAACGTGAAGAGCCGCTTTGGATATCAACACAACACGAGAATGAATCACCTGGCCGGCCTTTTTTCCGCATACTATCATATTCGATGGGAAGTACAAGATGATACCCAATTCTTATAGCTTTATAGCCGAGTATAGTAAGAGAAGACCACTTATGATTCCGATGCCCTAAATGCTTCTCTTGGAATTTAAAATTACCTCAAAGGCGAGTACGATGAGCCGAACTACCACATCTGGGGTGTTCTCGTCACAATCAGGCAGAAACAAGGCTTGTGGCTGTTTCCATTTGATCCATCAAAGACTGATTTACCAATCTGGGCGTTCTTTTCGCTCTCCTGGTACCACGAAAAGCCTTGTAGAAGACGAAATGCGCTACCAAGCTGGTCATGGACGGGTTGTGCCGGGCCGGTACATAAATCTTTACTACCCTGCCCGTACGTCCCTAACAATTGCGATATCCACGTCATAAACATGCACAAATTTTACGGCCCTCTCTTCGACCATATTGTTAATAGATTCGCGCGGCAGCATTCAGGACAAGAAATATGCACCGTGTCATCCACGCATCACCTGCGTCACATTCTCAGCCTCCCCATGATTCATTTCTCAGCCAACATTAAACAGGATCACGAATTATTTACCACTCAGGTTTTACGCTGCGTTTCCAGGAACGGAGCTCAGCGACGCAATTTCGTACGTCCACTTGGATCAAGAACTTACGGATCCAAAAAACGATGGCTAACGTCATCGGTATCATACTTGTGAGGCCGAAGCCGATAGGTATAGCTTTGCTTCTTCTGCCCAAAGACTGATGCTATGTAAGAATTGGGATTTTCGATCTGTACACCTCGCGCAAAGGGCTCATGGAACTGGGCTTCAAGGATAGATGGAGGATTGTTTTTTATGCTGGTCTAATTCTAGAAGATTTTATTATACGAAGGCTTTTCTCCTACTTGGCTCTGGGGCGCCGAGCTGCGATCGATTGTCTTGGATGAGCACGGGGAGGCTGTTCGAAGGGTTCTATGTAGCACGTACCCGGACATATCCAAAAATCGGTTTACCTACCCTATTTTAACATTCTGAACACGAACCTCTCTATTCATTCGATAATCTATTGAAGCTTCTTATACTTTTGGCGTCTTTCGATTCTTCTTCTGCCCCTTGGCTAGTTGTTTTGGCTTTCTCTCTCACTGTAGGGAACACGTTTTTGTACCTATTTTACTTCACGACTTTATTTGAATTGCACTCGGATATTCTCACGCTTCTGTTTGTCCGTAGAGACCTATACGGTTAGCAAACTGGCTATCGGCTTGCGGACCTAGGGGGTTAAAGAGAGCACTGTATCTAATTTCCTGTTCTGGTTTTCTTAAAGAACAGGCGTGGGTTTGAGCTAATGCGTGATTGTAGATTTCGAGGAAGGGATGGAGAGAAGAGGGTGATGAACTGAACTTTTCCCAGTGCTGGCGGGACACATAAATGTACATCTTCCATTTCGCCATGCACTCGACCCTACATTTTAAGCCGAATCCACTCCCCTTTTCTCTAAGTACCTAGATCTATCTCTGTAAAATATTTTGTAGCTATAATACGGGGAACGGAGAATTAGAGGAAGTATGTTAAAGGTGATATAGTCTGTAGTTTCACGCCGAGGTTCGAAGGATGCAGTCTGGAGGAGGAGATGTTCGTTTCATTGATTCAATAAAAGCAAAGAATACCTAACCCCTGCTCTTCCCCCACAGTCCACCGAATCCAGCGTGCACGAAGTTTCTCTGACTCCAACTCAGTTTGCCTTCTTCTGCTAGATCATCTTTTTTCTCCTCAGGTCTTCCTTCGAGTTCACCGTCAGGACCGTCATGATATGTATACCCGTTGTCGGTACTCCCATCCTCAACCTCCTCAACAACGTACTCATCCCGAAACCCACTTTCCACCCCTCATCAAACCCAACACTCACAACAGCACTCTCGCCAGCGCACCTCCCCTCACTCCCTAAAATTTTCTAGATCTGCGGACCGGGTACCGTGCCGTTAACAAGACAGAACTGGACCTATATCTCATCAGCACATACCTCTAAACTCTTCATCCACACAGTACACTCACCTGACTCAACCCACCAACTTTATCAATACCCATGCCGGTATCTCAAGACCCGATACTTCTCACTCCAACTTTCCAAAGAAAAACATCCAAATTACACACTGTCGCCAACGCCAGAATAATGGAGAATAGGATACATAGTACATCGTACTTGTCCCACTTGCGACTATCCTCAATTTCCAATCCTTCACCGAGCTCGCCCCAGATGCTGTAACCGAGTGCTGGCCTCTCAGGTAGCACCATTGCTTGTATACTGAGTTCTCCTGATGATCCTCCTGTTGATCATCTTCTGGCGATCTTCTCTTGTCGATCGTCTCCTGTCGATCGTCTCCTGTCGATCCCCCCTATTCTTATTTACAAAGCACATATTTAAGTAGGATAGCCATCCATAGTTTTCAATTCATGAGGTTGCTACATCTTTACCCTGCGTCCGGTCAGAGATGCCGGTATGTTCGTTGCGCGGGAGAGTCGGGCCAAATTCCGGATCATCTTCAGAGGAGGAGAATGAGAGGCGTTTATACGAGTATCGTGTGTACAGCGGGCGAGAGGCGGGGAAGTAAGACAAGAGCCCAGCTCGAGAGAGCGGGGGGCTGGCGTCGGAGGTGGTGGAGTCGATGGGCGCTGGTGACGGCATGGTAGCTGAGCGATGTAGCGAGGATGTTCGATGCTGTGGATGCAGATTATCATTAATCGTTTCCCCTTGTTATTCTGAAGTTTCAATGCGATGCGAACTATGTTCAGCGTAACGGATGTTTCGATCGAAAAATGGGTTGGAGGATAAGGACCAATGATTAATCGGCCGGTTCCAGATGCTTCGCAAGACCTTTGCGCTGGCCCTCCCCCCTTCTGCGTAACAAGCTCATGAATTTCCTGGCCACATTTCATGAATCTCTTTGCGTCTATTGCTCTATCTTGTAGGAAAAGACTCTCCAGATTAATATGGCTACCTTGAATATACACCGAGGAAACTCCGATTGTAGTTGGTACACCTTCTCTAGATTGGTAGTAAGACAGTATTGAGTATCAGCATAGAGCACGAAGCCTGGTACCTCAGCCAGCATAGAATCCGAAGCATGCTCCAAAAAGTACTCGAAAGCATAGACCGAGCGCGTAAGGGCTGAAGAACGGGGCCGAGAGCGCGGACTGCGTTGCACTACGGCAAGCATGCCTCCATCCTTATCATCGTCTTCCTCTTCCTCTTCATTGTACAAGTCGGCCGGAGGATCCATATCAGAGCTGTTAAAGTGTAGATCATTCAATCAGAATCTCAGGCCCGCGCCTCTTGGCGGATCTGGTGAGAAACCAATGCGAGCGGATCAACGTCTTCAAGCCCATCATCGCCGTACATTTAGAGTGTAATATTAAGCTACTAAGTAGTACTAGTTAGTGGTATTACGTAATGTAGCTAATTATGCGGCCTTAAAATTCACCTAGCTTTATAACACAAAATTGCCAATAGCACGTTACGTAATAATTCTTAGAATTCCTTTAAGTAAATGTTTGAAATGAAATAACCTATAAATACCATAATAGTGTTCACTATTGTTAAGAGGAAACTTTTATTAAGGTTATATTATTTATATTACTCCTTTCAAAAGCACACGCACATTATCTATTTTACTACTAGAATTTAAGAGATAAATTAAAAGAAGAAATTTATATATACATATGCAATATAATACGTGAACATTTTTAAATTAAGTAAAGAAATATTTAAAGATAAATAAGTTTTAAATATAAGTTATAATACTTTATTACTCTAAAGGCTATTTTATTTTCTTTAAGTAATAAAACTTTTAAAAAAATTTCTGCCTATTTTCATTCATTTACAGTGTACTTATTTAGAAAACTTGATTTTTATATATTATGTAACTTTTTTTTAAAATTAGTTCTAGCTTTTTTAGTTATCTTAGTAATTATATATTCTAGTAAACACTATTAGCATAATAAAGCTGTTAAATTAAATAAGTATAATTTTAAATTTCTTACTTACTATAACTTCATAGTATATACTAATAAATTTTAAGCTTATAATAGTATACTAAAATACGCTACTACTTAACGTATTAGTACTATTATTATATATTATATAGCTTAAAATCTTATAGTTTAAGACTCTAAAATAGTTTTATTACAGTTAGTAATAATTACGGATAGGAGGTAGTAAACTAACTAAAAGAAAATTACTAGCTATTAGTAAAGAAATACGTATAAAAATATAAAACTAAAATAAAAGCAGAACAGACAATTTAAAGAACTAAGTATAAGACAAAACTTTTAGCTAATATTATTAAAATAATTAATAGAACTAATAGTAGAAAAAATAAGTAATATTTTACGTATAGAGTTATAAGTATAATAAAGATAATTAAAATTAATAAAAACTAAGTAGCTATATTAGACCTAAGTAGTAAATAAATTATAAGTAAAGAATTTACTATATAAAAGGCAATCTCTTTAGCTTTTAGATAGTTTTCTTTTTTATACTTATTTTCTCATTTCAGAGAAACTCTCTAAAATTTGTTATATAATAAATTAGTTAAACTATACCTTACTATATTTTTATATTATTATTAAAATCTTAACATAGATTATACCTATACTTACTATATTGAAATAACTTATATATTATTTTTATAGTGTAGTAATAAAGGCTACGTATATTTACTATATATAATAACTTTAGATATATAAGAGCTAAAGAAAAGATTCTTTAATAAACTCTTTACTAAAACTCTTTAAGTAATAAAAAGTAAAAGGTTTAATTAAATTATAATACTATAAATACCTACAAGTTACGTGAATAGTATATAATAATAATAGATTTAAGTAGTTTAGTTTTAGTACTAATATTATCTATAGTTTAAATTATATAGTAATAACAGGCATAGATTATAAAACTATAATAAATAATTATAAAGTTAAAAAACTAAGTTAATAAACGCATTTATGTATTTAGTACTAAGGTATAATTATTAAAAAGGTTTAATAGAATACGTAAGCACTTTAAAGGCTTTTTAACAGGCATAGAAATATATACCTACTTTAATAAAAATTTTTTTTCTAAGAATTAGAATAGGATTCTTGTAGTTAATATAAATATAAAAAATAGAGCTATAAATTAGTTTAAGCCCTTAACTAGAAACTATATAAATAAGGAAACTGAAAGTACTAATATAACTAATAAAATAAAAGTAGTATTTAAAAGTTATAATAATTTTAAAACCTAAATAACTATAGTTTTTAGAGAGATTGATGAGGAATAAACTATAAAATAAAAAATACAAAACCTTAAATAAATAAAATTAGTTTTAGTATATATTATAGAGTTTTATTAATTATAGTTATAAATTAACTAAGATAATGTACTATTAATGGCAGCTTATTACACTAAACTTAAAATTTAAGTTAAAAATAAGCTAGCTAGAAAAAATTAACTAGATAACTTTTATACTCTTATAAAATCTATTATATATATTAATAACTAGTAGTATAAGCACGAATTAGAATGTAAAAAAAATTAGGTAATAACTATAAAAAAAACGTTAATATAATAGGAATAGACTTATAATAAGATAAACATTAATAAAATTTAGACTAGAAAGCTATTATAGAAGAAAAAGCTAAAAAAATAGTTTATAACTTAAAAATACTATAAGTAGCTTAATAAAAAAGTATATTTAAAATATAATAACATCAGACACTTTATAAAGGAATACCTAGATAAAAAATTAAAAATTATAATAATAAGAATAAGACCTAAGCTTATAGAATAAAACCTATAGTAAATAAAAACCTTATTAGTTAAAGTTATTAGTAAGAAACTTAATAATAACTAGTATTAGATCTATAGATCTAATAAGTATTATAAAAGAAATTATAAGAAATAGCATTAAAAGATAAAGTATGAACTTATAAGTGGTTAATAATAATTAAAGAAAGTATTATAAAAAGTAATAAGAGAATAGTACTAGATAGTAAGCTTAAGCGCTTAATCTCTTATACTATAAGAAATTAAAGAAAAATAATAATTATTCTAAGAAATTTAATTTTTAACGTATAAAGCTTTTAGGATTATAATAATAACTATTTAGTAATAATTAAATAAAAATGTATATTAAATCTACAGATTAGACTAATATAAAAGAGTAAATTATAAAACCAAGTATTAGAAAATTATACTAAGAGAAGAGTTTTATAACTTAAAAAACTAATTAAAATAAATAGTATTTTTATAACATAATAGCCTTATAAAATAAGTAGTATCTTAGTTTCTTATAAAAGTCTAATAAGGGAAACTATATGTTCTTAAAAATTAAGAAAAAAAACTAACTTAAATTAAATAAGAAACTAAGCTAGAGAGTAAAGATAATAAATATAATAAAATAAAAACATCTTTATCTATTATATAAATTAAAGATACTAATATCTTTTAATAATTAAAGAATTAGGAATATTAGATCTATAAGTTAGTTAATTATATAAGAAAAGCATGTATATAGGTAATATATCTAATCTAAATAGGAAAACTAAAAAGATAGAAAGTATATAAAAAAATAGTAAAAAAAATAGAAACTTAATAACCAAATTCTAGAAGCTCTAAATACTATAATTAATATAAAAAATAAAAACGGCTAGTAAAACCACCTATATAAATAATAATATTAAAAGAAGTGTATATTAGAATGCGGATACGATAAAAAAAAAACGTAAAATAAAATAATACTAAAATAATATATAGTACCATAAACTCTCTTATAAGAAATATTTTTTAGAATGAAAATATTTAGTTTACAGAAATAAAGTAAAAGAAAAGTATTATAAATTTTTATATTTAGTATACTATTATAACTACTATTTTATACACATTAAATAAAAGTACTTTAACTTAAATGATGGAAATTAGAAGTATAATGTATATAATTTTATATTAAAAAACTAAATAGCTACTAGTAAGAAGCTTAAGCTAGTAATATAATTATTAAAGCTTTTAGATTATAATAAGTATAATAAGAACCATGTCTTTATCTTAGTATAAAAGTAAATAGAAAATTTTTAAAAACACTAATAAATAGTAGAGCAGATAAAACATTTATTTTAAATTAATAAATTAAATAAAATAACGTATTATACTAAGAAAAAGCATATCTAGTAAGAGTGAGGCAGGTAGATAATAATATAATAACTTTTAGAAAGGGTTTAATTAATCTAAAGACTATAATAATAAACCTAGAAGTAGCAGGCTATAGAGATATTTACTATATTAATATTCTAAATATAAAAGAGCTAAATATAATTTTAGAATAGAATTAACTCTTATTACATAATCTAATAATAAATTAGTAATAAAAAACTATTTAATAGTATAATCTAGTAAGGAAAGTAGTATGAATGTGGAAACTAAACGTAATAACATTAGGAAAAAAATTCGTGGCTAAGAATTTTATATTCGTGCTATTCTAGCATTTCTGGTATTTTTAAGTATTTAATAGCATTTAGCTGCTAAACGCGACTCCTCTTATAACTCTACTATAAAATATAGCTAATTATAACTTTATTTAAGTATTTAATAGTATTTAGCTGCTAAATGTGACTTTTCTTATAACTCTTTTACTAAAAAGTACAGCTAATTACGACTTTAACTATAAGTATATAGTAAGATGCTATAAAATGCTATTAAATGCTATAATATACTATACTCTCCTCCTAAATTCTATACTATTTTACTTGTATAATAGTCTAGTTTTTGCTTATTTACTTTCTAAAATTTATTACTAATATATATGGGCGCTGTAAGCCTGTAAAGTTACTATTTTCTATTTATATATACTAAGTTTCTTTATACGTGAAGAGCTAAACTTAGTTTTTTATTTAGCTTTAACAGAATTTTCTTCTCTCTATTCTCCTTTCTTTATATATTTATATTAAGCTAATATTTAGGTCTACTAAGCTCTTTACTAATTTATTTACTAATATATATTTAGACCTGTATTAAGTTGTCTTTAGAGCTCTATATTAAGCTATTTTTAAAGCTATATACTAAGCTATTTCTAAAGCTATATACTAAGCTATCTCTAGAGCTCTATACTAAGCTATTTTTAGAGCTATATATTAAGCTATTTTTAGAGCTATATATTAAGCTATCTCTAGAATTCTACACAGAGCTCTAGATATAATATAGAAGCTAATTTCAATTTAGTATAAAAGTCAATTTTAATTTAGTGTAAGAGCTAATTTCAATTTAATATAAAAGTTAATTTTAATTTAGTATAAAAACCAATTTCAATCTAGTATAAGAGCTAATTCTAATTTAATATATAAAAAAAAAAGTAAATAAAGCTTATATAGTATTTTATTATTTTATATAGTAAATTAGTAGTAGCTAGTAATTTAAAATTATAGTTTAAAATATACATACTACGTATAAAAAGTAAACTAGATATAAAATATATAATATACTTAGCGTTAAATTTACAAAATACGCGTAATAAATAAATTATATAAATATTATAAATAATAATAAAAGCTTTAGAGAATATAATCGTGTATTTTATAATATTTTATAAGATAATATTACGTTTAGTAGCTTAATACCGCTTTAAAGTTAAAACTATAAGTTATAAAGTAAAATACGTAAAATGCGTAAATAGTAGCTAATTACTACTAAGTATTATAAAAATACCACTAATTTTTTTCCTAATAAAGAAAATACTCTAAAATAGAAAGAATCTTATATAAGGCTATACAACAATTACAAAAATAATAACTATAGGATATTAGAGTAGTATGGATTTAAAAAGCTTTAGATACTACTAAAGTCTAAATACCTTAAAAATATAAGGAATTTACATATCTATTTAGTAAGAAGGAGAAAAATGTACTTCTAAAATATTAATCTTAAGATTATAAGATACTAGTTAAAGATAAAAAAAAGCTTAAACTAGAATTAATATATTCTCTATTATAAGTACAGCAGGAAGAATTGAAATAGTATATTAAGAAAAACCTTAAACAGAAATATATATAACTAAGTAAGAGTCTAATAGCTTTACTAATATTATTTATACCTAAAAAAAAATAGAAAACTATAATTATATATGGATTTCAGATAACTAAATAAAGCTATAATAAAAAATTAATACCTATTACTATTAATTTAAGAACTAATAGACAGACTCTAAAGAGTTTAATAGTTTAGTTTATTTAATATCTATAAGAGATACTACAGGATTTGAATTAAATAAAAATATAAATAGTTAATAGTATTTAAAATAAAATATGGACTCATCAAGTACTATATTATATTATTTAAATTAATAAACGTATTAGTAACGTTCTAGGCAGTTATTAATTACATATTTTATAAATACTTAAACGTATTTATAATAGCGTACCTAGATAATATACTAATATATATAAATAAAATACTTAAAGAGCATAAAATACACGTAAAAAAGGTCTTAAAGAAACTTTAAGAATATAACCTTTTTATTTAGCTAGAGAAATGTAAATTCCACGTTACAGAAATAGAGTTTCTAGGATTTATTATTTAAGAGAAGAAATTATAGTGAATTTAAAGAAGTTAGTAAAAATACATAACTAGCTAATACTAATAATAGTTAAGAAAATATAATTCTTTTTAAGATTTATAAATTTTTATAGAAAGTTTATAAAAGGATATTCAAAAATCACGACACCTTTAACAGAGTTAACTAAGAAAGAAAATAGATTTAATTAAAAGTAAAAATAATAGTAAGTTTTTACAGAACTTAAGAAAAAGTTTACTTAAGTACTAATATTAAAAATATTCAACCTAGAATTACCTATTATACTAGAAACAGATGTATCTAATTATATGATAGAAATAGTCTATAGTTAATAATATAGTAATAAATATTTTTATTTTATAGACTTTTTATTAAAGAAACTTACAGGAGCTAAGTTAAACTATAATGTTTATAATAAAAAGCTATTAGTAATAATAATAGTATTTAAAAAATAGCGAATTTACCTTAAAAGAGCTAAGTATTAAGTAAAAGTTCTTTTAGACTATAAGAATTTAATAAGCTTTATTACTATAAAGAAGCTAAACTAAAGGCAGATATACTAGTTAGAAATACTAGCTATTTTATAACCTTAAAATATTCTACTAAAAAGGAATAGAAAATAGAGTAGTAAATATATTTAGCTAATAATTAAACTATATAAAACAACATAAACTAATACTAAACGTAGTATTAATAGTAGAATTAAATAAATCCTTAAGTTATAATTACTTAAGGATTATAGTAATTACTAGAGTTAAAAATTACTAAATAATAAGAATTTAAAATTTTAAGTAATAAAACTTCCAGGACCTAGAATTAGAACTTATATATATAAATAGACTTATATATATGCTAGAGGGACTGTATAGAGAGTTAATTACAAAAAATTATAAAGCTATTATATATAGATAATAAGGAGTAGAAAAGACTATAAAGCAAATCTCTAGAAATTTCTATATTAAAGAGTTGAAATAAAAAGTAAAGAAAGTAATTAAAGCTTATCTAGAATGTAAAAAGAATAAACTAGTATAATATAAGCTTTATAGACTTTTATAACTATTAGAAGTACTAAAATAACTATAGTAGTTAGTTTTAATAGACTTTATTACAAGATTACTATTATCTAAGGAACTAGGAATAGATAGGGAATATAATATAATACTTATTATTATAAATAAACTAACTAAGTATATATATTTTAATATAATGGTTATAGATTTATTAGCTAAAAAACTAGCACATGATATTTTAAAAATAGTAATCTTAAGATATAAATTACTTAAGAAGTTTCTTATTAATTAAAATAAGTTATTTATATTACACTTCTAGAAAACCTTCTTAGTAAGGTTAGAGTTAAAAAATAAGTTTTTAATAAGCTTTTATTTTTAAATAGATAGGCAAACAAAGCACACTAATTAAACTCTAAAATAATATTTAAGAATATATATTAATTATCTTTAGAAGAATTAGGTTAAGTTATTACCTTTAATATAATTTATTTATAATAATATAAAGTTATCTATAACTAATATGTTACTATTTTATACTAATTATAAATATAAGCTATTAGCTTATTATCACGAGAGTGCTACGTACAGAAAATTAAGAACTTAAAAAGAAGTATTAATTAATTACTATATATAATACTAAGTAATAATTCAAAACGTTGTGTGAAGAAAGGAAGAAATAAAATAGACTATAAATAAAGTATTTAAATAAGAGCTCATGTGCTAGCGTGAGACTAATATATAAATATATAATATAATAAAAAAACTTATAAAAAAGGCTTCTTTAGAAGGCTTTTATAAGATATTATAAATAGTTACTATAATAGTACCCCCCTTTTAAATCTAAGCTCCTATAATAGGTGTTTATGTTAAGTCTTAGATAATAAATTAGTTTAAATTCTAGAAATAGAATTTTTTTATAATAGTTATATCTTAAAGATCATTTACAGGTTACTATATTAAATTATTATATCTAGTTTATTTAATAAGGTATTTATAGTATTTCTGTCTGTAATTAAAGCGTAGCTTCTTAATTCACTTAATATAATATTTAATATCACTATTAATTTTAATAGGTTCTAGTAGTGGGTTTTATTAACTTAGAAGGTATTCAAATTCAGACACAGCTAGCCGAAGTAAAGATATATAAAAGACTAAGTATATACTTAGGGATTTAGGAAGTTTAAGTTAGTATATATATAAAAAAACTACTTAAAAGATATAGTATTTCCCTAAGACCTTTAAGTCTAGCTTCTTAGATAGTTATTTAGTTTTAATATTTTATATATTAAGCCAGATTATGTCTTCTATCTAGTAGTTAGATATAGGTAATTGTTTTTAATTTACGTATTTTTTTTAAAAAGCCTAAGCTTAGATTATATCTTTTTAAACTAGCTATTAAATATTAACTATTTTCTCTATTATATGGTTAGCTTTTAAGGCTTGTAATACCTAGTAAGGCCGTCTTTAAATACTTATAGAAAATTTAAAACCTATTTAAGAGTGTTAGCTTATATTAGCTAGAAATAATAAAACCTTTATAAATTTAGATATAGTATTATTAGCTTTAAATTATGCTAAAAAGAGCTAGTTTACCTAGTCATTTTATTAATAGTTTATGTATATATATAAAACTTATTCTATTATGCTGTTAGCTCTTTCTATTTGGCTATTAATTTCTAGATAATATACAGAAAACAGTTAGAGTTTAATTTATAGTTATTTATAGAGTTTATTATAAAAAGTAGAAACGAATTATATTCCTTAGTCTAATATAATTGTTTTTAGAAAGCTATAGTTTATTTATATGTATTAATAAAAAAAATAGGCTATATCTATAGTAGTTATATTAATATAAGAAATTAAGTGTTAGTATTTTATAAGGCGGTTTACTATAACCATAATATTAATATAGCCTTTAGAGTCTAGGAGATTAGTAATAAAGTTTATGGAAATATTCTTCTACCTCTTCTTAAGAATAAGTAGAGACTTTAAGAGGTTATAATACTTTTTATAAAAGGCCTTAAATCTTTAATAAGTATAGCAGTAGAAAATATATTAGTATATTATTTTAAATATCTAAGACTAGTAGTATTTATGCTGTAGGATTTTAAGAGTCTTTTTATAACTAAAGTAGCTACTAACAAGAGAATTATATATAATCTAAAGAATCTTAATTTTAAGTTTATTATTATTTAGTATTATTAATTAGCTGTAGTAGTATAACTGACTTTTTTAGTCTTTATATTTACTTAAGAAATGCTTCTTAGAGTATTAGGTTCTATTCTATTTTAGTAACAGAATTTTCTAGATAAACTTATTATTAGGGTACTTATTATTAATAATCTATTAAATAGACCTATCTATTTTAGTTAAGTTTAATTCTAGTGTCTTATTAAATAGTTTAGAGCAGAGAAGTATTTATTATTAGGTTCTATAAACTTCTTTTTAAGCTAAAGTATTTTATATATAATAAGTAAGAATATTTAGTTTCTCACCCTACCTGCCAGGCTAGTACGTGATTGTGAAGTTAAATTAAAATAAGTATTTAATTTAATAGACCTATCAGTAGCTTAGCTGTTTTATAGTAGTAAAATACTATAAATTTTTATAGTTACTTAATACTTAGATTAAAAAGGTGGCACTTTCTAGCTTAGATTTCTATTATTTAAAATAGTATATAATAGCTAATAGCTCTTTATTATAAATTTTATAGTTACCTTTAGTAGAGCTTAACTTCTTTAAGAAGTAAGTAATAAATCTTAGTTTACTTAATTTATTTTTCTAGGAAAGTACTCTAGTAGTTACGTAGTCTAAGAAATCAGCTTCCATAATAATTAGTAACTTTAAATTAAAGTATTAAAGAATTAGAGTAGTTATAAATATATACTTTAAGAATTTAAACACTATTTAGTAGACATTATTAAATTTAAATTAAGTATTCTTTTTAGTTAGGGCCGTGAACAGGAACGTAGTATAATAAAAGTTATTAATAAATTATTAATAGAAATTAGTGAACTTTAAGAATACTCTTATATCCTTTACATTTCTAGAAAATTCCTAGTTAAGAATATTCTTTATCTTATTTAGATTTATACTAATTCCTTTTATTAAAATTACGTACCTAAGATAGATAACTTATTCTTAATAGAATTTATATTTTTTAATATTAAGTTAGAGGCCAGCTTTCTCTAGGGCTTTTAGAACTTATTTTATGTATTATCTATATTTATATAAAAAGTTACTATAGATTAGAATAATATTAAGATAGGCTGTATAAAATATATTAAGAAATAATTAAAGAATATTATTTACATAGTATTAGAACGTGCTTAGTGTGTTAACTAGTTTAAAAAATATAATAAAATATTTAAATAAATTATATTAGGTTTAGAAGATAGTTAACTATTTATCTTCTTCCACCACACAGAGGCAGTTAAAGGCTGAGATGATATTTAACTTTATAAAAAACTTTATCTTACTAAAGCAGGACAGGGTTTCTTAGATTAATAAAATAGAATAATAGTTTTTAATAGTAATAGTATTTAGAGTTTAGTAGTCTATATAGAATTAAAGATCTTTATTAGGTTTCTTTATAAAATAACTGGTATAACTATAAAAAATATACTTACTCTAATAAATCCTTTAGCAAGATAGTTATTAAAATACTTCTTAAAAACTTTTAATTTATTTTAGGATATTCTATAGAGAGGTCTAAATCTAGGTTGCTTTTCTTCTTTAAGAATAATCTTATAGTTATATAGATAATATCTAAGTAGTCTATTAGCCTCCTTATATGAAAATATTCTAAGAATATTATGGTAATCCTCTAGAACCTTAGTAGCTAGATTTATATAAATTTTTAAAACTAAAGTCTTATTAATATTAGCTATTAAAATAGCAAAGATTTTGTGTTTGTGTTTTTGGGCTATTTATATAAAAAAGGCTGCTCTAATTAGATAAATATTTATACTTAGTTTAGGTTCCTTATAAGACTCTTCTGGCAAAGCTTTTACTAAAGAGTTTTTAAAACCTTAAAAGAAAAACTTTCTTATAAGGTCCTTATTTAATTTAGTGTTAGATTTAGATACGTGTTTAGATATAAATTTAGACTCTAAATAGAGATCCTTTAGAAAATAGTTTACTAAAAAAATCTTTAAATAAGTATATAATTCTTATAACTAGTAGTTTATTCTAGTTAACTAGTAGTTATATTAGGATTAAGTAGTTAGTAATAACTTCAGAGAACGTATTTAAGTACACTGTATATAAATAGTATTAAGATAAAAGTCTTTTAATAAAGGGTTCACTAAAAGGTCCCTTAAGTAGATAATATATTCTTTTAAGTAGATTAGAGATTAAGATAAACGTAGGTAGTAAGTCTAGTAATAAAGAACATTAAAAAACAACTTTTATAAGTTATAGTTAAAGTTAACTTTATGCTTCTTTATTTATAGTTAGCTAAAAATTAGTTCATAATTTCTAGTAGCTATTTTAAAGAGACGGATATTTTTAATATAATTTAAATAATAAAGGGTTACGCTAGTAGTATATAAAATATAACTTTCTTTAAGGCGTTTATTATTAAAACTAGTAGAATAAAAAACGTTTAGGAGAGATAAAAGACGGAGTTTCTAAATATAAGCTAAAAATCTACTAATATAACCTATACCAATAGCTCTAGTATTAATTAGAGTGGTAATAGAATAGAAAGAGCTATCTTATTAAATAGTATATAAAATATTTACTTAATAGTCTTAAGAGTTAGTTATTAAGTAGAAGGTCTATAGGTTAATAGAAATCTAGTATTAAAAACATTCTAAGAAGTGATTTAACCCTAGGATAGAGCTTTTAGTAGGCTAGCTTTAGAAGTTTAAAAATATTCTTATCTACAAAAAAATTCAAATCTAGAAAAAGAATAAGAGTAGGTTAATTATTAGAATTTAAATAGACTTATAGATTAAAGTTCTAGTATAAAAATAAAGTAGTTTTAGGAAATATAGCTATATTTATTATACTTAAAATATTAGCTATTACGCTTTTAGGTTTCTCATTTAGCTGATCTAAAGAAAACATAGTTAAAAGTATTAATTTCTATAATATTAAAGTCTTATTATAATATAGGTTACAGCCTATAGTAGCATAGCATAAAAAGATACTAAAAATTATTATTATATAAGAATATTAGATTAGCGTAGTTATTTAATGTGTTAGAGATTTTAATATCTATTATTACTTAGTAAAGCTCATCATTTAATAATCTCCTTAACTATATAATTAGACTAATTTTATTTAATCTAGTATTAGTAGTTAGTTTGTAGAATTTAATGAAGTGTATAGTAAAGCGCTTTTACTTTTAGTAGAATAAATTAAGTTTACTTAAAATAATAAGTTTCTTATTTAGATCTCTATATATAGCTAACAGAAAGATAATTAATTACTCTACTATATATATATCCTAATTTATAAAAGGGTCTATAAGTATTACTAGGTCCTTCTTTAGTCTTAAGTATGCATATAGAAGCTAAGAGCGTTTAATAGAATATTAGTTAACATTATCTTCAAGTTTATAATAAAGTTTTTTAATAAAGATAGATAAATCTCTTTACTTTCTAGTAAACATTAAAGGGTTAAGTAGGCAATCAGATTTCGTTATTACTAATAAAGTAGTAGAACTTAGTATAGAGATTAACTTCACTTATCTAACTATAATTTAAGGAACTTAAAGATAGGTACTGGTTATAGTTATAGATAGAGTTAGAATTATAAAACTTAAGTTATTTCTAAATAAACTAGTAGCATTTATTAAGGCTTTTTTAGCAGTAGTTACTTAAACAATAGAGTAAAAAGAGATAAATATAGTTTATTTTTAAACTTCCTATAATTCTTTTTAGAAAGCGTTAATAAATTTCTGTTATTATATTTACTAATATTTTAGCTATACTTATTATTATTTTAGTGCTTTAGTAAATGTATTCTATATTATAATTATCTACTTCTTAAATAACTACATAAGTTCTACAGTTAGAATAGGGGTATTTAAAGAGTTAGATATTCTACTAATAGTAGTAATAATATAATATAGTGTCACAAGAGTACTACATGCAGAAAATTAAGAACTTAAAAAAAAGTATTAATTAATTACTACGTATAGTACCAAGTAATAATTCAAAACATTATATAAAGAAAGGAAGAAATAAAATAGGCTATAAATAAAGTATTTAGATAAGAGCTTATACGCTAGTGCGAGGCTAATACGTAAATACATAATATAATAAAAAAACTTATAAAAAAAGCTTCTTTAAAAGGCCTTTATAAGGTATTATAGATAATTATTATAACATATATAAAAAACTACGTAAACTAGAAAGTAAATTATATTAAACTTAAAACAAAGTAAAATAGCTACAGAACTTATATAATAATCTTAGTAGAATTATTATTTTAAAGAACTTATAAACTATAGAGAGTACTAATAAGTTAAGAGTTAAAAAACTAATTCTTAAAAAAAAGAACAAAGTTTTCCTACTATATAAAAATCTAAAAACTAATAAACTAAGTAAAAAACTAGATTACGTTTGAATTAGACTATTTAAAGTAAGTAAAGTTATTAAACTAGTTAATTATAAACTATAACTACTATAGAATATAAGAATTTACTTAGTTTTTTATATATTAAAGCTTAAACCAGTACTACTGAATATACTAATAGTAATAAACATAGATATAAAACTATACTAGTAAGAGTATAAAGTTAAAGAGATTTAAAAACTATAATAATTTAAATATTAGTAAAAATACCTAGTTAAATAGAAAAACTATAGACTAGAGGAAAATACTTAGAAACTTATTAAACACTTAAAGTAATATTCTAGAATAATTAACTAGTTTTATTTAGAAAATTTAGTAATATTAAATTCTAAAGAGAAGCTTATATAGTTTCTTAATTAAAAAAGATATTTAGAAAAAAAACATAAAAGCAGCAGATAAAGATATTATAAGTTATAATAATTTAAAGGTCTTTTTTTTTTTTTTTTTTTCTTTCTTTTTTAGATTTTATATTTCCTTAATTAACGTAAGCTTGTAGGTAAATAGCTTATATTTATAATTATTAACTAAAGCAAGCTGCTTACGTAATTATTACTAATAAAATTAAGTTTTTAGCTTAAAGTTTTAAGTATACTCTAACTACTCTTAGAGTTATTATTTCTTAGTAAGAAATTTATTAAACTTCTAAACAGAAACTACTAGATTATACTTTTAAGAATACTTAATACATTTAGAGTAACAACTAAATAAGAGATTTATAAAATAATAAAAAAAATTCTTTTTATATAAACTATATAGAGTTAGTATAAAATAGTTGTGATTTTAAATTAATTTTATAAAATAATAAGTATAAACAGTTAACAACTTAATTTTAGACATTATTAGATATAAAAGAAAAAAGAAGTTCTAGAGATGCATATAATACTATTAAAAGAACAAACTTTTCTTATACTTAAAACTTAAAATAAAAAGAACTTTTAAACTAAAAGTTTAAAAAGGAAGTAAGTATTACAGTTAGTAATAATTATAAATAAAAGATAGTAAACTAATTAAAAGAGAATTACCAGCTATTAGTAAAAAAGCACGTATAAAAATATAAAGCTAAAATAAAAATAGAATAAATATTTTAAAGAATTAGGCATAAAACAAGACTTCTAGCTAATATTATTAAAATAATTAATAGAATTAATAGTAGAAAAGATACGTAATGTCTCACATATAGAGTTATAAATATAATAAAGATAATTAAGACTAATAGAAATCAAGTAGCTATATTAGACTTAAGTAGTAAGTAAATTATAAGTAAAGAATTTACTATATAAAAGGCGTCTCCTTTAGCTTTTAGATAGTTTTTTTTTATACTTATTTTCTCATTTTAGAGTAACTCTCTAAAATTCGTTATATAATAAATTAGTTAGACTATACCTTACTATATTTTTATATTATTAGAATATTATATTAGTAAGTTATTATATGACTTTATATTACTACTAAAGCCTTGATATAGATTACACTTATACTTACTACATTAAAGTAACTTATATATTATTTTTATAGTATAGTAATAAAGGCTACGTATATTTACTATATATAATAACTTTAAGTATATAGGAGCTAAAGAAAGAACTTTTTAATAAATTCTTTATTAAAAACTTTTTAAGTAATAGAAAGCAAAGAGTTTAATTAAACTATAATAAGTTTTTAATACTTTTTATTATTCTACTAAGAATTATACTTCTAATACCTTAAAAAAATATTATTTTTGTAAGTAATAATACTTGTGTTCTAAACTCTTAGGGGGAGACTTACTTTATTAAGTTAAAAATAAAGTAATTTAAACTAACTTATATAAAAATTAACTTCTAACTAAATATAGAAAAAAGATGTAGTAGTAATTTTATTAATTAAAAACTATAGATAGCTATCCTAATTAAATAATAAGTAAAATAAGTAGGAATAAGAATTCCTAGTCTCTTAATATTTAACAAAAGAGAATTCGCAATCTCCTAATAATAATAGAATAAAAGTAATTAAGAAATAAAAGTAATTTAGTATTATTTAGTTATAATAAGAAATACTACTACTTAAGAGTTTAGCACTTAGTTATAAACATACTATTAGTATACTATATAATATAATTTTTTATTTCTTTTTTTAGCCTTAACTTTTAGCTTTAATAAATAATATATAAGCTCTTACTTTCTTTCTTTAATTTCTTTATAAGCTTTTTTACAAGAATTTTATCTTCTTCTAGTTAATAGTTATAAAGATTCTGTAGTATATTTAGTCAAAAAGTTAAAACACATATATAATATAAAGTAAGTAGGTATAAACTCTAGTCTAAAATAAACTAAATATATCTAGTATATAAATCTAGCTATTAGTCTAAATTCTACTAGAAAGTGTAAAATAAAGTAGAACTAATTACTAAAAATAAAATATATAGTATACAAAAAGTATACAAAAGTTTCTAAAATATTAAAATAATATATGTATGAATTAGAAACTAGTTTTATAAATAAAATAAATAGCCAAAAAAAAAAAACTAAATTTAATTTAAAAGAATTTAAATTTACAAAATTTTTAATCTAAATTAAAAAATTAGAATATATAAAATATTTCTAAAATTTACAAAAAGTTTATAATAGTAGTTTATTAATTTTAAATTTAAAAATTATTTAAGTACTTTTTAAATGTTTAAAAGTTCAAGTTTAAAATTAGTATTATAAATTTTAAGCTAAAAACTAAAATTTAATATTTTAGTTTTTTACTTAAATTAGCTTTTTATTTAAGTTATTTTTTAGTTTTACTTTTTTTTATTATAACTGTAAAATAATTGCTTATTATTTTATTAAATTTGTACTAAAAATAATTTATTTTATTTTTAAAAATTTACACCCTTTTTTAAATTTTTTTTTTTAAGAATTGTAGTAATATTTATGTATAAAAAAATAGTTAATAAAGTAATATATATTTTAAATAGTAGTTTAAAAATAACTAGTATTTATTTAGTATTTTAAAAAATTTATAAAAATTTCTTTTTTTTTAAAAAAAAAATAAGTGTTTAAGCTTTAATTAATAAAAAAGCTATTTTATAAAACTTCTAAAAATTAAATTAAAATTTACTTATACTTATAAATAATATTATATAAAAACTACTAACTTTAAAATACTTAAAAAAATGAATTTAATTTATATAATAAAACTTGTATTAAATATAAAATTTGAGCTAAAAATTAGTATAATATAAATAAAAATAAATTTTTTATTTAATTTTATAAAGTTTTATAAAATTAAGTTTTATACTTTTACATAGTAAATTATAAAAACTTAGTAACTACTATTAATATTATATTAGAATTATGTTAATAAACTATTAAAATAAATATAAAAACATATATAAAGTTATATAATATTAGTATAATAATATAGTAATAATATAAAACCTTTTACTAAAAATGTAAATTTTAATAAAAGTTTAAAAACATAACTACTACATTTTAATATATGTATTTATGTATTTAAATTAATAAAAATTTTTTTTTTAGTATTTCTTTTTATATTATATTATATTAAATAGTATATATATATAATATAAACAATTTACACTTTAAAACTATAAGTAAAAGTAGTTTTTTATTTTAATATTATTTAGTAGTTTAAATATTTATTTATAAAATTTTTAAGTACTTATATTAGTAAATTATATTTTCTTATTATTTATAATATAATAAAAGAGCTTAAATTTAAGTTTTAAAGTAAAATAAAACTTAGTTTTATACTTTATTAACTTTTTAATAAAAAAATAAATAAAAAGATTTCTTTAGTAGCTATATAATTTTAAGTAAAATATAAATAGTTATTAACGTAATTATATATAAAAAAACTTAAAAAAATAAATAAATATACATTTTATAAAAGTAATATATAAAGATAGTAAAGATAGCTTAAATAGTAAACAAAATAAAATAAGTATTTAAATACTATTTTTTATATAAATAAACTAAAGTATTAGTATAATATAATTTAATAATTATATTTTTTTATTAATATAGAATAAATACTAATTAAAGTATTATTTTTTACTTTTTTAAAAGTTTTTTATTTATTTAAAAAAAAAGGTTTTTATAAACCTATTAAAACATTTAAATTAAGTAGTAAATAAAAATAAATAAATAAGTTAATTATTATTATTTCTATTTACCGCCCGATTCGGTCCCCCTAATGGGTCCATGCAGGCCAATTCCTTCTATGGGAAAAACTCACTAATGAGAAAACCCGTTGACGTGCCACGCTGGAGGGGCGCCGACGCTCCGCTGTCGTAGCGCTTCTTCCCCGCCATCTTGCCTTTTGTGGGGTCTGCGTTTTTAGCCATTGCGCCCGCGTCTCGCGGACGATCTCATCTCCTTCTTTCCCTTATACCCCCTTTTTCTGTCTCCTACCATTGGTCTAGGCTCTGGAATGGGCGGAAGTGGTCTGTTTCCTCAGTATTAATCGCTTTTGCTGTATGGAACTGAGCGAGTATTCTCGACCTTACAAACCACCTTGCGGCTGCTTGAGCGCTATCTCTCTGGCTTAGTATCCTTTCTAGTCGTTCTGATGAGAATGACGCTATTAGTTCGGCTCTCTCAAGCCTGGGACAGTAGAGAAGAATATGGCGTACGGTCTGCACTGGCCAGCCGCAGTTACACCATGGGAACTTATTTGGGACCCCTATTTTTGCTAGCCAGGCGTTGAGGCTAAGGACTTCTGTGCGTAGTAGGAGTAGAGCGGTGGCTTCTACCTTTAGGAGTCCTTCGTAGAGTGGGATCGTAGGTGTTTCCCATGGGGTGCGCCAGGTAGTCGCTGTCTGTCCTTTTACTGCGCTTTGCCATCGGCGTTGCCACTCCATGTCTGCCCACTTTGAGGTGAGGGTGGCTGTGCGCCAGCGATGTTGATGGCCGCCGGTGCGGTATGCTTATGTTTCCCCTGTACGTCTCTGTCCCCGTCGGTGTTGGTGGTTTCTAGGGGTTTCTCTTGTAGGGTAGGCCAGGACTTCTTTCTTGCATTCTTTAGCCCGGTTTCGCAGCTTTTCCAGTGGAGTCGGCGGTCGTGTTGCGATCCGCTGTCGACTCGCTAGCGATGTCCAGATGTCGTTAAGGGTGCTTGCTGTCTTTTTTTCCACTGGGTCCTGGCTAGTGTCTAGGGTCCTCTGGAGAGCTATAGTGTCTATGTACAGTGTAATTGGTGGGACTGCTATCTCTCTCTTAATGGCTGCTGTTAGTGTTCTCTTATATGCTCCTGTGATCTTACGGAGACACTGGTTTTAAGTCTTCTAGAGCGGCAGGACTAGGTTCTTTGCTATTAGGTTACCGTTGTCGCGAATTCCCCATATCTGGGCACCGTAGAGCATCGTCGGGCGGACAACTGCCGTGTATAGGAGGCGTGAGCGTCTCATGGACGGGCCTTATATTGATGTAGTAATCCGTGACATGGCTTTAAAGGCTGCTGTGCCCTTCTCTACTGCTTTATAGATGTGTTCTTTCCATTAGAGCTTTGGGTCTACCTAGACCCCAAGAACGCGCATGCTCGAGCTCTGGAGAGTGGCTTTGTAGCCGGTGATTCGTACCGTTAACGCTAGGTCTGCGCTATTATGGCGTCTTTTCCTAGTAAAATACATAAGCTGGTATTTCTCTGGTGCGAATGTAGCTCCGTGGCGTTTAGCCCACGCTATACATCAATCATGTGCGGCTGTTAGGCGTTAGCAATTCTCAGCGGCTGAGTTTCCCCATAAGACGAGGTTCGTGTCGTTAACGAAACTAAACGCTAGCGTATCACCATCTGCTCGCTGAAACTCCTCCAGAAGCTCTAATATAAAGAAGAGGAATAGGATTAGCGAAAGTGGGGATCCCTGTGGGATACCTATTTGTGTTTAAATCTACTCACTTTAATATCTAGGGAATGTAATGCGCGTTCGTCGAGCAGTTATAAAGCTTTACACAAAGTAGACTATCCATTCTGATAGCCCCTTCTTCCTTAGAATATATAGTAGACGTTCGTGGGAGACGTTGTTAAAAGCTCTAGCTAGGTCCAGGCTTAGCATTAAGACAACGCAGCCTGAGCGCGCTCTCCACGCCGTCTGAACGCTAGAGGTAAGTATACTAATTACTAAGAGCATTAAGCGCTTCTTCCTTGCTCCTATCTAGTTCTAAGGGAGTAGTTCATGTCTCTCGGCGGCTGCTGCCATCATATCTGCTACTCGTTTCTCAATTACCTTAGCTAGGGTGTTTTCTAGCGCGATTAGTTGGTAGCTTCCTGGGAGAGAGTAATCCTTCTTGCCTTCTTTACATAAAGCGATTGTAATTAATTCTTTAAGGCATGTTGGTATTATTCCGCTTTCTAGGCACTGGTGGACCGCCTGTGCAAGCTTCTGAGCTATTAATAGGAGTACAATTTTTAAGATCTTATTTAGTATGCTGTCCGGGCCTGGGGCTTTTCCATTTAGAAGTTCTGTAATTAGGTTACTCATCACCTCCTTGGATACATATAGGTCGATGTCGATTCGGGTGTGCTCTAGCTGTGCCTTATTATCAATATCTTCCAGGTCAGCTTCACCTGTATTTGGGAAGAACTTCTTGGCTAGGATCTTTATCTTTACAGTGTTGTCTTTGGTGAGAGGGTCGCTAGTTAAGCTTCTGAGATCAGGAAGGTAGAGATCACCCTTCATTGCGTTGGCGCTCTTTCTACTCCACCTTAAGAGGGTCCACAGCCCCTTATTATATGGTTTTATGGGGTCTACTATAAATTCTTGTACGAATCGCCTCCAGTTATTTCTTCCTACTCTTCAGATCTCTTTCTAGAGCTGGTTGGACAGCACCTTATAGCTCTAGCGGTCGTAGTTCTCTCCGTAGTTATAGTACCGGCGCCTCGCCTGCCTGACGCCTGCGAGAAGCTGGGCTACTCTCAGTAACTATATCCTGCACGCTTATAGGCTAGGTCTCGCGTGTAAGCAGTAAGTCTTAAGGGTATACACGATTCCTTTCTAGAGGGCTTCCAGAGGTTCCGGGGCCATTATCCACTTAAGGTTTTTAATATCTTAGAGGAATCCTTTTGTGTCCAGTTTTTCAAGTGCGTAGCGTCTGCTTTTCTTTTATAAGTAGATAGCAGCGTCTATTTAGATTCGTATTAGTATATAGTCTCTTGTTAGAGCCTACCTATCCTCAGTTCCACAGAAGCTAACTCTTTCGTATATTGTGTCTAATAGAAATGTGAGGTCGATGACGCTCTCCCTTTGTCCCCTTTTCCACGTCGGTTCACCTCGTGGTGTGGCGAGTCGAAGACCTCGTGCTTCTGTTTCGAGGAGTAAGTGTTCCGCCTGCGCTTCGCTTGCGACATGGCTTCCCCTCCATGTTAGGTGGTGTGTGTTAAAGTCTCTAAGAAGTATGACTTCTCCTTCCGCTTCCTTAATCGCTTTGTCAACCTCTGGCCAGGTCTTCATCCGTTGGCAGCCTCCACGTGGGTTGTAGACGTTGATAATGGTAGTCTCTAGCCCCTCTAGGCGAAGCTAGAGTGCTGTAATAAATAGGCTGTATTGTTTACACCTCCAATATACAGCGTCAACTTTTCAGCTAATTATAAAGCATACTTTTGTTATAGGGTCTTCTTTATAGGCCAGAGCGTATCCGCGTAGGTAGTATGTTAATTTAGTGTATTTATTATATGCTGGTTCTTGGATTATAAACACCTAGTACTCCGCTTGCGTTACCCTATTAAAGAAGGGGCAGCATGCACCTTAATTTACGTTTCTATAGTTATATTAAATAATAGTAAGTTTACTTATTTAGGGTAGGTATAAAGTCTTCTATGTTAATATTAGAGTTATTATTTGTTTCTACTTAGGCTAGGTATATGTCGCCTGCGTTTAGCGTAAGCCTTAATTATAATATATCTCTACTAGTAACTTCTACGTAAGAGGGTTTACCTAGTCCTCTTTTTAGTAGTAGTCCTCTATATAGGTTATCTAATAGGGTAATCTGTCTTTCTCTTTTCCTTATTATAATAGTAAAGTTACTCTGTACGGGGTTTGGTTATTCTGCCTATACTTCTCCTACAGTACAGATACAGAGCGTTTGCTTAAAAAAGGCTATTCTTTTTACCTAAATCTCTTCTAGATAGCTCTGGAATGTCTTACACTCCTTTTATTATTATGCTTTATAGGCTTTACTATAGTTTACACAGGATACTCTTTCCTGGGGATATTCTATTATGTTATATAAGCCTACGTAATGTCTACACTGCATTTTTTTACTATAAGCGCTTTAGGTATAGCCCTATTAATTGCATTAAAAGCATTATTTAACGATTATACTATTATCAAATAGCCTTGCTTCAAAGAGCTGGGAGTTAATAACTAACCTAGTTTTTATAATCTTCTATTAAATCACCTGTGTAGGTGTTCTAATAATTAGAGTACTACAGGTCTTTTCTAGCTCTTCTAGGCTTCCTGCAGCGTTTCTACAACGTATCTCCTACGCCTCAGAGTCATGTAGCCATCAGATTTAGGTAATAGCTATACCTAGTACTAGCCGTTTAGTAGCTTCACATATTGTGTGTATTAGCTCAGAGTTGTCTGCGTTTCTTCCCTTATTGATTTTTGTCTTAAGTGGAACTCCTGAAACCTTTAAGAGGTAGTCTTTCTTTAGGATTTTAAATCCTAGCGTATCCGGTCTATTTATGATTTGGTCCTTTATGGTCTGTGACGGCACGTGAACGTCGACATCGCCACTCTTCAGAGTGTTTACAGCAAAGGCTCCTGGTATTGCCTTTTTTGCCATTTCCAGTATCTCTCCTGGGTCTTTTTCCTGGGAATCCTCAAAGCGGATTCGGATAGTGGTCCTCTGCGACGCGGCGGCGGCGTTTACCGTGCGTAACGCCTGCGCAGCGACAGCTGCCCAAGTCTTGTTTCATGTTTAGGGGATCTCTAGGCGGTTTCCCTTGCACGTTTCTTTTCTGATTTCCTTGATTCCGGCTTCAATCCGGTCGAGCTGTGTCTTGTTCTTGTCTTGGGTGGCTCGGTGGTATGTCCAAAGGTTTTGGACGCGTTGTAGTGCCTTCTTTACGTCGGTAAGGATCCTACAGCGTGGCTTCTCTTCCTCCTCTTTATTAAGATCGTCCTCGATTTTCTAGAGGGTTTCGATTGCTTTCTGCCAGTCTTGGTTGGGCTGGCGTTTATCCTTTTCTTGGTGTTGCCCGCTCGCTTGTTGGTTGCTTCCTGACGCGTCGCGGTCACGGTTTTCGCAACTACAGGGATGAGGTTACGACCCGCCGTCGTCCTCCATGCCCTGCGGATGGGATGCGGGAGGTTTATTGGGGGTAATCGAGTGCGGGGAATTGTGTTCCGGCGTCTGGTTTCTTTTTAAGCAGTTTTCGGGCTTATTCTGCTGCTATTACGGCCTAAGTTAATTATATTTTACTAAATTTACTATTTTAATAACATTTTTTTTTAATTTTAAGTAATTATATATTTTTATATATTTTTTTTTAACTTTCTAATATTAAGATTTTTTATCTTTTTTTTAAAGTAGTATAAAAAGTAAGTTTATAATTTTTTTTTTATAATATAATAGTTTTTTTAAATAATAAGTTTTTTTTAATATATAAAAACTAAATAGTTGTTATGTATATTATTATTAGTATATAAAAAATCTAGTTTTTATTTATATATATATATATATATTTTTAATTTTATTAATAAAAATAAATTAATTTATTTCTTACTAAAATTTTATACTATGTTTTTAACTATATTTATTTTCTTATTAAATAATTTAAAAATATTACTTTAAACTACTTTTGTTAAAATTTTTTTTTTTTTAAATTTTACATAATAATTTATTTAAAAAGAAGTAGAGAAAAGTTATATAAAAAGTTAATTTAAAAATATAAAGTAATTAATTATAATAACTTATTTATAAAAAATGTAAACTAAAAAAATAGAAATAAAGTAAATTTTAAATACAAAAAAAACCTATTACTTTTAAAGTAAAATAAAGTTTATAATATTATTTTAAAAAAACTTTTTATAAACTTAATATACCATTTTATAAAACTATTTTATATTAAAAAAAATTTACATTATTAAATATATACTAAAATACTATAAAAAGAGGAAATTTTAAATTTTAAAAATATATATAATTATTTAAAAACTTGTAATTACAAAATAAAAAATACTTTATGTTATTAATATATATTAAAAAGTAGTTTATTATTTTATAATTAAATTTAACTAATTAATATAATATAATATTTTTACTTTTTACTTTTAGTTTTTATATATATATACAAATATAAATATTTTTATATTTAATTTAATTATTATATATAACTTATATATAGTTAAAATATAAAAACTTTTAAAGTATTATAAATTTAAAAATTATACAAAGTTTAAAATATAATTTTTAATTAAAATTTAAGCTTAATATTTTATATTTAAAAACATTTCAACTTTTTAAATATATAAAAGTAAAGTTTTAAAAGTAAGTAATATATAAATATATAAAAAATTTAATTTTTAGCTTTAAAAATACTACTAACTTTTTATTACAATAAAAATTTTAAAATTAATTAAAGTTATATATTAGATTTTAAATTAAAAGCTATAAAACTTTAAAAATACATTAAAAAATATTGTAGGAAAGAAATAGAACTTGATTTAAGAAAATTAATAAAAAATTTTATATTTAAATATTAATTATAAAGTATTTTTTATATTATAAAAATAAAATAGTTTATAATTTTATTTTTAATAAGTTTTAAAATAACTTATTTACTTAAATATTTTATTTACTAAAGTATTTTATATACTTATAAAATATATTATATTAATGTATATAGCTTTTATTTTTGGTTTTAGAAAATAATATAAAAACTTTTTTTTTCATTTTTTATAATACTAATATTATAGTAACTATTTATAATAATGTTTTTAATAAGTGAGTTATGTAAACAAGTGAGCTGCATATCTTACTAAGGTTTAACTATTTTATAAATAAATAATAACTTAATATAAGTAGCTATTGCTATAATATTTGGCTAGTAGATAGCTAGTTTATTTCTTAGCATTTTTACATGTTCTTAAGTTATGCCTAGTTTCGTGACAGCGTTTATAGTGCCTTTATTATAGTATATTAACCTTAGTACGCTCTTCTCTCTAGTACTTTTCACCCTTAATTTACGTACTAACGTTTGCTTAAGTAATTATCTCTAAGCTCTTAGCTTTTATTAGTGTCTTTTACTTTTAAATCCGCTTCTTTTTACGCTTCTTACGCTATATTATAAGCTTATTTACTTTCTAAAGCTTAGTAACTTTTAAGTGTAGTAGTATAGCTTTATGTATTATTAGCTCAGCACCCTTTACAAGCTAATAAATTAACTTAAAAATATAAGTAAGTAAGCTATTTTAATGCTGCTTAATTTAATTATAAATTAAAGCCTTTTAAGACCCCAATTCAGCAACAGTTTTAGGTGTTTTTAATTTCTAAATAGTTTCTTCTTTTATAGGTGGAGATAGCGTCTGAAGCTAAATATCAAGCTTTAAGAATATAGTATCTAGATTAAATAGAATTAAGCCAGTATTTTGAAAGCTTATGTAGATGTTGTTTTCTATAAACGTAGCTTAATAAGCTACTTTAAACGCTAGTAGGAACTTAAGCTTTATAATATAATAAATATAGTTATAAATAAGATCCTTAACTTAGCGCTTATATATATCTTTTAGAGGTGAAAAATAGCCTATATTAAGTAGTTAAACTAAATATAATAAATAAGATAGCATGTAAAGCATAATAATATTCTTCTCTTTATAAAGTTACTAAAATTCAAGCGAATTATGGCTCTTATAGCTATTAATAATTAGTAAATAACGTGCGCCTACTATACGACTTTTTATATACTTATTAAAATACTATAACTACTTAATACTAAGCTTATTATTTGTCTAGCTATTATCGCTTAATGAAATAACTTAATTTGGTAGTATATTATTGCTCTTGTACCATGCAGAAAGGTGGTACGTATTTATAAAAATAATAAATAATAGAATTACCTATTCTTAAGTGTTAATACCCTAAATTATTATAATTTACTTATAATTACCTAGCTATACTGCTTTACGTTAATTATGTTTATTAAAGCCTATAATAATCTTACTATCTAAAATAACACCTATCTAGAAGTTAGTCTCATTAAAGTTATAGATATCTTCTTTAGTAATGCTGTACTTTTTAATTATATATTATATATAGTTAAATTAAGACTTAATAATCTCAAGATCCTCACATAAAGCTCTCTAGTAATTATACTTTTAATTATATACTATTTTAACTTCTAGAGTTTACTGTATAAAGTTCTCTAGCTACTTAATACTAACCTAGGTATTAGAGTATATAGTAAGTAGTTAATTAGCTATATTTCTTATAGCACTAAGCCTAAAGAGAAACCCTCATAAATCTAGATTAAGTATATACTAAATAATAACTAATTTCTCTAGCTTAGTAAGCTTTTTTATATTAGGCTTATAATCACGTCATAAAGTTATTCTAGCGTGTTAAGTTCTTAGTATTAATTTAGAGATATTATATACTACTACAGCGCTTTATATACTTTATAGTTAGTTTCTTTTAATTACTAAAATAGCTAAAAATAGCCTACCTTTATTATAGATTAATTAAGTATTGCTTTATTAATATATTATGCTTGAAAGTTAGTAAGTTATGTTTTTTTAGTAAGATATATAGCTCACTTATTCACGCAGCTCACTTATCAAAATACGTTATACTAAAAGGTTTTTTATAAAGTTTTTTATATTACATAATAATATATTAAATTTATACTAGTATATAGATTTTTATTTAAATACTTTTATTTATACTTAACTTTTTTCTTTATATAATATATTATATTATTACTTAATTTTATATATACTAACTAAGTAATACTTATAATAGTATACTATTATATATACGATACTATATATATAGCTAGCTAGTTAGTTTATATAAGTTATTAGCTTTTATATTATTTATTTACTTTACATAAAATTTTCTTTTAGTAATTTTTTTATAACTACTTAAGTTCTATATATTATAAACTTATTTAACTTTATTATAAGTTTAAATATTACTACTTATAGCTTTTTATAATAATCTTTTTTAAAATATTTTAAAGTTTTATATATAGCACTTTTATAATATTACATTATATTACTAATTTTTTATTAAATAAATAACTTAAAGTTTATTAAAAATTTTAGAAACTTTACTTTTTAACTTTAATTTTAAAAATAAGTAATAAATTGTTTGTAAATACTTTAATAAAGTATAAAAGGATTTTACAAAAATTTTCATAAATTAAAATAAGTATTTGTGTACTTAATTTATATTATTACTATTTTTATTAATAATATAAGTTTAATTTATACTATTAGTATATTTAGAAATAGTTTAAAGTTTATAAACTTAATACTTATAGTAACATTAACTATATTCTATAAATTAACTTTATACTTTTTTTTCTTAGCTAATACTTTAAACTATAAACATTTATTTAATAATTAAATAATAAGTTAATAAAAAAGCAAAAACTTGTATTTAATTAAATACGTTAATTTTTATTATATTATTAGTTATTTACAAAATAAAGTTTTTAATTAAGTAAAATAATTTTAATTAAATATAGTATAAAGTTTAATAAACTTATTTAAAGTATTTATAAAATTTTAATCTAAAAAGTTATTAAATAAAATTAGCTAGTTTATATAAATTAAATAATTAAACTTTTGTTATTTTTACAAACATTAATAAATATAGTTAAAATTTTAAATAAAATAATTTTATGTTAATTATATATTTAATAAAAGCATTTATATTAAAGTTTATTTACTTTAACTAAAATTCATTTTTTAATAAATTTATTAAATATATAAATATAAATAGCAAATAGTATAATAATATACTTTTATTTATTTTAAAAAATAATAATTATAATTTAAATTATTTAATTATGAAACTAAAACTAAAACTAAAATTTATATTAATAAAAAACACTAATATTATAAAAATTAATACTTTAAATTATTTTTTATTATTTAGCTAAAAAAATTAATTTTATTATTAAAATTTTAATTAAAATATAATAAGTATAGCTACGTTAGGAAAAAAATTAGTGGCATTTTTATAATACTTAATAGTAGTTAGCTACTATTTACGTATTTTGCGTATTTAATTTTATAACTTATAGTCTTAACTTTAAAGTGGTATTAAGCTGCTAAATATAATACTATCTTATAAAATATTATAAAATACACGATTATATTCTCTAAAGCTTTTATTATTATTTGTAATATTTATATAATTTATTTATTACGTGTATTTTATAAATTTAACGCTAAGTATATTATATATCTTATATTTAGTTTACTTTTTATATATAGTACGTATATTTTAAACTACAGTTTTAAATTACTAGCTACTACTAATTTACTATATAAAATAATAAAATACTATATAAGCTTTTTTATTTATTTTTTTTATATTAAATTAGAATTAGCTCCTATACTAAATTGAAATTGGTTTCTATATTATATCTAGAGCTTTATATAGAACTTTGAAGGTAGCTTAATATATAGCTTTAAAAGCAGCTTAGTATATAGCTCTAGAAATAGTTTAGTATATAGCTTTAAAAATAGCTTAGTATAGAGCTCTGAAGGTAGCTTAATATATAGCTCTAAAAATAGCTTATTATATAGCTCTAGAGGTAACTTAGTATAGAGCTCTAGAAATAGCTTAATATAGAGCTCTAGAGACCGCTTAGTATAAGTCTAAATACACGTTAGTAAACAGATTAGTAAAGAGCTTAATAGACTTAAATTTTAGCTTAATATAAGTATATAAAGGAAAAAGGATAGAGGGAAGAAAATTCTATTAAAGCTAAATAAAAAACTAAGTTTAGTTCTTCACATATAAAGAAACTTAACGTGTATGAATAGAAAATAGTAACTTTACAGACTTACAGCGCCCATATATATTAGTAATAAATTTTAGAAAGTGGATAGGCAAAAACTAGACTATTATACAAGTAAAATAGTATAGAATTTAGGAGAAGAGTATAGTATATTATAGTATTTAATAGCATTTTATAACATCTTGCTATATACTTATAGTTAAAGTTGTAATTAGCTATACTTTTTAGTAGAAAAGTTATAAGAGAAGTCACATTTAACAGCTAAATACCATTAAATACTTAAATAAAGTTATAATTAGCTGTACTTTATAGTAGAGTTATAAGAGAAGTCACGTTTAGTAGCTAAATACTACTAAATACTTAAAAATACCAGAAATGCTAGAATAGCATGAATATAAAATTCTTAGCCACAAATTTTTTTTCCTAATGTACTTAAAAATTATTTATTTATTTTAATTAAACTTTAATTTAAATTTTTTTTTAAAAATTATTTTACCTTTTTTTATTTACTTTTAATAAATTTTATAGTTAAAAACTTTGCTAGTAATTTAAATTTAAATTATTAAAGATTAGTTTTAAAAATATTTTTAATACTAAACTTTTATTAACTTATAAATTAAATACTTATTAACTAATTTTTAAGAGTATTAAATAAATATTTTATTTTACTTTATTAGTACTTTAATTAATACTAAAACAATTAGTATAAATTTTATTTGTAAATATTTAGTTAGTTTTTAAAAACTTTGTTTTTATTACTTTTAAATATTTTATATTTTATTATTTTTAATAGTAAATAACTTAAAAAAGTCATATTATTTATATTATTAGTGTAAAATTTTGTTACATAAATTATATTAAGTAAATTTTTTATAGTAACTATAAAAATTTTAAATTAATTTTTAATTAAATTTAAATAAAAAAAGTATAAAATTATCTTAAATTATAAATTATAATAGTTATTTTTTAAAACTTTTTATTACCAAATTTTCTATTTATACTTATTATAATTTTTAGTTTATTTAAAGAAAATTTGTTACTAATTTTAAAAACTTTTTAATAATTTTTTTATTAAAAAACTTTTACTTTAATACTATTAATATATAATATATTTAAACTTACTATTTAAAGTTATTACTAAAATTTTAAATGTAATATAATAACTAGTTAATTAAATTAAACTATTTTTAATTTTTTTTTATTTAAAACCCAAATTTACATTTAATTATGTACTTAAATTTGATACTAAATAATTTTTTTATAATAAACTTAAACTAAATATAAACATTTTTTTACTTAAAATAACTTTTTTTATATAATTAGCTTAAATATAACGTATTTAATAAGTAAACAGCTTAAATAAGTAAGTAGTTTATTTTAAAACTTACTAAAAAATTAAGAATTTATACATATTTTAATAACTACTTAATAATAAATTCTAGAAATTTAATAAGTACTTAATAATAATCTAAAATGGACACTATTAAATTTTTAAAAGCTAGTAGTTAAACATTATTAAGATATTTAAGAAAAAATAAATTTAAAGGCTAAATAGTATTATCTTAATAACTATTAATTACTAGCTCTTAAAAACTTAATAGTATATATTTTAAAGTACTCTTAAGTACTTATTAAATTTCTAGAATTTATTATTAAGTAGTTATTAAGATATTTATATATGAACTCTTAATTTTTAAGTAAGTTTTAAAATAAGCTACTTACTTATCTAGGCCATTTACTTATTAAATACATTATATATAATTTTTACTATTTTAATAACTACTATTAATAAAACTTTAATTTTAAAAATGCTATATTAATTTTTAAATTTTTTTTCCATAAAAAATTTAATAAATTATTTATATATTATTTATATAAATATAAAATTATTGTTTTAAAAAAAATTAAATTTAAACTTTTTTATAAAATAGTTTAAAACAAACTTAAAAGTTTCTAAAAATATTTTAATAAATATTTTATTAATACTTTTATTAAAGTAAATTTTTATTTTATTTTATTTTATTATTTTTAATAAAGATTTTTATAAAAAACTTTATTTTATATAAAATATTAAGTAGTAAATGTTATTACTATAAAAATAATAACTTATTTTTATTAATTTATAAATTTTTATTATACTTTAGTAAAATAAAGTATTACATAAAGTTAAATATATTTTAGTTTTTAATTATTTTTGTATTATAAAATATAAATAAATAGTTAACTACTATTAAAATTTAATATAACTTTTTTAAAAATTTTATTATAATTTTTAAACTAGGTATTATAATAAATATGTTTTAATACTATATAAATACTATTTTTTAAACTATATTTAAATTATATACAATTTTTTACTAATAATTACTTTAATTATTTATTTTATTAACCTTTTATAATATAATTATTATTACTTTTAAATCTTTAAAAATAATATATTGTTATATATTTTATTACTATATTATTAATAACTTTTACTTATTTTTAAAAAAAAATTTATAATAATTATTACTAATTTTCTAAAATTTAAAAACTATACTAATATTATAGTTATAATTGATTATTTTATAAAATATTAATATTTACCTTTTTTTACTAAAATATATAAGTAAATTATAGCTTTTTAAAAATAATTACATTAAATTAAAAAATATAATTTATTTCTACTTTTTATAATAAACTTTGTATATAATTAGAAACTAAATTTTAACTATTTTCTATATTTTATTTAAAAATTAATAACTATATAGATTTATTTTAATAGTATAATAAAATAAGTTTTATATGTAAATACAAACTATTAATAAAATAACTAAATAAATTATATATTTTTTTTAGTATAGTTTAAAGCTAACAATATTATATTTAAATTTATTATTTTTTATTAACATAAACTAATATTTTTAAATAAGTTGTAAATTTTTTTAAAAGTTTAAAAAAAAGTTATACTAAGTATTATAAATTTTAAAAGCTAACTATATAATTAAAAAAATAGTTAATATTAAGTAATTAATTAAAAAAATTAATTTTAAACTTTTTAAAAGAGTTTATAAACTGAAAACATTTATTTATACTTATTTATTAAACAATAAAGCATAGTTTAACTTAATAAATAAAATATTTAAAGAATAACTATTTAAAAAACTAAATATAAAAGTTATTACAAAATTATAATATTTGTTTAAATAAATTTTTTATATATACTTACTTTAATTTATTATACTTTTTAATATAGTAAAACTTATTGTTTAAACTTATTAAAGTTAATTATAAACTTAAATACTATATTAAATATATTAAAAATTTTATATATAAATTATAAATAAAAACATTTTAAATATTTAACTAAATAAACTAAATATAAAAACTTAATATAAAATCTTATAAATAATTTTTAAAATATAACTATTAATGTATTCTATAAGTGAGTGGGTTATATAAGTAAGTGGGTTATTTTAAAACTCACTAAAAAATCAAGAATTCACACTTAAATATCTTAATAACTACTTAATAATAAATTCTGAAATTTGAAATTTAAGCTTCTCTATATGCATTACAGCGTTTCTGAAGGTTACATGAAAATTAGTTTAGTAGTTTCTAAGATATAGCAATATAGCATGGTTTTAGCACCTAAATTGCTATATCTTAGAAACTACTAAATTAATTTTCATGCGACCTTCAGAAACGCTGTAATGCATATAGAGAAGCTTAAATTTCAAATTTTAGAATTTATTATTAAGTAGTTATTAAGATATTTAAGTATAAATTTTTGATTTTTTAGTAAGTTTTAAGGTAACCTACTCACTTATGTAACCCACTTATAGAATATATTATATAAAAAATAATACTATAATAAAAAGTATATAACTAAAGTTTTTAAATAATTACTTTTAATTAAGTAATATATTTTAAATTAAGTTTTTAAAAATATAGTAATAATAATAACTAAAATTAAAAACTTTTGTTTTTAAATTTATAACTTAAAACTAAAAGCTAAAATTTTTAAACATTCTAAAAAAGTTTTTGTTAATAATTTTTTTAAAAATAAAGTAGTATTAATAATATTATTTTTAGTAGTTTTAATAAAACTAAAAGTTACTTAATATTATATTTAAAAGAATATAGTATAATAATATATAAAGTTTAAAAATAAAGTAAACTTTTAAAATTTTTAAAAATATATTAAAAACTTTAAAATATATTAAAATAAGTATATATAACTAATAATTTAAAGTCTTAATTAAAGTTTTTATAAAATACATTTATTTATAAAATAGTTAAATAATTATGTATAATTTATTTAATTAAATAAAACTAAACTATTATAAATATATTTTATATAATAATATTTTAAAACTAAAACTTTAAAAGTTAAAAATATTTTATATTATTATATTCTATAAGTGAGCTGCGCACCTAAGTGAGCTGTGTATCTTAAAATTTACTAAAATCTCGAAATTTTCCACCTTAATATCTCAATAACCACTTAATAATAAATTCTAAAAATTGAAATTTGAGCTTTTATATATACATTACAGCTTTCATGAGAGTTGTATAAACATTGGTTAAGTAGTTTCTAAGATATAGTAATTTAAAAGCTAAAATAAAGCTAAATCACTATATCTTAGAAACTACTCAACTAATGTTTATACAACTCTCATGAAAGCTGTAATGTGTATATAAAAGCTCAAATTTCAATTTTTAGAATTTATTATTAAGTGGTTGTTGAGATATTAAGGTGGAAAATTTTGAGATTTTAGTAAATTTTAAGATATATAGCTCACTTAGGTGCGCAGCTTACTTATAGAATATAATATATATATTTAGTTATAAATAGTTTAGTAAGTTTAAATTTTATAATTTTCTATATACTTTTTTTTTATAAATATATATATAACTTCTTTTTATATTTTTAATTTTTTTATAAATATTAACTACTTTTAACTAGCTTTTTAAAAATTAACTAAAAGTATTTCATAGCTAAAAACTATAATTTTTTTAAAAATACAAAACATTTTCGTTTTTAAATTAGTTATTTAAAAATAGCTATTTTACTTATTTATAAAAGTTTAAAGTTTAGTACTTAAATAAATTATTAAATACTTTAGTTATATAAATTTTAAAACTAATTAAAATAAGTTTTATATAAATATTAAATTTAAACATAAAATTAAAAATTATTAAAAAATGTTTATATACTTAAATTTTATAGTTTGATATAATAAAATAAAGAAAAAAAATAAATAACTTAGTAATACTAGCGTTTTACTTTAAAATCAAAAGCTATTAATTTTAATACTATATTATAAAATCAAAAATATTAAAAAGTCTAAATATAGTTAGTATCTAAAAGTTTAAGTTTTAGTATAAACTTTACTTTTTAATACCAAATTAATATAAGTGTTTAAAATACTATAACTTTACTACTATAAAATAATTTAAAACAGAAATTAATAGAAATGGTGTATTTATTATTAAATTAACTTTTATAGCACATGCTGTAATTATTTTAAAAGCTAAATTTAATACTTTCTATTTAAAACTAGCTAAAGAGTTTAACTATTTATGATTCTATATTAAAAAGATAGCGTAACTATAGTATGAACACTATATAATTAATTTCTTATATTAAACTAATAGGCCTTTAGTTTTTAATTAGTGCTTAAATTATTTAATCTATTAAATTACCTAGTAAGAAATAAAGATCTTATATAGGTAACTTATAGAGTAAATAGGCTTTATATAATGTTTTTAATAAATAAGCTATGTAAATAAGCAAGCTACACACCTTACTAAGATTTAATTATTTTATAAATAAATAATAACTTAATATAAGCAGCTATTACTATAATATTTGGCTAGTAAATAGCTAGTCTATTTCTTAGCATTTTCATATATTCTTAAGTTATGTCTAGTTTTGTAATAGTGTTTATAGTACTTTTGCTATAGTATATTAACCTTAGTACGCTCTTCTCTCTAGTACTTTTTACTCTTAATTTACGTACTAACGTTTACTTAAGTAATTATTTCTAAGTCTTTAGCTTTTATTAGTGTTTCTTGCTTTTAAATCCGCTTCTTTTTACACTTCTTACGCTATATTACAAGCTTATTTACTTTCTAAAGCTTAGTAACTTTTAAGTGTAGTAGTATAGCTTCATGTATTATCAGCTCAGCACCTTTTATAAGCTAATAAATTAACTTAAAAATATAGATAAGTGAGCTATTTTAATGTTGCTTAATCTAATTATAAATTAGAGCCTTTTAAGACCCCAATTTAGCAGCAATTTTAGGAGTTTTTAATTTCTAAATAGTTTTTTCTTTTATAGGTAGAGATAACGTCTGAAGCTAAATATTAAGCTTTAAGAGTATAGTATTTAGATTAAATAGAATTAAGCTAGCACCTTAAAAGCCTGCGTGGATGTTACTTTCTATAAATATAACTTAATAAACTACTTTAAACGCTAGTAGAAACTCAAGCTTTATAATATAGTAAATATAGTTATAAATAAGATCCTTAACTTAGCGCCTATATATATCTTTTAGAGGTAAAAAACAGTTTATATTAAGTAGCTAAAGTAAATATAATAAATAAGATAATATATAAAGCATAATAATATTCTTCTCTTTATAAAGTTACTAAAATTTAAGTGAATTATAGCTTTTATGGCTATTAATAATCAGCAAATAACGTGCACCTATTATATAACTTTTTATATACTTATTAAAGTATTATAGCTATTTAATACTAAGCTTATTATTTATCTAGCTATTATTACTTAATGAAATAATTTAATCTGGTAGTATATTATTGCTTTTGTACCATACAGAAAGGTAGTACATACCTATAAAGATAATAAATAATAGGATTATTTATTTTTAAGTGTTAATACCCTAGATTATTATAACTTACTTATAATTACCTAGCTGTATTGCTTTATGTTAATTATGTTTATTAAAACTTATAATAATCCTACCGCCTGAAATAACGCCTATCTGGAAGCTAGTTTTATTAAAGTTATAAATATCTTTTTTAGTAATACTATACTTTTTAATTATATGCTATATATAGTTAAATTAAGGCTTAATAATTTCAGAATCCTTACATAAAGCTCTCTGGTAATCGTACTTTTAATTATATACTATTTTAACTTCTAGAGTTCGCCGTATAAAGTTCTTTAGCTATTTAATACTAACTTAGATATTAGAGTGTGTAGTAAGTAGTTAATTAGTTATATCTCTTACAGCACCAAGCCTAAAAGGAAACTCTTATAAATTTAGGTTAAATATATACTAAATAATAACTAATTCCTCTAGCTTAGTAAGCTTCTTTAAATTAGGCTTATAATTACGTCATAAAGTCATTCTAGTGTGTTGAGTTTTTAGTATTAATTTAAAGACATTATATACTACCGCAGTACTTTATATGCTTTATAGTTAGTTTCTTTTAATTACTAAAGTAGCTAAAAATAGCCTATCTTTATTATAAATTAATTAAGTATTACTTTATTAATGTATTATGCTTGAAAGTTAGTAGGTTGTGTTTTTTTAGTAAGGTATATAGCTCACTTATTTATACAGCTCACTTATTAAATACGTTACTAATAATATTATATAGTATATAAAGTGCTTAAGCAGTAAGGTCTTATAAAGTATTATTATAAAAAGAAATCTAAACTAGAAGTAGAGTATGTAAATTAAAGCTACTTTATAATAAAACATACTAATATTTTAACTAGCGTTAATAGGTAGTAAAGTTTTCTAATAAGTACTTAACTATATAAAATTCTAATAAGAAAGTAAAGTAGTGTTTTCATTATCCAAGTAAGAAACTAAAGAAAGAAATAATAGAAAAGAAATCTAAGAGTAAATAGATATTATAGTTAGTATAAAGTTACATTTAACTAAGCCCTAATAGAAGGGTTTATAGAAGTAAACTAATTATTATAAAATATAACCTAAAGGTTAGCTAAAGAGGCTACTTATTTATTAGCTATTATAAAACTCTTAAGTATAGTCTACTTTCTTATTACAGGCCTAGCCACATCTCTTAGTAGGATAATATACTTATATGTAACTCTTATTATAACCGTAATTTTCTTAACGCTACGGAATTTGGATTCTAGAGTAATTACTATATAGCCTAAATTTTAACCCTATTAAACACATTTAGTAGGCGTTAAAGAAGATAGTGTATAAGCTATATCTAGAACTTAATATAATAGGAAATTTATAGAAAGCGTGGGAAGCTCTGCGAGCTGTCTTAAAAGAGGCCTAATAAAAGCTACTAAATAGCCTTATTTAGAAGCTTATAAAGTCCATGCTTTAAAGACTTAAAGCTATATAAAAAGTAAGAAGCTAGTAAATAAAATATTAATCTCCTATATTTAAAACACTAAAAAAACTGAATATAGAGCTACTATATTTAGTTGAAAAACTTTATGTAGTAACTAAGTTAGTGGGGAAAATCTTAGTTATTAAGTAAAAGACCTAGATTTTTACTATCTCATGCTCTAGTAATAACTGCTTTTAGTTATCAACCAATCACTTAAAAGTCAGCTAAAAATTAAAGCTAGAGATTTTTAATATAAAACATATATAAATAATCCAATAGAATTAAATCTATAACCTGTGGGCATCTTAATTGATAATTAAAGCAATTTAAATTAGTATAAAGAACTATTGTGATTGATTTTATAGTATAACAGAGAGCCTCAAGCGCGGGAGATGTTAAACTTTAATTACTTCTATACCTTATAAAAATACTCTCTCTAATAAGACCCCTTTATAAACTCATATAAGGGTATCCTATACTATAAGTAGCTGTAAGTAGTTTTTTTTAGTCGCCCCTGTGAGTTCTGCTCTCCTTAGGAGAGTTCTTCTAGTGGTTATTATATACATCAGTTCTTACTTACGCATGCTGAGTAGGTTCTTAAATACTTAAAGAACTACACCTGCTTATAGTTATTTACTTCTTAGTAACCAGGCTCTACTAATTAAGAGCGCTTTAAGGACTGTTGTGGGGCTCAAATTAAGTTATCTTGAAGCTAGTAGACTAACTCTAATAGGAAGTGCCGGTGGCCAGAGAGCTTGGTTCTAGTAGAGAGAGTTAATAGCTTATAACAATTAACTAACGCAATGTTAAATAATAGGTGGAAGAGCGCCCTCCAGGTCTTTCTATAGCTCCTAAGGGTAGTATAATAGCTCTTCAATTAATTAAAGCAATTAATTAAGTTCATATAGTGGTTGTAAAGGTCTACTAGCTTAGGGATAGGCAGCTTCTTCCTAACACAGTCTCTAAACATCCTACGGGTTTTCATCGCGCTAGTTCGAGTCTTGGATGGCCGCTTACGCAATCGAATTACCATCTTCTATAAATCGCTAACTGTTGTAGCAAATAAGATGACGTTGTTATCTTTCCAAGTAAGCTGGCCCACCGTTTTCTGCGTGTTTACTTTGTAGAAAGTGGTCCCCCACTCGATAGAGTCGCGGTGGTAGAGACGTACGTTGATGAGCTCTTCTGAAAATTGCTCCCCAGAGGGGCTCAGGGGTGGCCCCTGAGTGCTTTCTTAGCTGCTTTCCTAGCTGCTTTTCTGGCTGCTTTCCTGGCTGCTTTCCTGGCTGCTTTCCTGGCTACTTTTCTGGCTACTTTCCTGGCTGCTTTTCTGGCTACTTTTCTGGCTACTTTTCTGGCTGCTTTCCTGGCTGCTTTTCTGGCTGCTTTCCTGACTGCTTTTCTGGCTGCTTTCCTGGCTACTTTTCTGGCTGCTTTCCTGGCTGCTTTTCTGGCTACTTTCCTAGCTACTTTTCTAGCTACTTTCCTAGCTATTTGACTTCGAGCTCCACTGCCTATTTTGACTTTCTATTTTCAAGGTGCTCTGTAAGGACTCAGATAAATTGCCCCTATACTTCCTACGCCTACTTTCCTCTGTTTTCTCATGAGGTGTCTTTATAGTCCTTACAGTGCCTACACCGCCAATCCCGTCCTCACACAATCACTCTAGGAGTCAAACGGTTATAAACAGGTTATCAAGCCAGATCACATGCCTGCCAGGCGGCAGAAGGCGTCGCCCATTAACCAGCTGGTTTACTAGGTAGAGTACGACAGCGTGGGTCGCTGAGAAACCTTCTTTTTAGTATCAAGAGTCAATTTTATATAGCCCGCCTGTAGGTCCTGTGCCCTTTAAGTGTAACAGCTAGTTCAAAATATACCCTTAATCCCCAAGCATCCATGTTTTATAGCCAGTTAATGCTGTCTTGTAGCTGATAGTAGTAATCTCCCTAGAGCGCCCTGTAAACTTCTGTATAGATTCATTAACCGCAAGATTACGCCCTAGCACCCAGTAGAGCTGCGAGCAGCGTCAGAGGTGCTCAGAGAGCTCCTATACGCGCTTAAACGTGCTAGTAAAAGGTAGGTCTCTATCCTCGCGTGGTTTAGTACAGTAGAAGTAGCAATCAATTTGCTCAAAGCACGTGCTAGAGATGTACTCTCCTACAAGATATTTAACGCCAAAACGCCTATAGGATCTCCAGTAGTCGCTTACGCATGGTTCTCAGTGGATTCCCATATAGATTAGCGTTGCAAAGTACGCATACATCTCCTCCCTATTAACTAGGTGCTATGGCTGGTGCTGGTGCTTCTTCGTCTCTTGAGCTGCAGCGCGTGCAAGTTCCGCGTTGCAATTAGTATAAACACATAGCTTATCAACCAAATCATCAGTAAAGAATAGCTTGAACAGCTCAATTGGCGATTCTTTGTTGATGCCTGGAGGCAGGTTGGCAAAACCACGCTGGTTTGGGTTCTCAATGTATAGGGGATCCCACGGGGGTGGCGGCGCAGCGTCAGGGAGAGGTGGTTTATTACGCTTTTTTACAGGATCAACCTCATCAACCTTCTCAACCAAATCGTCGTCAATTCTATACCAATTGGTCATTGCGTTGTTGAATTATAGCGCGTTATTTGTAGGTGTTTACATCTTCTCTACGAAAACTAGTGGTTGAAGTTGCCCTTAGTAATCGCTCTCTGAGTGGCTGGTTAACCGAGGGCAGTTGTCGCCGGGGCATGGGATAGTTATTGTAAGAACGTCCTCGAATTGCCGAAATATTCGGACGGACGGCAATCAAAGCTATGCATGGGTTTGAATGGGTAGCTCTTCAGTTATAATCGGCATTCTAACCACAAGATCGTAAAATGAAATACTCGGAAAATCAAACTCGCCCACTGCTACTGAAAGTTCCCAGTCGGAGAAGTTCAGGCCTTGCTGGGTCACAAGGTCACCGAGTAGCGCCTCTACTATCGGCCCTTCCTACATCAGCTGATTACGTACCCCTCCTTGGGTATATACCACCTAGATAGCCCTGAATTCTACCACACGGTGGTTCCTACCTCCATCCTCTGCACTCGGTCACACACACACACCAGTGTGACGTATTGCAACCCACTCACTTCTCCCTAGTTAGAGCCTCATCGACCCCGACATATGCATTGACTTTATACTTAGCGAAGTCCCTTGCCTTGATGCGACGTGCGAACAAGATATCTAGCTCCTCATATGTCTTGTCTTTCATCTCCGGTAGCCTGAACCAGGTCCACAGGAAAAACCCGAACGCGCAACTACCCCAGACGAAGCCCGTCTTTCCCTTCCAGTTCCCGGCTGTCGGGTTGAGCATGTATGGATTGACGACGTAGGTGATGATCTGGGCAAGGTAGTAAGCGATGCGAGAAAGGCAGACGCTCTTGTTACGCAGTCTCGTGGACGAGGTCTCGCCGATGATGGCGTAGCAGATGGGACCGATGGTTAGGTAGTAGACGAGGAGCCAAAGAAGCATTAGTGATGCCTGGGCATAGTTCCCTGCCACCGAATCCTTGGCACCAACGCTGATGAAACCGACCGTCCACAGGATGAGAGTGAGCAGAATGAGGCCCCAGACGTAGAGTGCGGCGACCGAATTTGTGCATCAGCCACCACGAGACGATGGTCCCGACAGATGCCAAGCCCAGTCCGCCGACCGACATCTGAAAGGAAATGCTTGTCGGCAGCCCGGCTTGGACGAAGAAGTACGTTGGGGCTCCGCCCATGGCCGACCCGCAGAACGGCTGAGCAGCGAAGACCATGCAAGCAATCTCAGTGCGGCGGAGGTCGATGCCCTTGAGGCAGTCCAGGTACGATGTACCCTCATCAACGCTCTTCTCAAGCTCGTTGGTGTGAATCATCATCGTCACCGCCAGCTTCGCATTGGCCTTCTGTGCCGCACTTCCGAGACGCATGACGCTTTTCTCAGCCTCATCGTAGCGTCCGACTCGAACATAGTGCCACGGGGATTCAGGAGCAAAGAGAAGGACAAGAAACAGCGGGATCGGCCACGCCCACTGCACTGCGAAAGGGATGCGATATGACCATTCTGTATGGTTCGCTGAGAAGCCGGATAACACTCCAGCCGCGATGAGTTGACCAAATGCCCAACATAGGTTCACGTATCTACACGGTTGTGATGGGTTATTGAAGAGTTCCTCATTCAGGAGTTGATTTATACGTACACTGTAAGATAGCCACGCAGTGCCATGGGGCACACCTCGGAAGCGTATGCCGGAGCCATGGTCGCGAACACCCCCCACGGCACGCCGCAGAGAAATTCACCAATAAGAAGGACGGGCAGGCTCGGCGCGAAGAAGGGAATGAAAATGAATGCGACGATCGAGAGAAGCGAGGCGAGCAGAACCTTCCGGTAACCGAACCTATGGGTGAAGTAGCCATTTGCGAATGCACCCACAATGGTTCCCACAGCAACAGCATTGCTCAACCCAGCTTGCCACGGTGCCGGGATCTGATAGGTGTCGCTGGCTGCATCATGTTCGCCATAACGTTGCGTGAAGCTGGGCTGGGCGTAGAAGGACGACACGAGGACAATGTCGTATCCTTCCATGATAATAGACGTGGAGACAAGAATTGACCATAGGACGGCTTTTGGATACGTTCGAATGGCTTCTTTGAATGAAAGACTATGCTCCTTTTCCGCAGCTTGTTGTGCCAAGACGATTACTTTGGTTGGAGCCCCCGATTCCTCATGCTTCTCAACGGACATGTGCTTGTCGTCGGGGTCGACCATGTTGAGCAAAGGCAGCGTAGGTTCCGGGTTGTTGAACTCTATGTGCTTTGATAGTAAAAGCCTCCTCAATTCTTTAGGCTGGAAAACTTCGGAGAAGACATGAGGTGAACATGAACCTAATTATAAGAGTCTAATACATCATGTAACATCCCTGGCTGTCGTGCGCAGAGCACGGGCATGAGGATCTGGAGAATCTGGGCAACTTGTGGGGTCATGCAAAGTTGATCCCTTAGCTTCACTAGTATGTGTCTCGCAGGCGCTCCTCTCAGTGCCGGTTCTGCGCCAGTGCTGGAACAGAGGCACACACTAAACCCCGCCGGAGACAGAAACCGGGCCAAGGGTCAGTGCCCCGGCGGGGGACCATGAGCACCCAAGGAAGTCTGCATTGTACGGATTGCGTTATCTGTGGGTCGTCGGCAATGCGGGTCAGTACCGTCGGGACGATAGATGAAGGATCTGACCCCGCCATGACAGCCCCTGCACCGCGTCAAGAGCTCGGATGTCCTTGTACAACAAATCTTGTACTAGCAGTCCCACTCAGGTTCTCATGGGTCTAGTAGGTACTGGTGTATACAATATATTAATCGTTTTGGTCTGTTCTTTGCGATCCCTGACAGCTCTCAACGGGGCCTTGTAGCTTCGTGGAGCCTTCTCAGCGAAGCAGCATACGACTGCTCAATTCCCCAGGTATCCGAGCCCTCAAGTGGGTGCTCAGTTTGGGTGTTGTTGCTGGGAGTTCCTATGACTACCGGGACTCCCTCTCCCACAAGCAACCTCAACCCCTCTAAGAGTATCTTCCTAGGAGCGTCCTTACTACAGATATCTCCAACGCGAAGCATATATCCCGTCATCCTATGCCCATATCTAACATAAGTCTGCACCATCTCGTCGTCACACGGCCGGTCCAGACGGACGAAGAGGGGCACCGGATCTAAATCGTGCTCCGCCGTAGCTACTTCGTCTGGAACAGCTTGGCAAGTACCTTGAGCACGGCTATTCTCAGCTTGTTGTTCAACATATGTCATGGTGGAGAGCGTTGGCCGATGGCCGCCTTGGCGCCTTACGGACTGTACTGCTACGCTGTATGCCCAAACCACCAAGGTGGCGATGTAGATCGCGTACGGCTCTACCACACAGTCGGTGCTGTACCGACGGATGTGCCAGAAGAGGGCTCCGGCATGGATGACGGCGAGCCTTGCCTTGAATTGGTCCCGAATTGCCCACTGCGTGGCATGGCTGCGTGCCCTTATTTGCTTGTCGTTCTCCGCAGCGGTTATATGATGAGACCCAAGTGGTTTGTGGACAAGGGCATCTAGATGTGATGTTGGCGTCAGGATTATCAGCCTCGCGATGTGTAGGTGGAGGATCGTAGGGTGCTCCCAGCCGGCGGACAGTGCAGCCTTGCCGTTGGCAGCCCAGTGGAGAATGTCGAGACTGTCGCAGGTACTGTTTCTCCAGTCTGAGAGAACCGGCGTGGCCGGCGGCCAAGACTCCTTGACTCGACGCCGGTCCTGTCGAGGCTGCATTGTTGCACTCGGGATCCACTCAGACAGTTGTGTCTGGCTCTGGTAGAAGACCTCCCGCGTTTTTCGACAGATAGCGTGGATCAACAAGGCGACGGCAAACTCACTGGCTCCGTCTGGTAACCTTTTCTCCATGTAGAGCGTTTCGAGGGCCTCGGGTAGGGTCGCTATCGAAGTAGGTGGACGTCAGCATATAGATCAAGGTCAAAATAGCGAAGAAGGGCTACTGAATACTTGACACAGAGTTATAAACCCGGATCCTGTCAACTGATGGGTTCTCCCAAATGTCCTCGGGGCACGGTAGAGGGGCGTTCGCGTCCAAGACTTGCATAAGGGGCTTGCGATTGGACTCATACGCTATCAAGAAATCGACAAACTACTAGGGTAGTCAGACATGCCCAGACATTGCGAGTTATGCAGGACTGTGAGGTACCCACCCATATCATGAAACCAGCCCGAAGTCTCGATTGGGCTTGTAACCAATGTTGAACGAACGTTGCGTTGTCTTCAGGTCGTGGCTCTGCTATAATAACTGTAGGGGAGAAAAGGTCCAGCGAATGCGTTGCCTCGACTAAGTTCCACTGCTCAAAGACGGCTTGTTTCATAAGTTCTGGCTTCCCGCTGTGGAACATGCAAACACAGTTGAGAATTCTGGCTTGAACGGAATTCAATTCGTGGGCAGCGCCGCACTCGTTGGTTGAAGACATCGCAGACGTCGCGCTTACATCTCCCGAGGGTGCTCCATTAAATCGATGATGCAACACGATCCGAAGAATGCTGAAGAGAGTCTCCCTTTGCCGAGCGCTCTGCTCACTCCGAGTGTAGCTTGCACCAACTGTTGTGACCGCAAGTAGAAGGATCCAATTTGCCCGTCTTTGGCCAAACGAGCTCTTGCTAAGAAACGGGAAGGTGGGGTGGAATTTGTCGAAATATAATTTTGCAAAGACTGCGATATGAGCCTGAGGAGGAAACGACGCCATATCAATGCCAAGGTGGTGCATGTGGTTTTCCCCATGAAGGCTCCGAAGCAGGTCCTCGTATGCATCATTGGAAACAAGATCCAAACAGTTGTCGGCAGTGGAGAGGGTGTCGGGGTGCATCTCAGATAGGACAAGAGTGCATGCCTTGGATCGTCGCTTGTGCGACTTGCCCATGAAGGGCGCTCTTGCTCCAGTCCCTTCAACATAGTACCTCGATGTTGTCGAAATGATACTGGCGGAATCGGTCGGACTGCTCCCTGAGATGGATGAATGGTGTGCTAGTGATTGGTTTGTGGAGTTATGTTCTGATAGTGTGATCTCGGCGGCCGGGTTGACACCGGCCGGTACGGAATCCCAAAGGCTCCCTGCCTCTTCCGCGGGCTGGACATCGAAAGCAGCTCCTAGGGACCCAAAAGTTGAAGGGATATTGTACAGCGAGGCAAGCTGCGCGTCCCAGTCTTTGACGGTGTCATTACTGGGAGACAGCCAATTGACCGTCGAGAATGGTTCCTGGACAAAGTCTGTCTCGATACTAATGCCATATAACTGGTTAAGATCATACATGTAGTGTCCATGGTCATTTCTCAAGTCGGTGCCATTGGCACCTTCAATCCATGGGTCATTCCAAGCAACGTCACGCACGGTGTTTGTCATTTGCACCCGAGTTACGTCAGCACCGTCGATTGCGGGACCTAAGTGGGTATCTCGAGGGTCTTGCGAAACACCATCGCTACCATCATTGCGGTGGTAAGGTATGGCCGGTTCGGCGACGTGTACGGAGTCATATCGTGGCAGCTCCACCTGCCCCACACTGCTAGACGAGGCCGCTCGAGGCCGCTTCTGGGGATATTCGCATGTCAGATCTCTCTCTGAGCATCGCTTGCATGGAACGCCTCTGGAACATCGGATGCGGCTTGAAGCGCACTCGGAGCATGCTCTCATGGAGCCACGTGGCCTGACTCCTTCGGCTTCTTCCTTGTGCGAAGTGAGGTGCCGATTGAGAATGTCCCTTTTGCCCAACCGTGAGCAATCGAATGTAAAACGGGTGACGAAAGGAACTTCAAGGGCTCGTCAGAATGTTTCTTACTGTCTTCCAAAGTGCTTGCCGCAGGTCGAACAGCGGAAGGGTTTTTCCCTAGTATGGCTCCCAAGGTGACGGATGAGGTGCTCATGGCGCGCGAATGTTCTGTGACATATGTCGCATCGGTTCTGCAGTGCACACTGTCGAGGCTGCTCCTCCCCTAAAGGCAGCTCCATGTTCGGCCGTAGCGTGGGAGGAGGCACTGTCTCCAGATCCGTTCAAGGTACCCGCCCTACGCGCCAAGAGAGTCGTTCTTGGCCCTCCCTGGCTCAACACAAAGCGCGAGCTAACGCAAAACTTGATTTAGATGCACATTTGGAGGCTAAAAAGCGCCGCGTGATCATCAATTAGTTCAGGTTTTTGGTGTAATAGAATAGCGTATGATAATAACAATAAGGATCATTAATTTTAAGCTCGTCGCGACTGTATGAAGGTCCGTGGCGGCGGTCCCTGTGTGTTAGTCTAGCCTTCCTTTGAGATGTACCTTTACTACCCCTCCCCGTACCCCGCCGATTCCACCGCATAATCGTATGGCGTGCATCCTTTGCAGTTATAGTTCCCCCAACCTGTACAACTCGTAGATCAGCTGTTTCACGCTTTTGACGCTGCTAAACAGCCGTATATATCTGTTGAAGGTCACGGTTGGTGTGGTTTAGTCAGTAAGACTGTGCCAAAGTCTGCTTCCCATATGCATTCCAGTTGCGCTTCACAATTGGCCTACCCTCAATGGCAGCTAAACCCATCTTCATAGCCGGGTGGACTGTTGACTGAGGTGTGTAAGATGTTTTAGAGCAAGGACCCTACTCTACCTGCTGACTAGGTGGTGTAGCAGGACGAGGACGAGGCAGGTTTTGTAGTACAATGAACGGATTTTATGGGTAAAGGCCTGCCTTTTCAAACCCTAAAAAAATGGTGACTTTTTATTTTTTGAAGGTTTTGGCACGGATCCCTTCACCTCGTACGAGGACTACACCTGGTTGAAGTCCACACAAGCTGTTCGCACAGCCATCTCAACGCTTCGGTTATAATAATGTTTGAAGGGCTGAAAGGCGGACAGATTGAGTAGCGGAAGGAGATTGTTAGTGTGCGAGGGGAGAGGAAAAGGATAAACAAGGTGCTCGTCGCAGTACTGAAGAGACTACTTCGTTATATGGCCGCTGAATCCGTCAAATATAAGGAGTCGCCCTGCGCCGATCTAGGTCTTCGCACTGTGTTAGTCAAAGTGTTATATCCAATCCAGCATTAATTCATTATTATGGCCAGACTCAGCGACGCTGAATATATAATCGCCAAGGATAGAAGTGTGGTTATACCATTGAAAAAGGTGTTGATTTGTCTCGACAAGAATTGGTAGGATCACTACTGTACCAGCCGAGATCGCCTCAGCCGACGGCAAATAATCAAGATTCGTCTCTGCTGCGACAGTATAGTTCTTCCTATCTTTGCCTTCTTTACCTCTAGCTCCTGGAGTTATAACCATCTGATTTCCACAGCGGCCGACGCGAAAGCCTGTTTCGTCAAAATTCCACACATCTTCTTTATGTATACCCTTCTCATCCACCATACGCTTGAATTTCTCATAGTACTTGACAATCTCATCGCGTTTCTGCGCGTGTATGCGATCCTTATCCTTTGGCTTCTGCCTCACCTTCTCGATATTAGGATTGTAGGTAAGCTAGCGTAGTACCCGGTGCCGTCCGAGAGGTTTAATAGGCGTGGGGGGTCCAGGGTTCGAGGACTCGAGGGATGTAAGTGGCTGCGTTGTGTATCATTTGTGGCCAATCAGAGAAGCCTAGATCGTCGTAGCGCTTAATACAGAGCCGGACAGCAGCTTCTTGTTCTTTATTTAGGCGTTTATTGGTAAAAGGGCGGCCGGCCTTCCGAGGGTCTGTCATTGTAACGCGTGCATGGAAGCGAGGATCAGGAACGTGATGACTGTGGGCGGCGGCGCACAGGGATTTAAACCCACCGTGATTATAGGCCTCGAGGGCTCGCTGAATCCGATCTTCGTAGGCGTCTCCGTAATCCTCCATTGTTGATAATTAGGTGTCGAGGTTGATGTGCATGCAAAGTTTCGCGTTGAGCTCGGGTTATGTATTGAGCTTGGGTTTTGTATTGAGCTTGGGAGGGCCGAGAAAGACTCTTGGCGCTTAGGGCGAGGAAAGGTGACACCCATGCAATAATTCGTGCCCGCTCACGTAAGGTAGCGAGCACAATTAGGGATGGGTGGATCCCGCATCCAATCCGGATATCCTGGATAATATCCAGGATATCCAAGCTGGTTTTTTACTTATCCTGGGTATGTAAGCTTAGTAATTGGGTGGTAATCAGGATGTCCCACCCACTGTATTTTGCCCAGTCATATCGATCATCACTAATTACTACTCTAGCACCCAGTGCTCTCGATCGGTGGTTTCAACTAATACAATGCCCCGGAAGAACAATCGCAGCGTCAAATGGGAGGACGTAATTGTCACCCCAAGATAGGTAAAACCAACTCCAGCGTTGTCTGTCGTTACTGCTCAGCTGAGCGGTTTAATATCTCTGTCCAGAGGCTTAATAGCCACATGCCGACCTGCCCAAAGCTCCTAGATCACTTGTATGAGCGCTATGGGCGTACTGACAACGGGAGGAGTCCTCCAAAGAAGAAAGCTGGAGGGCAGGCGATGATCCCAGTAGAGGAGTACAAAATTAGCGAGCGCAATGCTACGGCATGCCATAGGTTTTTGGCAGAGGCTATATACAGTTCTAAGGTGCCTTTTGCCTTTGTTAGTTATAATTTAAGTTTGGAAAGAAGTATACTGACTCAGTGGTAATTGCAGGTTGAAAATCCTGCCTTCGTACGATTTCTGAAGCACCTACGCTCAGTGTACACTCTACCATCGCGATATCGAATTGCTGACTCGCTATTGACAGAGACGTACAAAGAGACAAAGGAGAAGACGGGAAAGGTACTGGAGAAGGCCTTTGGGCAAATTACGCTGGTTTCTGTGAGCGAGCAGGTGGGAAATTAAGGAGCATCTTGATCAATTGATGTAACCGAGTGCTGGCCTCTCAGGTAACTCCATTGCTTGTATACTGAGTTCCCCTGTTGATCCTCCTGTTGATCCTCTCCTGTCGATCTTCTCCTGACGATCGTCTCCTGTCGATCCCCCTATTCTCATCTACAAAGCACATATTTAAGTAGGATAGCCATCCATAGTTTTCAATTCATGAGGCTGCTCTACATCTTTACCCTGCGTCCGGTCAGAATTGAGCGAGGGAACAATCTACTCTACATAAATAACGGGGAAATGAGCTCTGAGGGCGATTGGTAAGCTATATAAGTATCAACAGGGGGAAAAGGGGAACCGACAAGGGGGATCAGCAATGACGTTGCTCGGTGACAGTTTCTAATAGGTAGACGAACCCACGCCGTAAGACAATTATAAACTACGTTCCTGTTACCCGTAGGTGGGCCAACTCCTTGAAATCAGTCGCTACGGGCAGGGATCGCCATACTGGCGAGTATATTGCTGATGGGCTTTCGGAGGTCGTAGAGGAGTTGATAGTTGATAAATTAACGTGTATTACAACTAACAACGCTAGCAATATAAGGAGTTCATGGACGCTGCTAGAGCAAAAGTACCCCCAATTGTTAATGCTTGGATGCCCATCTCGCATTGTCAGCCTTACTGTTACTGACATCTTCGGGATATCTTTGATTCGCAACCCCTTTAAGCTGGGCCTAGAAGTCATCAAATACTTTAAATTCTCATATATACTTATCAGATTATTCAATAAGGCTGCAAATACCTGGTCGAACAAAAAACAAGGGGAATACAACACTGTGAGGAGTCTCCTTGGCAATCGCAACTTTATTGAGATAGTCATGCGCAAACCGCCATCCAGATAAACCTAAGAAAGAGCAGAAGGAGAAATTTAAGCGTATAAGGGCGATTGTAGAGAGCTATCGATTCTGGGAGCGGCTCTCGTGGCTCAAGAAGTTCTTGGAGCATTTCTGCGGGTGGCAATTGGCCTAAAGAGCGTACACCCTAGGGCATCCCGAATTTTCGCATATTTTCGATTCCTTCTTCAAGATTATTGATTGAACTCGGGTAAACCCAGTTTGAATAAGCTCTGGATCTTCACAACGGGCGTGTTGATATTCGTATTATTTTTAGCGTATCTTCACTTAAGCTCCTCGTTACGTTGGAATGTTGGAATGTTGGATAAAGTTCCGTACCCAATCCAACTGAACCAGATTGAATCCGTTCAGACAGAAGCAAATTAGCCATTCGCCGAACAGATGTAATTGTTGGTGGCATGCCTTGTTCATCTAATGGAAGGATCCACTGTACGAGGGCCGTTTCCTCCCTTCCAATTGATTTTCGATTCCCCATTTGCGCATTGTCTCGAAATTTGATGCCGCGACGTCGGTCATATGTCTGTGTGATTTAGGTACGTCAAATACAAGTGCTGCTGCCCTAGCACTTCGAAATTGACTATTCTCGAGAGCCTCTATAGCTAAATAGACCCGTTTTTCTTGCAGTAATGCTGGGTTATGTCCCACAGTGGCCATTTTATCGGTTGTGGAGAGGAGGGCCGGGCGCGTCTAGCGCGAATTTATTACTCATCATGGGTCGACGGGGCGGACAAATTATCAATCAATCAATCGAACTTCAGAAACCCACTGACAAGGAAGTGATACTTCTTGGAGAATCCTGGCGCTGCTGTTTGGCTTTACTGGGGCGCTTAAGGTTGCTTTCATATCATAGCGTACCAGCTCTACCGTCGGTAGTCATACACCGACGCATCTACTCCAGAAGTAATCCGTCAGCTCGAATTCAGAGGCCCATTTCCATGCTTAGTCAAATTGTGTTTCAACAACCGCCTTAGATCTCGATAGAAATAGTACCCTCTCCTCCTAACGATATACCTTGACATCCAGGGGGACGTCAACAGAGCTTCCTGAACTATTCCATGTTCTGCCTAACAAACACGGGCATCTCTTCCAATGGGCAATCGACGTCCACCATCGAACCGCTATCATACATAGTGTGGCCAGCAAATGACTTCCATCGGCCATTCGCAAGAGAGGGCAGATAGACCGACATCTGTCTTTGCCCAGGCTCCATGATTGGGCAACACAGGTACTTGTCTCCGTACATATACTGCTTATCGATCGCCCAGCACACCGGATCCTTGGGAAAATCGTAGAAGCACGGCCGCATTACCGGCGTGCCACGTTCGTGTGCCTCCTTCATAAGCTGCCGCGTATAATCCCGCAGGCTTTCTCGAACGAGCATGTACTTCTTGCAAATTTCATAAACCTCGGGCCCGTACGACCAGACTTCATTAGGCGCACCGCTACGGCAGGTCGCACCGCCAGTAGTGCCGACTTGAGACTGTCTGGGCTCCCTGTCTCCATGTAACCTCATGACGGGGCAAAAGGCACCCCATTGAAACCAGCGGACGAAGAGTTCCCGAAACTTCTCGTCATTCGGGTCTCCGCCATGGAAGCCACCAATGTCGGTCGTCCACCAGGGCAAGCCCGCAATACCCATGTTCAAACCCGCAGCAAGCTGGTTCCTAAAGCTGCCCCAGGACGACGCAATATCGCCACTCCATACGAGAGCCCCGAACTTCTGGCTCCCGGCCCAGGCGCAACGGAGAAGATTGACAATATTGCTTTGGCCCTCCGATTCCATGCCCTCGTAAAAGGTACGGGCATATTCACGGGGATAGATGTTGCCGATCGCGAGATTAGGTCCGAGATAATAGCGGTAGTTGTCATAGTCGTATGCCGTGTACTCGGGCTCTGCCTCGTCCAGCCAGAAGACCTTGATGCCCTTGGTGTAATAGTTCTCCTTCGCCTTCGACCAGACGTACTTGCGAGATGCGGGGTTTGTGGCGTCGAAGTGTATTGTTTCGCCCTCAAAGTCGAGCGCGGTTCGAACGCCTCGCTCGACTCGGATGAGATATCCATTCTCTAGCATCGTCTGGAAGTTCTCTGACTTCTTGTCGACCGTTGGCCAGATGGATACCATCAGTTCGATATTCATCTCCTTCAATTCCCGCACCATTGCATCTGCATAATTAGTATCAGTATTGTTTTCGGTATGCACGATGCTGATTTTATAACTCCTTACCTGGATCTGGCCAGTACACAGGATCGAACTTCCACTCGCCTTGGCGCGGCCAATGGAAGAAGTCAATGACGATGAGGTCTATTGGCAGATTTCGTCGCTTATATTCTCGGGCAACCCCAAGTAGCTCGTCCTGCGTCTGGTATCGAAGCTTGCACTGCCAGAAGCCAAGGCCGTACTCAGGCATCATTGGCACTGTCCCCGTTGCCCGAGCATATGCCTCTTCTATCTCAGATGGGGTGTCTCCAACCACGATCCAGTAATCAAGCACTCTAGTCGAAAATGCCTCGAAGGTCATGATGTTCTTACCAAGAACGGCGCGCCCGATGCTTGGGTTGTTCCATAGGAAGCCGTAGCCCAAGGAGGAAAGGGCGAAAGGTACGCTTGCCTGTGAATTGCGATGGGCAAGCTCTAAATCTTGGCCTTTGAGATCGAGGTGCGGCTGCTGGTACTGGCCCATTCCAAATATCTTCTCCGCCGGGTCCAGAGACTCAAAACGCGCGGTGAGACGATAATCACCACCAATAATTGGTTTGAATTCTCGCGCTTCCACCTCGATTGCGCTGCACTTGGCATCAAGCAGGTCGCGGCGGTTGCGAGCATACTCCTCAAGCAGGAGCCTGCCATCTGCATTGTACACGGACAGTTTCCCACCCTTGGCCATGACACCCTTGATCTTTCCGGAAGTAATTGAAGCCGAGTCAGCATCGATGGAGATTTGGGATACAACTGCACCTGGCTTCTGCAACGCCCAGTCCTCATCAGGCATAAGACCAGCCTTGGTAGCCCTTACCCGAAGGGCGTTCTCACCCCATGGCTCAATCCAGACTTCTTCGGCGTCGAACCGGTAAACCAGACGTTGGTCTTGTTCAATTAACATTGCTGCTAGATTCAAGCTTCTGAGCTAGAGAATGTGTCGCATAAGTGTCCCACGTATTGGTTACCCGAGTTGATTATATGGCAAAGGTACACTAGAACGGCATATCCACGTGGTACCGAGCAATGCCTATGTAAACGTTTATAACTGCGTTAGCAGAACGGTTGATCATTTTGCTGCTCGCTTACAGTTATTGGCCCAGGGACGCTTTGGTGGGGTGATACCCCACTCCACACCGCTCTGCATTCAACCGAGGCTAGCCTAACGCACCTCGAACCCCACAGTGACTAGCTGGAGTCGCAGTTCGACACAACCAAGGCATTTGGATCTTCTTTTAGGGCATTTAGACCCTCTTTTAAAACATACAAGAGTAACTGGCCAGTTCTCTTTCATCACTCGAACTGGGGGGCTGTGTGTTACCGGGCATTGCCTGCTGTAGTTGCAGGCATAGAACTCTTCTGGATAGTGTCACAGCCAGCAATCTCATGTAGGCAATCGTAAGTGGTTGCGAGCAAAAGTGGGCTGTTTTGGAGCTACTCTAGTATGAAGAAAAGAAAGCGGAAGAGGAGGAGCCGTCAAGGCTTTTATACGGTGATCTTGGGTGCTAGTGAAGGCGTGTCATGTGATGTCATGTGACTTAGCGGGTGAAAACGTCTCCAGTAAATGTAACATGTATTGAGTTGTCATAGCTAAATTACACACTTTAACTATCCATTTATTTTAACAATAAAAGTAGTTCTTATAATTAAATTTAAGTAATAATTTTTAGTATAATATTAAACATAACTTATTTTATAAAACAAAATTTTACTATTAAAATAAACTTAAGTTTAAATTAAAAAAATTAAAATTTAAACTTTAAATATAGTATAACTTTTATTATATACTTATTTTATTTACTATATAATTAAGTTTTAGGGTAGTAATTTGCTTTTTACTAGTAATTTTAATTAAGTAATACTAGTACTTTAATAAAATTTTATTTTCTAATAATTAATTAATTAGTAGTTAAAAAGTTTTTTTTTTATATTTAAATACTTTAATTAAGTATTTTTAATATTAACTAAAAAAATGTTATTATAAATAAAGTATTTTATAATTATATAATTTACTATAAACAATATAATACCTTAAATAATTTGGTATATACAAAAATACTAAAATTTTATTATTAAAATACAACTAATAAAACAGTTTATATAAATATAAATAATAATAATAAAAAGTACTTTTTATTACTTATATTTATATAGACTACTTTATTAATTATATTTTTACATATATTTAATTTTTTAATAAATTTAATTTTTTATTAACTATAGGTACTTTATTTTATACTTTTTTTAAATAATATTAGTACTTTATATTTTATTTATTTTAAAAATAATATAACCACTTTTTATAATAATATTATATAATAATATTAAATTTTTACAAAACATTATTTATATTATAAAAATTATGTTTAATAATTATAGTAAATGTTATAGTATAGTTTTGTAAAAACTATTACTTTTAAGCTTATTTAAATTAAGTATTATATAAAGTCTTTATATAGGCTTTACAGATTTTCTTATATTTAAAACTTTATATATATTTTGTATATAGCTTTTATATATGGCTCTATAAGCTATATTATATAATTTATTTTATATTATATACTATTATTATAGTTGCTAACTTTGTTTATACTCTATTATTTTTTAATATTATATTTTTTTTTTTATATATTAGCTTTATAACTTCTACTAGTCTTATAAAACAAAAACAAATTCTTGTAATTTATATAAAAATAATTATAAAAATAGCTAAACTATATTATAGTTTTTTATAGTATTTATAAAAGCTAACTATAGTAATTTATTATTACTATAATAAAGATAGTAGATCTTTGTAAATAAGTTATAATATTTAAGAAAGTTTATAGCTACTAGAAAAAGAAGCTATAAAAACTTTAAAAATAAATTATAAACTTATTACTAAGTATAGTAAAGCTCTTTCTATTTAATTAAAAAAGATTTTTTAATTAAAACTACTTTAAGATAGCACTAAAGTTTTTTATCTTCTAATTAATTAAAAAATTCTTTTATTACGTAATCTAGTTATAAGTAAGAAATATTAATTTATTATTACTTTTTATTATTAAAGTTTTTCACTTAACTAATACTTCTCTTACGTAATTAATACTAAAGTACTTTCCTATATTTTTTACTAATAAATATACCTTTTTATTACTAATATAGTAACTTTAAAGATACTACTACTAATAAAATAAATTATAGTACTTAAAAAACTAAGTACTTGTATTATATTAAGCTAATATTTAGCTGTATTAAGGCCTTTATTAATTTATTTACTAACTTATATTTAGACCTATACTAAGCTGTTTTTAAAGTCTTATATTAAGTTACTTTTAAAATCTTATATTAAGCTGTTTCTAAAGTCTTGTACTAAGCTACTTTTAGAGCTTTATATTAAATTTAAATTATACTTTCTATAAAGAAAAAAGAGGTCTAAAAGGGTCTTTTTTTTAATATATATTTAATTTAATTTAAATTACGCTCTCTGCAAAGGAAAAAAGGGTCTAAGAGAGTTTTTTTCTTAATATATATTAAATTTAATTTAAATTACGCTCCCTATAAAGGGAAGAAGAGTTTAAGGAAATCTTTTTTTTAATAGCCAGATCTAATTTAATATAGAAGCCAAATCTAATATAATGTAAAAATTAAATCTAATTTAATATAAGAGCTAAATCTAATTTAATATAAAAGCTAAATCTAATTTAATATAGAAGCTAAATCTAATTTAGTATAAGAACTAATTTAAATTTAATATAAAAATTAATTTAAATTTAAAGTAAAAGCTAATTTAGATTTAATAGTTACTTTTTTAATATAACTTTTATTATGCTGTTTCTTTTTTAGTACTACTTTTTTTTTTATATTATTTCTTTCCTTATACTACTTCTTTTTTCACGCTGTTTTTTTAATTTTATTTTTCTTATATTACTTTTTTTACACTGTCTTTTTTAGGCTATTTTTTTTTATACTATTTTTTAAGCTACTTCTCTATATCTACTCTTTTATATAGTTTTTTTATACTATTTATTACTAAGTGTAGTGAACCCCTCTAATATTAATATTAGCTTTAGTATTTTATATATAATTATAGTTTAAAAGTCTAATATCTATTATTTTTACTACTTTTACTTTTATTTTTATTTCTATTTCTACTACTATTTTAACTAAAATTAAATTATTTATAACTATTTTTTTTATCTACTTTCTTTAAATACTTACCTAACTTTAGTAAGTTTAGTAGTAACTAAAATAATTTTTAATACTTTATAATATAAATTTATATAAAGATGACTATAAATTAAAACTATTTTTTTACTACTAAATTCTACATAGCCTATGTAAATAGATGACTTAAAAATATACTATATAAGTAAATTTTTTTATATATTACTAATAGTATTTACTATCTACTAAACTATTTTGTAATACTAGAAATTTTAGAGTAAACTTATAGAGATTTAAATTAAGCTTATAATATTTAACAAAATTTATTTAAGTTTTACTAAAAGAACTAGAAATTTAGTGTCTTTTTAGTAGAATTTTAATAGTTAGCTTTTAAATCTAGCTTATTTAAAGACTTTTTACTAACTTTTTTAAAGAATACTATTTCTAAAAAACTATAAGACATACTATTCTATAATTTACTAATAAATTACTAATACTATTTATTATTTTATTATTTATAAGATTTTAAGAACTACTACTATTACTATAACCTAGCTGTTTTTATAAATAGCTATAAAACCTATAATTTCTAGCCTATAACTTAGAAGTATACTACTTTTTTATTAATAGCTACTTTTACTATTTTTGCTATTTTTGCTATTAAATCTATAGATTTAAGTTATTACTACTAACTAAACTTTTTAAACTAAAACTATAAAGAATATTATAAATGCTATTATTATAACTTAAAAAGTTATTTTACTACCTACTACTTTTACTCTAATATTTATTAGTTTTAAAGTATTTTTACTTATATACTATTTAGTTTGCTATTTTTGTCTTTTATTTATTTTTTTATCTACTTTTATACTCTATTATATTTTCTATTATATAGTTTAGTAAAAGCTTTAAACTATAGCTAAGTTATACTTTAGTTTTAAAACTATATTTTTATAAAATTTCCGTTATTACTATTAATAAAATATTAATTAAAAAAGAGCTTAATTTATAGTTTTATACTCTTATATTACTTACTAAACTAACTTCTACTACTACTAAATATTTAATGTAGTTTACTAGCTATACTATTACTACTTATAGCTTTATTAATAATAGAGTTAAAAGAAACTTTATTAACTAAAATTAAACTATTTTTATAGGCTTTTAATTAAAATATTTAAAAAAGCCATTTTACCTTAATATTATAAATAGAACTAAGTTATATAATAAACTTATTACTTTATATATTACTATAAGGCTTTATATTAATAATTATATTAAAATAATTTACTTATTTATAACTACTTTAAGGTTGTACTCTATTATACTAAAAGTATACTAACTATAGTATTATAACTTTTAAATTAATTAAGCCATAAATATTTTTATATTTAATAGCTTATTTTACTATAATTATTATAAAATTCTATTTACTTTAGTACAGTCTTATGGAATTACCTTTATTTTATAAAAATTAATTTCTAAATTTTGCTATAACTAGAAAAACTATAGAAAGCTAAATATTTATTTTATATTTTTAAAAGCCTATATTATATATACTTGCTATAGTAGTTATAGCTTATTTACTATCTTTATAAAAAATATTAAGTAAGCTCTTACTATAACTAAAAGTATAAATTTATAAAAAAACTTTTACTTAATATTCGAAAATTTCAATTTTAGTTTTATTAGTTTTTTTTACTAAAAAAAGTTAAAAACTTATTGTTGTATTACCTATATAACTATAATATCTAGCTAATAAAAAAAACCTTGCTTTTTAGCTATTTATACTTACTATTCTATATAAAGTTATGAGTTTTTTATAAATAACTTAATAAAATTTTTTAGAAAGGATTTATTTACTTTAATAACTTTCTAACAATATTTTTAGTCTTATTTATAAAAAAAGGTAGATAATAAGACTTTAATTTTGTATTAACTATTATATACTAAATAAGATTATAATAAAAAACTATTATTTACTACTACTAACTAAAAAACTATTAAATAATTTAAAGAGGATATAATGCTTCTTTAAAATTAATATTTTATAAATTTTTAATAACTTTTATATTAAAACTAGCTAAAAGTAGTTTACTATATTCTAGACTTATTTTAGCTTATATAAAATACTAGTAATACTATTTAAGTTAATAAATACTTTTATAACTTTTTAATAGTATATTAATAATATTTTATAAAAATACCTAGACTATTTTTGTACTATTTATATAGATAATATTTTAGTTTATAGCTATACTTATACTAAATATAAAGAATATCTTTATTTAATACTAAAAAGCCTATAAAAGGCAGGCCTATAGGTAAAAATAAAAAAGTATAAGTTTTTTATAACTAAACCCTAATTTCTAGGCCTAATTATAGGCCGTAATAGTATTTGTATAAACTTAAAGGAAATTAAAATATTAGCTAATTAAGTAATACTAATTTATGTTATAAATATATAAGTATTTATTAGCTTTATAAACTTTTACTATTACTTTATATAAAAATTCTTTTATATTATTACTTTACTAGTCTACTTAATGTAAAAGAACATACTATTTAATTAAAATAATAACTATAAGAAAGCTTTTTAAAAGCTAAAAATAATATTTACTATAGTACTTATTTTAGTACTATTTAACTAAGAAAAAAAAGTTATTATTAAAACAAATGTCTTTAACTACATTTCTATAAGAATACTATTATAATATAGAGATAATAGTATTTTATAGTCTATTACATTTTTTTTTTAAAAAATTACTTAATAATAGAGTATAATTATAAAATCTATAATAAGAAACTACTAGTAATTATTTACTACTTTAAAGAATAGTAATTAGAACTTAAAAATGTATTTTACTAATTATAGTAATTATAGACTATTATAATTTAAAATACTTTATAATAATAAAGTTATTAAATTACTGTTAAGTCTGTTAGTTTAAATTTCTATTTTATTTTAACTTTAAAAATATATACCGTTCTAGAAAGTAAGGTATAAAGCTAAATTTTCTAATTAAAAAATTAGTTAATTTGTTATAAAAAGGAGATAAAAGGCTCTGCTACTAAAGCTAAATTATTTTAAAATAAAAAAACTTAGAATTACTTCTAGCCACTATCTTACCTATTATAACTAATTTTAAGAAAAAATTAGTTTACTATTTTAACTTTTTAAAAATTTTTACTTATAGAATTATTATAATAATTTATAACTAGTTTTATTAATATACTATTAAACTATTACTACTTACTAAATTAATTCTTATTTTTATTTTTATTACTACTAGTACTAGAATTACTGCTACTTTAAAACTTAAATAAACTAAAAACCTATTACTACTAAAAATTTAAACTTTATTTTAATAAATTTATTATATTAACTTTGTAATTAACTCTATACTAACTAACTTATAAAATAAAAACTCTAAAAATAAATCTCTAATACTAGCTAAGTGTATTAAAATAAATAAATATTTTTAATATAAAAAAAGACTTTATATACTTAATATAAATAAGCTAAAAGCTAAACTACTTTATTTCTATTATAAAAGCCTTATTACTAGCTATATAAGTTGTAATAAAATATATAAACTACTATTTTATAAGTACTATTATCTTTATATATATAACTTTATTATTTATTAGCTTTATAATTATTATATTTATTACTATACTGTTTTATTAAGAGAAGTCTACTAAAAAGTTTTAAAGCTACTATTTATTTTAAACTATATTTAAAAGAATGTGTTTATAAATTTTATTATTTACTTACTACTAAGTAGCTGTTATAATACTATAATAATTTTAACTTACTATTTAATAAAAATAAAGTACTTAATTTCTTACTAAATATATTATAATACTAAAAAATAGTATTTACTTGTTTTTAAAATATGTGTAGAAGCTTTACAGCTTATTAAGTACTATTTTCTCTAACTATAAACTTTAGTTTATTTCTAAATTCTAAAAGTATTTAAATTACTAGCTAAAGATTATAACTTTGCTATTAACTATATACTATTTTAAAACAAATAACTAGTTAAAATAAACTAATGTAGTTTTTAAGTAGTATTTATAGTTATATATTAGCTATTTATAAAATAACTAATTTAAATAGCTACTACTAGCTAAGTTTATTTTAATCTCTATTTACTTAGAAAGTACTACTATTTTTTTATTTTTATAAATTATAGCTTTTATTTAAGAGTTAGATTTAAACTATTAGCTACTATTTACTTTATATAAAGCTAACACTTTAAAAAACTTATAGCTAAAATATAGAAAATTATAAACTACTTATATATTAAACTATTAACTATATAAGCCTATAATAAAAACTATGTAAATATATACTACTATTCTACTTATTTATTTTGTATAAGAGATTTTGTATAGCTAGATACTTAAAATATTAAAACTCTATACTTTATAAAAAAACTAAATTAAAAGAATTTAGGCTTGTTTTAAGTTATAAAAATTATATTATTATATGCTTACTATCTTAAACTACTAAATAAACTTTATTTTTATAACGTGTTTTATATTAGCCTGTTTTGTTTTACTATAATTAGTTTACTATTTTACTAGTAAATACTGCTTCTTTTACTAATAAAAATTAATAGTAAATAAAAGTAGTTTATTAAAAAAATTATTAGCTTTTATTAAACCTACTATAGTTATAATAACACTTTATAACTAAAGCATATAGTTAAATAAGCTAAATATAATAAGTTAATTAAAATTTCTATTTACTAAATAGAAAATATTATAAACGTAATTTAAGTATTTTACTAGTAATATCTTAAAAAGCTTAGCTTTTAAAGTAACTATAAAGACTATAATTATAAAAAAAAGGTACTATTATAATATAGTTTTATAGAAACTATTATTCTTAAACTTATTTAAATTAAATACTATATAAAGCTTTTATACAGGCTGTACAGGCCTTTTTACTTTTAAAACTTTATATATATTCTATTTATAGCTTTTATATATAGCTTTATAAACTACGTTTTATAATTTTACTTTATACTATATATTATTATTATAGTTACTAACTTTATCTATACTCTACTATCCTCTAATAGTAAATATATAAATAAAAAAATAATGTAATTTATTATATTAAATTTCTTATAATAACTTTAAATATTTAAACTTTAAAGTAATATTAAGTACTACATTTTATATTAATAGTAAATTATAGAGTTTATTTTTAAAGTAGCTTTTTTATTAATAAATGTTAAGTATAAATATAATTAGTATTAAAAAATAATTAACGAAAAAAGTAATAAATTTAAGAACTTATTTTTTTAGTATATAAAATAATAAATTCTAAAGTTTTTAGTAAATTAATTTAATAAGTTTATAAAATACTATAAACTAAGATAACATATACTTATAAAAAAATAAAATTATATTTATTATTATTATCACGGTGGTGCTATAAGTAGAGGGTTAAGTACTTAATAAAAAATATTAATTAATTACTAAGTATAGTACCAGGTAATAAATCAAAACATTACGTAAAAAAAGAAAGAATATAATAAGTTATAAGCTAAAATATTTAGGATAAGGGCTTATATACTAGCGTGAGGCTAAAGTATAAATATATAATATAAAAAAAAAACTTATAAAAAAGCTTTCTTAAAAGACTTTTATGTTATAAATAGTTATTATAATAGTACCTTTCTTTTAGGTCTAAGCTTTTATAAGGAGTATTTATATTAAATATCAGGTCTAAGTTAGTCTAAGTTTTTAAAGTGAAATTCTTTTATAATAGCTATATCTTAGAGATTACTTATAGATTCTTATATTAAGTTATTATATCTAGTTTATTTAATTAGGTATTTATAGCGTTTCCGTCTGTAATTTAGGCGTAGTTCTTTAATTTATTTAATATAATATTTAGTTTCTTTATTAACTTTAATAGATTTAGATAGTGGGTTTTATTAACTTAAAAGATATTTAAATTCAAGCACAGCAGGCTAAAGCAATAATACATAAAAAACTAAATATATATTTAAGAATTCAGGGAGTTTAAGTTAGTACGCGTATAAAGAAATTATTTAAAAAATATAGTTTTTCCCTAAAGCCTTTAAGTCTAGCTTCTTAAAAGATTACTTTATTTAGATATTTTATATATTAAGCTAGATTATGTCTTCTATCTAATAGTTAGGTGTAAATAATTATTTCTGGTTTATATATTTTTTTTTAAAGAGCTTAAGCCTAAATTATCTCTTCTTAAATTAATTATTAGATATTAGCTATTTTCTCTACTATATAGTTAGCTTTTAAGGCTTATAATGCTTAGTAAAAATGTCTTTAAATTCTTATAAAAAATTTAAAACCCATTTAGGGATGTTATTCTGTATTAGCTAGGAATAATAAAACTTTTATAAATTTAGATATAGTATTATTAGCTTTAAATTATACTAAAGGGAGCTAGTTTACCTAGTTATCTTACTAATAGTTTATATATATATATAGGACTTATTTTATTATACTATTAGCTCTTTCTATTTAGCTATTAGTTTCTAGGTAATATACAGAAAATAGTCAGAGTTTAATTTATAGTTATTTACAGAATTTATTATAAAAAGTGGAGATAAATTATGTTCTTTAGTTTAATATAATTATTTCTAGAAGGCCATAGTCTATCTATATATACTAATAAAAAAAATAGGTAATATTTACAGCAGTTATCTCACTACAAGAAATTAGGTATCTATATTTTATAAGGTGATTAACTATAACTATAATATTAATACAGTCTTTAGATTCTAAGAGGTTAGTAATAAAGTCTATAAAAATATCCTTCCATCTCTTTTTAAGGATAGGGAAAGGCTTTAAAAGGCTATAGTACTTTTCATAAAAAGTCTTAAATCTTTAATAGGTATAGTAATAAGATATATATTAATATATTATTTTAAATATCTAGGGCCAGTAGTATTCGCGTTGCAGGATTTTAAGAGTTTTTTTATAACTAGAGTAGCCGCCAGCGGGAGAATTATGCATAATTTAGAAAAATTTAATTTTATATTTATTATTATTTAGTATTACTAGCTGGTCGTGATAGTATAACTAGTTTTCTTAATTTTTATATTTACTTAAAGAAAGCTTTTTAGAGTGTTACGTTCTATCCTATATTAGTAATAAAATTTCCTAAATAAACTTATTATTTAGGTATTTATTATTAATGATCTATTAGATTAACCTATCTATCTTAGTTAAGTTTAATTCTAGAGTATTATTAAATAGTTTAGGGCGGAGAAGTGTTTATTATTAAACTCTTTAAACTTCTTCTTAAGCTAAAGTATCTTATATATAGTGAGTAAGAGTATCTAGTTTTTTACTCTACTTACCTAGTTAGTATATAATAATAAAGTTAAATTAGAATAGATATTTAACCTAATAAGCTTATTAGTAGCTAAGTTATTTTATTATAGTAAAGTAAAAAAAGTTCTTATAGTTATTTAGTACTTAAATTAGGAACACAGTACCTTCTAATTTAGGTTTTTATTATTTAAAGTAATATATAATAGCTAGTAGTTTCTTATTATATATCTTATAGTTATATCTAATAAGATTTAGTCTCTTAGAAAAGTAGACTATAGGTCTTAGTTTATTTTATTTATCTTTTTAGAAAAGGACTCTAGTAGTTACGTAGTCTAAAAAGTCAGCTTTTATAATAATTAGTAACTTAGAATTAAAGTGTTGGAAAGCTAGGGCAGTTATAAATACATATTTTAAGTATTTAAATACCTCTTAATAAGTGTTATTAAATTCAAATTAAACGTTTTTCTTCATTAGGGCTATGAGTAGGGACGTAATACAAAAAAAGTTATTAATAAATTATTAATAAAAGTTAGTAAATCCTAGAAATACTCTTATATCCTTTACGTTCTTAGAGAATTCCTAGTTAAGAATATTCTTTATTTTATTTAGGTTTATGCTAATTCCTTTTATTGAAATTACATACCTAAGTTAAGTAACTTATTCTTAGTGGAACTTATATTTATTAATATTAAGTTACAAGCCAGCTTTATTTAGGGCTTTTAAAACTTATTTTATATATTATTAATATTTATATAAAGAATTACTATAGATTAGAATATCATCAAAATAGGCCGTATAAAATATATTAAGAAATAATTAAAGGATATTATTTATATAGTGTTAGAATATACTTAGTATATTAGCTAATTTAAATAGCATAATAAGATATTTAAATAAGTTATATTAGGTTTAGAAGGTAGTTAACTATTTATCTCTCTCTACTATATAAAGATAGTTAAAAGCTAAGATAATATCTAGCTTTATAAAATACTTTGCCTTACTAAAGCAGAATAGAGTTTCTTAAATTAATAGGATTAAATAATAGTTTTTAATAGTAATAGCGTTTAGAGCTTAATAGTCTATATAAAATTAAAAACCTTTATTAGGTTTCTTTATAAAGATAACTAGTATAGTTATAAGAGATAAACTTACTCTAATAAATCCTTTAATAAGATAGTCATTAAAATACTTTCTAAAAACTTTTAGTTTATTTTAGGATATTCTATAGAGAGGTTTAAATCTAGGTTACTTTTCTTCCTTAAGGATAATCTTATAGTTATATAAATAATATTTAGATAGTCTATCAGCTTTCTTATATAAGAATATTTAAAGAGTATTATAATACTTCTTTAGAACCTTAGTAACTAAATTAGTATAGGTTTTTAAAGCCAAAGCTTTATTAATATTAGCTATTAAAATAGTAAAGATTTCGTATTTATGTTTCCAGGCTATTTATATAAAAAGGGCTGCCCTAATTAGGCAGATATCTATACTTAGTTTAGAATTCTTATAAGGGCCTTCTAGTAAAGCCTTTACTAAAGAGTTTTTAAAATCTTAAAAGAAAGACTTTCTCATAAGGTCCCTATTTAGTTTAGTGTTAAATTTAGATATAAATTTAGATTCTAAATAGAAGTCTTTTAGAGAACAATTTACCAGGACGTCCTCTAAATAGGTATTAAATTTTTATAATTAATAGTTTATTTTAGTTAACTAGTTATTATGTTGAGTTTAAATAGTTAGTAATAACTTCAAAAAGCAAGTCTATAGGCGCTGTATATAGGTAGTGTTAAGATAAAAATCTTTTAATAAAAGATTTACCAGAAGGTCCCTTAAGCAGATAGTATTTTCTTTTAAATAAATAAGAGATTAAAATAAGCGTAGGTAATAGGCCTAGTAATAGAGAATATTAAAAAGCAACTTTTATAAGTTATAATTAAAGTTAATTTTATGTTTTCTTATTTAAGGTTAGCTAAAGATTAATTCATGGTTTTCTATAGCTATTATAAAAAGATAGATTTTCTTAATATAATTTATATAGCAGAGAGTTATACTAGCAGTATATAAAATATAACCCCCTTTAAGATATTTACTATTAAAACTAGTAGGATATAAGATATTTAGGAGTAGTAAGAAATAGAATTTCTAAATACTAACTAGAAATCTACTAATATAACCTATACTAATTACTCTAGTATTAATTAAAGTAGTAATAAAGTAAAATAAGCTATCTTATTAGATAATATATAGAATATTCACTTAATAGTTCTAAAAGTCAGTTACTGGGTAAGAGGTCCAAAGGTTAACAGAAATCTAATATTAAAAACCTTCTAGAAAGTAACTTAATATTAGGATAGAGCTTTTAGTAGGCTAGCTTAGAGAGTTTAAGAGCATTCTTATCTATAAAAAGATTTAAATTTAGAGAAAGAATAAAAGTAGGTTACTTATTAGAGTTAAGATAAACTCATAAATCAGAATTCTAACAGAGAAATAAAGTAGTTTTAGGAAATATAACTATATTTATTATACTTAAAATATTAGCTATTATGCTTCTAGACTGCTCGTTTAGCTGATCTAATAAAAGTATAGTTAGAGATATTAATTTTTATAATATTAGAATTTTTTTATAATACAGGTTACAGCCTAGCAAGACGTAGTAAAAAAAGATACTAAAGATTATTATTATATAAGAATATTAGGTTAACGTAGTTATTTAATATATTAGAGATTTTAATATCTACTATTACCTAGTAAAGATCGTCGTTTAATAATCTTCTTAATTAAGTAATTAGATTAATTTCATTTAATCTAGTGTTAACAGCTAGTCTACAGAATTTAGTAAAATAAGTAATAAAACTCTTTTATCTTTAGCAAAATAAATTAAGCTTACTTAAGATAATAAGTTTTCTATTTAGGTCTCTATATATAGCTTATAGAAAGGTAATTAATTATTCTATTAAGTATATATCCTTATTTATAAGAGGGTCTATAAGTGTTACTAGGTCATTCTCTAGCCTTAAATATATATATAAAAGTTAAGAGTGTTTAGTAGAGTATTAGTTAGTATTATCTTTAAGCTTATAATTAAGTTTCCTAATAAAGATATATAGGTTCTTTTGTTTTCTGGTAAATATTAGAAAATTAAGTAAACAGTCAGATTTTATTATTATTAGTAGTATAATAGATTCTAGTATAATAGTTAATCTCACGTTTCTAACCATAACTTAAGAAACTTAAAAATAGATACTAGTTATAATTATAAGTAGAATTAGAATTATAGGACTTAAACTATTTCCAGATAAACTAGTAATAAGAGCTAGACTTTTTTTAATAAGGGAGATAGTAATAATAAGAGTTAAACTAATAGACACTTATTTTATCTTATTAAGCTTAGTATAAAAAGCTTTTATACTTTTTTTATATTAGATTTTTTATTTTACTAAGGTGTCTATAAGTGATTTATTACTTACCTTTAGAGTTACAAGTTAAGAGATAAGGTCTCTAAGAATTTTAGTAAGATCCAAATTATCTATTATAAGAAATTAGTAAAAACGTAATATAATATCATAATAATACTATAAGTAAAGAGTTAAGTACTTAATAAAAAGTGTTAATTAATTACTAAGTATAGTACCAAGTAATAAGTTAAAACATTACGTAAAAAAAGAAAGAATATAATAAGTTATAAGCTAAAATATTTAGAGCAAGGGCTTATACACTAGCGCGAAGCCAAAGTATAAATATATAATATAAAAAAAAATTATAAAAAGGCTTCTTTAGAAGACTCTTATGTCACAGATAGTTACCATAATAATTATAAAAAGTAAATATAGTTTATTTAAAAGCTATTTTTTTTAATATTAAAACTAATATTTATAACATAAAACAAAGTTTTATTAATAATAAATTAATTTTACTAAAATTATATTAATAAACTTTTTAAGTTAAAAATGTTAATATTATAATTTTTATACTAATAATACTAAATTAAATAAATTACTTTTTTAACTTATTAATAAGTATACATATATATATATTTAGTATTATTAAAAAAAATTTTTAACTATAAATAAATATAAATATTATCATTATTATTTTTAAACTACTATTTAATTTAGTTTTTTAAATAAGTTTATATAAGCTAATTCTTTTTAATTAACTAAATAAAAAGTTTTTTAAAACAAAATATAAAAAGTAATACTTTAAGTTGTTTTTATATTATATTAATAAAAAAATACTACGAAGTTTTACTATACTAATACTTTAGTTTTTTTTATAAAAAATTTTAAATATTTATTTTACTTTATTTGTTATTTAAACTATTTTTTTTAATTTATATATAACTTTTATAATGCTATATACTTATTTTTAGCTTTTTTAAAAACTTTTATATATATAATTACTTTAATAACTACTTATATTTAACTTAAAAGTATATACCTATTAAAAAGTAAATAAAATATAACTAAACATTAATTTACTTTAAAACTTAAATTTAGGTTTTTTTTATTATAGCAACTAATAAAAATTTTTTTAATAATTAAAGTTTTTAAAGTTTTAATACTAAATACTTAAGCTATTAAATAATGTTAAAATAAAAGTTTTTCTTATATATAGCTTTAAAATATAAGTTTTATATATTATTATAAGTTGCTAACTTACTAATGTAAATTTACTAGTAATAAGCTGTCTAACTGTTTATGTAATACTTAGCAGTTCCCTCACTTCCGGATTAGATAGCTTATTAGACTTAGTAGAAGTTAGTTAACTTAGTAGAGAGTAAGAAGGAGGTAATACAGTAAGTTAAGGTTTAATAGGATAGTATTAAACTATTTCACTTAAGGTGTGAATCTCAATTTTAGAGTAACTATGAAGAATCAAAAGTAATTGTGAACTGTCTGATGCCTTATACTTATAGTAGATCCTCTGTGCGTACATTGTGTACCCGTTGGTAGTATGTTGGATACTGCTAGAGGTTGATGGAGCTACTAGAGGTTCAGCGACCTCGCTCTGCCTCTATCTGCCTCTATCTGCCTCTATCTACCAAGCCTTAGTCACATGAGTCACTGCTCCCAATCCACTGGCATGGTTCCGTATTTCTGTCCTCGCTTCTTGGCTCGTGCTTTGGCTTGCGCTAATGCGTCCCGTGCCCGCTTACAGTTCTTCCTTTCGAGCTCGAACATACGTTTCCATTCTAGAGCTTTATTGGCTGTTGTTGCCAGTTCCCTCAGCTCCTTAGGTGCAGTTATCTTGCTGTTACTGCCTGTAACATTATCCCCCTCTTCTAAGTCTTTGTCTCGGAAGATATTTTCTCCCTTCTATAAGCAGTATAAAGGCAGCAGGTCCTCTGCTCTGTGTTCTAGACTGTAAGACCCTTAACTCCCTTTTCATCCTGCCCAGCCTTCCCACGATGACACGTCCCAAGTCATCTCTAATACATGCTCGCCGCCTAGCTTCTTGGATCTGTAACGAACCCTGTTACATGCTGACACCCTGCTTGAACTGTTCCCACTGGGGTGACAATTGCCTTGTGAACTTGAGCTCTGGTCGTTGCTCAGCTTGTGCTGATCGCAGTGTAAAATGCGACTTAGTTATCTCTCAGCTGGAATGGGATCGTCTTGATCGTAATAAAGAGAAACTCCGTCGTCAACTTAATGCTCTTAAGGATCAACGCTCTGAGCTCTGTGCTCGAGAATTGCGACTTCATCATGAGCTTGCAAAAGTTGATTCCAAGGAGAAAGAGATGTTTGATTGAGAGATGGCCTCCATTCGTAAAGTCCAGGCTTTTGAAGAGGCTGAAGCTCGTTCTTGGGGTCAAGAAACTCGCACACCGCAACCCGTAGTGCTGGCCTCTTCCTAACCTGCTTTACCTTTTCTTTCTGTTGGTTTGGATTGGAACGCGCTGCAGTCGTCCTTTCTGTGGGATACAGCTCTTATTAGTTCGTTTAATAATACTAGTTAATTAGCTCTAAACTGTTCCTTAGGTTCCTGATTGGTTCTCATGTATTATCTTTAGGTCTGTAATCTTTCTATCTAACTAAATATTTCCACTGACGCCTGAACTGCTGGTAGTTTAAAATCCGTTAGACTTCATACTCAGTAGTGTCTTCTTCAAGTTTGAGTCATGTTTATAGTTTGGTATTCAGTAGTGCTGGTTCTAATTTTGAAATATGGAAAACTAGGTAGATTCTCGTATCCTTAGGTAGTTATAGTTTATAGTTTACAGGTCCTGTTTATCTTTTAACCTTAAATGGTCCTAATTTGATGTGATCTAGTTTTTTTGATAGTTGTTTTATCTCTAAATTTTTTTATAGTAGGAAAACTCTATCCCCCTCTCTAAAGATTAGTCCCTTAACTCTAGATTTATCTTTCTGCTGTTTACTGAGAACTTCTTTCTGGGTAATTTTTCCTACTATTTCTTGATAAAGTCATTATAATTCGTCGACTTTTATTCTTGCTAATTCTAATATCTTGTCTAGAATCCATGGTTCTCGATAAGCCATAGGCTCATAACCGTAATTCGCAAAGAATAGTAATTTTCCCGTGGTTGATGACTTTACAGAGTTGTATACAAACTTAGCTATTAGTAGTAAGTTAATCTAATTATCTTGTTGTTTATTAACGTACATTCGTAGGTATTATTCTAGTGTCTGATTTATCCGTTCTGTTTATCTATCTATTTATAGATGAAATGCTGTTAAGAGGTGATGTTTAGCCCCTAGCTTCTCTATAAACGTCTTCTAGAATGTTGATGTGAATAATTTGTCTCTATCTGTAATAAATTCTTATGGTAACCTATGTCGTGCTATTAGCAATCTGATGAGTATAGTTACCAATTTATCTACTTTAACTTCTATATGCGTTGGTTTAAAGTATGCGTATTTTATAAGTTAGTTTACTATAACTAGTATCATGTTATACTATTAGCCTCTAAAGGTAGTTGTTGTTAGTATTCCTGTAATAAAGTCTATTATAACTGATTCCTATAGTAGGTTTAGTAAAGGAATTGGTTACATAAGTCCATATTTCTTATGTCTTAATGCTTTATTCTTTTTACATTTAATACATTCTAAAAGAATGTCTCTGACCTTTTTCTATATTCCAGGGATCTAAAAGTATCTGTTGATTTGTTTTATAGTTTTTTTGATTTCTTAATATCCGTGTATTTTAGCTGAGTGTTAGTTCTTAATAAGCTCAGTTTATAATACGTTTAATACATAAATCATTTTTTAGTCCAGATTCTAGTATAGTTATCTATTATTAAATTTCCTTATTTGTTTTTCCCAGGTGTTTTCGATAATAACTACTGCTTTAACATCTATTTATAAGCTTTCTAGAGATCCATCCAGTCTTTATCTTAGTATTATATTATGAATTTCTAGTATGTTCTTTATATAATTTACTTATTAACTAAGTACGTTAGCCGCTATGTTTTCTTTTCCTAACTTATAAAATATTTAAAAGTTAAATATAAAAACTAATTCCTACTATCTAACTTATTATTGATTTAACTTCTTCGTTATTATGAATGCCGTCAGATTCTTATAATCTAAATACATAATAATTTAATACTTAGTTCCTTCTAAGTAATGTCTCTATTTCTTAAATACTTAAACTATTACTAATAATTTCTTATTATAGATATTATAGTTTAACTTGGTAGTTGTAAGTTTATAAAATAGAAAGTCTACTAAGTGTTTATATCTATTGTTTTGTACTTATAATAGGATAGCTTTTATAGCTCTATTTAATATATCTATATATATCTGCATTTAAAGTCATAAATTAAACATTTTTAATATTAGTAGTTATTAGAATATTTCTTTTAGTATCGTGAAAGTGTTTTCTTTGTGTTATTTCTATTTAAATTATTAATCTTTCTTAAGTAATTCCGTTAAGGGTGCTGTGATTTTTAAGTAGTTCCTAATAAATTATCTACAGAAACCCGTAAATCCAAGAAAAGAATAAACTTCTTTTGTATTTATTAGTATAGGCTAAGATAGAATATCTTTAGCTTTATCTAGGTTAACTACTATCCTATTTTAAGATACTAAGTATCCTAAGAATTTAACTTCTGTTCTATAGAATATATATTTCTTTATTTAAATCTATAACTTGTGTTCCTTAAGCTTCCTTAGCACCTTCTTAATATACTTAATATATTCTTTTAATATTCCATTCATGTATATAAGCACGTTATTAAGATATACTATTATAAATACATCTAGGTATTCTCTTAGTATATAATTAATAATCGTCTGAAATGTTACTAGTGCGTTCATGAGTCCCATTAGTATAACTAAGTATTTAAATAGTTTATATCTTATTTTAAATACTGTTATCTACTTATGTCCTTTAGCTATTTATATCTAATAATATCTATCCTTAATATTAAAAAGGCTAAACTATTTAGTTTCTCTGAGTTTATCTATAAGTTTATATATTAGCAGTATTAGATAATAATTCTTGACTATAGCCTTATTAAAATATCTGTAATCAATATATAGCCTTAATTTTCTATTCTTTTTTAGTATAAAGAGTATTAGTAATGCTATTTTGCTTTAACTGGTTTATATATATCCTTTTTATTAATTTTCTTACAAGAATTTCCGTAATTCTTCTTATTAATATATGGGTACTTGATATAATGGTCCTGGTTTCAAATCTATTTCTTCCTTAAGCGTAATTTTATAGTCTTAGTTCTAGTATTCTAATAGTTAGTTTTTAGCTTCTTTAAAAAACTATTCTCTAAATTCCTTCTGGTATTTGTCTGGTATAATAAACGTAGTGTTATAAAGTATTACTTTCTTTATCTATATTATAGCTCTTATTTACTATTATCTGTGGTATTCGTTTCTGATTCCTATAGTTTTCGTTTTCTAATTAATTATTAGATTCTATCATGCTAGCTAGTCCCATCCTAAGATAAAATTCTTATTATTTAGATCTATAATCTTAATACAGCAGTTATCTGTGTAACTTGCTGTTTTAATAGTTATATTCTATATTTTAAGATTAATTAGATTTTTTTTAAATGTTATTAGATTATTATCTATGCGTCTTACTCACACAGGTTTATCTAAAACTCTAGTTAGTATTTAATATCTTTATATTTACTTATTTAATATAAGTGTCTTGCTAGCTCTACTATTTATAAGTGCTAGTATTTAATTACTATTAATACATACGTTCACGTATAGCTTATTTTCGTGTTTTCTTTAGTTTAGTTATGTGTATATAATTAATATATTATTTCTAACCTTAAGTTCTTAGCTCTTTAGTAGCTTGCTTATAGTCTACTAGTTTTTTAGTTTTTTGTTTATAGCTAGCTCCTAAGTAGCAGTTGCTTCTTTAGTGTTTTCTTATTAGGTCTATAAATTAAGTATCTCTAGAGTTAACATACTTTCTTATTAAGTATTTTATATATATTTCTTACTTATTCTTCATGATCCTAACATTTCTATCTTAAGAAACATTCTTAATATATGAGTTTTTTATGTGAGTCTGTAGCTAACTATTTCTTTTAATAGTATTTAGCTTAGTGTTATTAACATCCTATCTAGCACTTATCTCATAATAGTTATTTATATTTATCTGAATTTAGGTCCTATAATTCATCTTCCGAATCCGTATAGACTAGTTCTTATTATATGTTAAGTTTCTTTTTATTTGCTAGTTATTATAATATCTTTCTTATCTTTAGTCCTTTAATACGTATGGCGTGTTTATTCTATCTATAATTCTTTCCTATATAGTTAGATACTATATATATCTAGTATTTCTTTTTTATTATTTTGTTTACAGCGTTATTATCTTGTATCTATAATATTAATAAAGGGTTTTCTTCTTTCTTTATTTTCTAATAGTATCTAATAGGGTAATAGTATATTACGCTAGTCACAACTAGTATAGGCGTTTGCTATTAAATCTTATTTATTTATATAGCTAGTTCTTATCCGCTTAGTTCTTTATGCTATTTATTTCCTGCTAACTATAATACTTATCAGCATTTATACATCCCATCTTCTAGAGTAACTTTCTAGTATTTAGTAATATAATATTTTCTTTAATAGTATTCTAATTTATATATCTAATAGTGTCCCTAGCGTACGTGTTGTATAATTATTATAGATATAAATTCCTTACTCTCTATTATCTCTTAATTTTTTTTTTATTAGAATTTCTAATTTTCCTTATGGAATAGTCCGTCTTCCTGTTTTATAATCTTATAGAACCTTTATATTTCTTTCTTAGTCTCTGTATTATATTATTAAGTTACTGCTTCTTATATTATGGTAATTATATTATTAGGTTATTTTACTAGATAATTTTTAACTTGCTAATATGGTATCTTGTATTCCTATTTAAGGTATATATAGCTTCTATAAATCTAGTATTATTCTCTCTAGATTTTTCTTATAATTGTTTTTTCTGTTATGGTGTCTTTTGCTTATTCCACTTAGATTATAATAACCTTAATTTTCTTTAGTGCTTTAGTCTAGACATAAGCCTTCTTAACATCTAATTATTACTATTTATAATCTTTAATAAAGTGTTTCTATTTTTTGTATTCTAAGTAGACTTTTTATGTATAGCGTTCTATTTATTTCCTAGCTTACTTACTTTATCTATTTCTAATAAATACTTTTTTTATATTAATGTCTATTACATTATAAGTTCAGTTATCTTTCTTATTCTTTCTTAATACGTGGATTATTAATCTCTTTTATGTCTTCTTTTTCTGTTCTTATTAGTACTACTAGTTATTAATAGTTACTACTTGTTTAATAATTTCTAATAGGGTACTTAGCTATTTTCCTCTAGAGATCTCGTCTTTAATTCTATCTTTTAGCTCTTTATAGTATATCATAACTAATAGTTAGTCTACCTAATTAAGTTGTGATTAGATTTATTTAAATTCTGTAGTATAATTAGCTACTAACGTATATTACTTAAGTTATTAGAATTTCTAGATTACTTTAGTCTCTTTATTAATTTCTCTAAAGATAATAATTATTTCCTATTCGAAACGTTCGTAATCCCTAAAGGCTTGTTATATATTACTATTATAATTAGCTAATCCTGCCGCTTCTAAGTTAGAATCTCTATTAGTAAAATAATTTCTTACTATTAGTTTAAACTATTATATAGCTCTACTTATTATATTTATGCCGACTACCAGAATCTAATCCTAATTAGTTAGAAATAACTTTTAATTAAACTAATAGTAGAGATCTATTACTGCTATGAAAATCTTAAGGTTATTTTAATTTCTATTAAATTTCTTAGAAGGTTGTATTTTTACTATTCCTCCCTTCTAGGCCTCTATAGCTTGTTATTTAGCTTTAACTTATTATTATAGGTTTACTAAAGTATCGCATAGTTTTATGATAGTTACTTTTTATTTCTAGATAACTTATTATACACTCTTCGTTCCTCCTGATGTATTTTTAGTTATAGATAAAGATCCTACTATAACTTCTTCTTCACTACTACTTTCCTCTAACAAGTAAAGTTCTTGTTTTTTCTTATAGTAGATTATTATAAACCTTTTAATAATTAGTTATTAGAATTCTATCCAACGGTCCTTTCTAACCTTTTGAGGTGGTAGTTATAATATTATAAGTTACTAACTTACTAACGTAAATTTACTAGTAATAAGCTGTTTAATTATTTATATAACACTTAGTAGTTCCCTCACTTCTAGATTAGATAGCTTATTAAACTTAGTAGAAGTTAGTTAACTCAGTAGAGAGTAAGAAAAAGATAATATAGTAAGTTAAAATTTAATAGAATAGTATTTAACTATTTTACTTAAGGTATGAATCTTAATTTTAGAGTAACTATAAAGAATTAAAAGTAATTATGAACTGTTTGATGTCTTATACTTATAGTAGATCCTCTGTGCGTATATTGTATATTTATTAGTAGTATATTAGATACTACTAGAGGTTAATAAAGCTACTAGAGATTTAGTAATCTTACTCTATCTTTATCTACTTTTATTTATCTCTATTTACTAAGCCTTAGTTACATAAGTTACTACTCCTAATCTACTAGTATAGTTTTATATTTCTGTTCTTACTTTTTAGCTTATGCTTTAGTTTATACTAATATATTCTATACCCGCTTACAGTTCTTCCTTTTAAGCTTAAATATATGTTTCTATTCTAGAGCTTTATTAGCTGTTATTGCTAGTTCTCTTAGCTTTTTAGGTATAGTTATCTTACTATTACTACCTATAACATATATATTATATATATATACTATATAATATAATAAGTTATTTATAAACAAAAACTAAAAATTAAATACTATAAATTTAAATAACTTAAATACATATATTAAAATATAATAGTTATATTTTTAAACTTTTATTAAAACTTACTTTTTACTAAAAAATTTTATATACTCACTACTATACTATAGTATTAATACTGTATTATTATATACTTATTTTTATATTTACTTTACTGGTTTATTAACATAATTCTAATAAAATATTAATAGTAGTTACTAGATTTTTAGGCCTTACTATATAAATATATAAAAGCTGTTTTTATAAAGTTTTAAATACTAATATTATTTACTTTAAAAAATGTTATTTAATGAACTTTTTAGTTTTATTTTTTTTTATATTAATAGTTTAAAATAACTAAAAAAATTAATATAATTTTAAAAAATAAACTAATGTTTATTTTAATTATTTATAAAAATTTAAAAGCTACATAACTTTTTTATATTTTTAGAAATATTAACAAAATTATAAATATATAAATTTATTTTATATAGTAAAAATTAAGTAAAATATAAATTTAAAAAAAACTAAATAAAAAGTATATTAGTTAATAACTTGTTTAATTAATAAATTGTTATAACAATTTTTCTTTAGTAAAATCATGTTATTATAATAAAACTTAACTATTAAAAATTTTTAACATTATAATTAAATATATATCTACTTATTATAATACACAATATATATTTCATTATATTAAACTCTTTAAATCTAATTTATATATAAATATATATAAGTTATATAAACTTTTATATTAAAACCTTTTTTTAGAATATAATAAATAAAATTAAAATTAAAGGTATAAGACTATTTTAGGTTAGAAGGCAATGAAATTCTAAGATTTCTATGCACACTAGCATGCTGTGTACGCTAACCAAAAGAGTTCTAAGTTTATATGTGGATTGTCTACAGAGGTTAATGTAAAGACTAAATCTTGGAGTAATAGTAAGCTGTTATTATTTCCTGATGCATCAAAACTTAGTAAATCCACTATTGGTAGTAATTACAGCCTCGGATCTCGTTCTTCATGCAATATATCAACTTATTGAGCTACTCCTCCGTAACAGTGTCCCACTCCTCCCCTACAGCATTACGCAGTACATCATAACTCAAGTTTCTGTTACCATATACCCGCTCAATGCATGCCTTCATAGAATTCCAAATCGTCTCAATTGGATTCAAATCTAGGGGAATAGCGGTCAGTTAATTGGATACATCACTCGCTCATTCATCTCAGCTTATGTGGTTCCTACAGCATGGCCTGCTGATCTATCCTGCGTGAGCTGAAGGTGAGGATGCATCCGCAACCAGCCATGGGTTATAGTAACTACTCGCTCACAGTAGTTTTCTTGGTTAATAGCACCCAATCCTTTTCCAAAAGAGACAAGATCCTTTTCTAGAGCCATTAAATCAACCCTAAACCATCCAGCCGCCGCGTTTCCTGATCTTCTCAATTATACAAGTCTCATCTAATTCCTCCCCAGCACGCCTTGTTACCCACTGTTTGCGGTGCGTGCCACCTGTCACCCAGGTCTCATCACTCCAGAGTGTCAAACGCCGCTGATCTCGGGTCCAATTCACATGCTTGAGAGCCCATTGGAGGCAATTCCGTTTGTTGACTTCTGATAGGGGTGGCCTTTTTGTGAGCGATATAGCGTTTATAATCTTGGGCTCGAAAAGCACGGCGGATAGGGTATTTACAGACTTTCCAGTGTGCAAGGGATTAGTTGCAAGCTGGAAGAAACCAATCTTCCAGTTCTAGATGAGCACACGAAGACTTCTAGCTCGTCAATCTCCTCCTCTGTCAGCGTTGTAGGCCGCCCCTTCCGCTTTGTAGGGATAACTCGTTCAGCAGCTGCTGCATACTGAACCTTCCACTCAGCAAAGCCAAGTTGGTTGGCAATCCAACGGGTTGTATGGCTTGCATCACGCAGTGTTCGAACTGTAGCCGTTCGTTGCATGTGAGGTGACGAGAGTGCACTAGTGTCAAAAGTTTGAGCCATAGAGATGATTAATTTTTGGGTGCTTGGAGAGGATTATGGACAGCAAAATAATACACATTGATTTCTATACAACTGGGCGTATTAATTGGTGCATTCTATTATCCGTGCGCATTCTCGAGCCTTCGGCGCGACCCCTGCACGGGTATCCTGCCCCTGCTTTGCTTTAGCTCTTAAGCTGTAGAGATCAACAAGGACGGCTAATGCCGTCGTCGGGCAATTCTTTGTCCGCTGAGCCCTGTTCCGGGCCGCATTGACGTCAGAGCATGAACAGAAAGAATGTCGTCGCAGCTTGTATACTAGCAGATAAGGGGTGTGGTTCAAACTAAGTCTACCTCGCTCCCGCCGTACCCGCCGACCCTTGTTGACCCCGTCGACCCCGTCGGAGCACAACCACCACGCGGTGCTGTACCCCGCCGAGATGATCTCCACGTGATGACATCGCTACACTCCACACAGGGAAAAGACAGAGCATGGCCTCCAGGCAGCGGTGACTCAAGTTACGAGTCCTACTAGTTGCTACCCCAGAAACACATCAACAATCTTGGAGATTACCCCGCAGTCTTGCAGTTTTCAAACAAGTTCCCTGGGTCTCCCTGATGGGCGCCTCTACTGTGACTTCGGTTTCTACCATGCAGCTTGACCGTGATTTAGCTGCACTAGAGGAATGGTTGAGCAAGTCACTGCTCAATTCACGGGACGTGCAATCTCAGCTGCTCCAGCAGCGGGAGAAAGATGAGGACCCCAGAGTTTCTATATAACGGAGCAAAGCCTCCTCCATAAAACATCGTGTACAAGCCGCTACAGGCATTCATATCCAAGACCTTTACGATAATATGCAGCTCATTGCTAATCTCCTCGCTTTTGGCGGCTCTGTTACCGTCGCCGCTGTGGCTCTCAAAAAGAGAGCAGTTAGCGGCACAGCGGTGGTGTACCTGAACGAGTCGACCGGTTCGCCGAAGCACTTTGCTTCTGGGTTCATTTATGGCATTTTATACCGATATCGGTTTCAACTTCGCCCGAACTGGAGGGGCCCAGCTCCCCGGAAATGGATGGATGGACGGACTCGCGACTTATCAGGTATCGCCCTGAGCTTTTAGGCTTCATGTCCTCGCACTGACCCTAGTGTTTGATTCGTACAGGCACGATTCCAGTCTACCCTAAGCAATTACAAGACGGCCAGGAAGTTTGGCGCATCTTTCAACCTGCTCATCCATGATCTGTGGGGCGCCGACACCACCGAGACAAGCGCGGACCCTTTCCCCGGCGATAATGGAGATTGGGTAAACTTCGACAACTTCATGACTAGACTGATTTCAGACTTGAAGGCGAACAACATGCTTCCCGGGTTGATTATCGATATCTGGAATGAGCCGGATCTCTCATACTTCTGGAAACGCTCGGAATCGCAGTATATCCAGATGTGGGCAAGGGCGTACTATAGACTGCAGTATGTGTTGCAATTAGTTATCCTGTCCAAGGTCGCTCGAAGTGTTTTCTGACTGTTCATCCAGGAGGGATCTCCCCGGTGTCCCAACGACAGGCCCTTCCTACTCTGCCAGCCACAGCGCCGGGAACTCTTGGTGGACCAACTGGCTTGCATTCATTGCCCAGAATCGCAGCATCCCCACACAATACAGCTGGCACATGGAGGGTGGAGGCGGTGACATGGAGTCGAGCACGGCGGCATTAAGATCACTACTCGCGCCCAACGGCTTAGCCACTACTAACACAATCAACATCAACGAGTACGCGGTCCTCGGGGAGCAGGTTCCATCCGCTGGTGCATGGTGGATCTCCCAGCTCGAGCGAGTCAATGCCATTGGCCTCCGTGGCAACTGGCTGTCCACAGGTGCCTTGCACGATTACATGGCGGGTCTCCTTGGTAAGCCCAACGCTGGGACTCCCGCATATAATGTCACTGGCGGGGGCTATTGGCCCGCTGCAGAGTTCCATGTTTACAAGTACTATGCGAAGAACATGACGGGCACTCGCTGCAAAACCCAGCCTACGCCAGACAAGAGGGGCGAAGTGTACGCTGTCGTCGATACCAACGTTGTCCGTTTGCTTGTTGGTTCTCGTGTCACGACCGGCACGTTCTATATACAGCTCCAAAATCTTCATTCTATTGGGCTTCCTTTATCAGGAAAACTGGTTATTCACACCTATGCGTTTAAGGGATCGACCAATCACTTCCAAGAGTTTGGTCCGCCTCAGGACCTGGGGACCTATGGTCACGATTATTCAGGCGGCACACTTAGTTTCCCAATATTCCAGACAGATAGTCTTACAGCCTATGCATTTGAGTTTCGCCGCGCTGCTTAGTTGATCCGATTTGGTTGCCTTTAGATGAGAATGTATGCGGCCGGTTTCGCGGAACGGGCCGACGAATGGTTATCTTCTGTAACCGAGCAGCACCATCCACGACCCCAAACACTCGTTCTAACACCCCCTATTTCTTATATTTTTACTGCTTACAAAGCTCATCTCCTCAGTTATTGTATGGAGTAGCTTTTCGCTCGTTTTAATTCAATCAAGTTGCTCATCGATTCTGTATATCTCAAGGTCGCTCGCTCACAGGTTGTATTGCCAATTCCTACAGTGAACAGCTTATATTCCATCTTAAGTGGCTGAATCAAGGGAAGAATGTGACGGAAATAGCTCTCTGAGCTGAAATTGCCGAAAACAATGCGATCTCAAATCAGTAGGGATCTTTTTCGATTACATGTGATACAAATCTATGCAATAACGCAACTATACAGTTAAAACCTGGTATAACGCCCAATAAGCACCCTACTTAGCGCGACAGAGGAGAAACGAATAACAGAAAAGGAAAGGCTCTTTCCCTAGCAAATGGAGCTAGCGAGAGCACCTTCCTTGGGGAAATTATGAACGCATTATGTATGATTTCTAAGAGGCTAACTGGTGAAAAGCCGTAATTCCCCAACTAGGCCGTTTCTACGGGTCGCAACGACGACACCAGCAACTCCCTTTGTGCCAACGCCACAAACGACAATCAAACTAGCAACCAAACCATTCAAGTTCCTTGAACCCCCTATTTTCGACGGCGTCCAATCTCTTTACCGTACGTTCGAACATCAGACTAAAGCGAAGCCATAATTTGATGCATATCGTATGGGCAACAAGAAAGAACAAATAAGCTATATCTGTAAGCGTTTGAAGGAACAGGCAGCACAGAGCGTTCTTTCGCAGCTCTCCAACCGAAGGAACGATGCTACCCTTAAGGCAATGTGGAGATTTATAGATTCGAAGTTTAAATATTTGTACCAAGAGCAAAAGTTTTTAAACAAGCTGCAAAGCATGACACAGAAAAAGAAATCAGCAAGGGATATCAAGCTGAATTTGACAAAAAACTACTAATAGTAGAGAGTGACCAGCTGAATAAGGTCGTGAAGAAAAGTATATTTACTCAGGAATTAGACGGGAGGCTCCAGGATCATATTGCAGCCCTTCCGGCGACTCTGAGTTTTGAAGAATACGCCAAGGAAGCAATTCGCGTCAGCGGCAACATGATGCGGTCCGTAATAGGCAGCCGTATGACCGCCACAGCTATGTATACGACGCCATCCGTGTCAAAACCCGAGCCTATAGACTGGAAAGCAACACCCACGCGCGCAGAAGCGGCGAAGCCACAGGACAATCAACTCAGGGCACCCCGGGTGAGTCAGAAGGAGTTTGAGCGGCGCCGTAAGCAAGGTCGCTATTATCGATGCGGTTCTAGCGACCACATGTAAGCTGGGTGCAAGCACGCAAGAGCAAACCCTTCGCGCCCAGCCACTATGACCTTGGTGAAGGCTGAACAAACGGACGTTGAAGAAGGAGGAGGAGGAGAAGAAGAAGAAGAAGAGTAGCCCTTGCTCATCGTCGCGAGCAAGGGCCCCTCGCTAAAACGGGCAAGGCGGCATCTCAAAGAGAACAACAGAAGTTCGGGAATGCACACATGGACGCAGGCCCTATCACTGTACAGTCGTTAGTTAACCAAACAAATATCGCATATACAATGATTGATACCGGGTGGCTATGCTATAGTCTTTCGAGCTCTACCTTTACTACCAAAGCACGTTTAGCGCGCATTAATATATCTCCTTAAGGGATAGTTGGAGTACACAGGAACCTGGAAGGGTTACTGTTGCCGTGAGAGCGACCTCCTGGTCGGACATACTATTAGCCGGCTTGGCAATTCTTTGCTGTGTATAGACTCTTCTTGCCCTCTAGATTCTCAGGTCCTTAATGCAATCTTGTTCAGTCTCTCAGCCGCTCAACAAGCTCAATTTACGGTAACAGTTACCCAGATCGCACAAATTGACCTCGACGTCGAAGGGCATACCGAGCGGGCATATGTGTACATCATTGACGACCCACTAAGATTCGACCTCATCCTAGGCAGGTTCTAGACGGACCGGAATAATGATACAATCGCGCCAGCAAAGAAATCCTTGTTCATTCACGCTTCGAGAATAAGAGTTCGTAGTAAGGAAGAAAAGAAACCGCGCCAGCAAGAAATAAAAGAGATTAGCACAGTCGCATTTTCAATGTAGATGGAAAGGTGAAAAGAACGAATAATGTACGGTTTTTGCACTGTCGCTAGCGACATTGAAAATCCTCTACCGCCTAAACCAAAGCCGGGTCTAAGGACAGTGCTTTCCAACGCCCATTGAATGCATCTAAAGTCGTCTCCAAAAGAAGAAGCAAACAAGCTTCCACCACAACGAGGCCCTGGAATAGATGACCATATCGAGCTTAAAAAGGTTAATAGAAAAGACCCTAAGGCTTCTTAAAAACCGCTGTATAACATAACAAGAAAAGAACTACTAGTACTATAGAAAAAGTTAACTTTGCTACTAGAAAGGCGTTTTATCCGCGTAAGCAACTCTGTAGCCACAGTCCTAGCACTGTTTGTACGTAAGCCTCGTAAAGGCCTTCGATTTTTCGTCAACTATCGCGCTCTTAACAAAATTACCGCAAAGAATAAGTACTCTATTCCCCAAATCCACGAAACATTTTGCCAAACTAGTAAAGCAAAATAATACACTAAACTCAATAGTTTAGTAACTTTTTATAAAATTTGTATTATAATAAATAAAAAACTAGCTTTACTTTTTTAAATTAAAAATACTTTTAATATATTTTAGTAATATATAAACTAAGTTTCATAAAATAATTTTAATAACAAACTTATATACTTTTTAAAGTTTTTAAAAATAGTATTATAAGTTTATACTTAAATATATTTTTTGATATAAATTTAAAAATAAAAGTACAAAATATTTAAAATTTATTATTAAAAAAACTTAAAATTTTTTATTAAAATAAGGATGTTTATAAAATAAGAAATTTATATAATTATAAAACTTATTAAAAACAAATTTTTAAATTACTAATTATTATTATTAGTTTATTAACTTTTTTTTAAAATAATAGTTTTACTTACTATTACTAAATTAGTTTCTACTAGTTTTTTAATAAAATTAGTAGCCTTATGTATGTACTAAGTTAAAACTACTTTTAATAAAAAAGTTTAATAGCTAGTTTTGTGTAAATATGTAATAAATAAAATTACAAAATTAAAACTTATAACAGCTTTAAAATACTATATAAATTATAAATTTTTATTATTATAATAAATTTAGTACTTTTATATTATAATAATTTACTAGATTTTACTTTATTTACTAATTTATTAATTAAGCTTTTAACTAATATAATTTTTATTAAAACTCTGTTTATTTTAAACTTTTTTTTAAACTTTAACTAGTCTTTATATAATAGTATATAATAACTAAAAAAAACTAATAAAGTACTAACTATAGTTTAAATAACATAAATTTTTCATAAAGTTATATAACTAAAAAAATATAGTTTTAATAATATTAATAAGTTATAAAAAAAGTTAGTTATAATTAGTATTTATAGGCTTTTACTTAAATTTCTGTAAGTAATTACTTTAATTATAAGTCTTTTTAAAGCTATTAAAAATAATTAAAGTATATTACTATTCAGGCGTTTACTTACTTATTACCTATTTATATTAAATAAATCTAATAATATAGTATTTAACTAATATAATATTACTTATAAAAAAAATATTTTTTTAAACGTTTATAAAAGTAGCTTTAACTAGTTTATATAAAATACTAGTATAAAAGAAAAACTTTTAAAGTAAAATGAGTAAAAATCAACTAGTAGTAAAAATAGTATATAAGTAATAGTTATTTAAAAAACTAAATACATTATTTTTTAGTAGTTTTCTAATAAATATAAAAATAGGAAAATATTTCAATTTATAATATAATATTATAATTTCTAAAAATACTTATAACATATTTGATAAGTGAGCTGCGCGGATAAGTAAGCTATATATTTTACTAAAAAAACACGACCTACTAACTTTTAAGCGTAATATATTAACAAAGTAATACTTAATTAATTTATAATAAAGGTAGGCTATTCTTAGCTATTTTAGTAATTAAAAGAAACTAACTATAAAGCGTACGAAGCGCTACGGTAGTATATAATATTCCTAAATTAATACTAAGAACTTAACACGCTAGAATGACTTCATAATGTAATTATAAGCCCAATTTAAAGAAACTTACTAAGCTAGAGAAATTAGTTATTATTTAGTATATACTTAACCTAGATTTATAAGGGTTTTTTTTTTAGGCTTGGTGTTATAAGAGATATAGCTAATTAACTACTTACTACACGCTCTAATACTTAAGTTAGTATTAAGTAACTAGAGAACTTTATACAGCGAACTCTAGAAGTTAAAATAGTATATAATTAAAAGTACAATTACTAGAGAGCTTTATGTAAGAATTTTAAGATTATTAAGCTTTAATTTAACTATATACAGCGTATAATTAAGAAGTATAGTATTACTAAAGAAGATATCTACAACTTTAATAAGACTAGCTTCCAAATAGGTGTTATTTTAGGTAGTAAAATTATTATAGGCTTTAATAAACATAATTAACGTAAAACAGTACAGCTAGGTAATTATAAGTAGATTATAATAATCTAAGGTATTAACACTTAAGAATAGGTAATTTTACTATTTATTATCTTTATAGGCACGTACTACCTTTCTGTATGGTACAAGAGTAATAATATATCACTAAATTAGATTATTTCATTAAGCGATAATAGCTAGATAAATAATAAGCTTAGTATTAAGTAGTTATAGTACTTTAATAAGTATATAAAGGGTCATATAGTAGGCGCATGTCGTCTACTAATTATTAATAGCCATAAAAGCCATAATTCACTTAAATTTTAGTAACTTTATAAAGAGAAGAATATTATTATGCTTTATATGCTATTTTATTCGTTATATTTACTTTAGCTACTTAATATAAGCTATTTTTTACCTCTGAAAGATATATATAGGCGCTAAGTTAAGAATCTTATTTATAACTATATTTATTATATTATAAAGCTTGAGTTCCTACTAGTATTTAAAGTAGTTTATTAAACTATATTTACAGAAAGTAACATCCGCGTAGGCTTTTAAGATACTAGCTTAGTTCTATTTAACTTAAATACTATACTTTTAAAGCTTGATATTTAGCTTCAGACGCTATCTCTATCTACAGAAGAAGAAACTATTTAGGAATTAAAAACACCTAAAACTACTGCTAAATTAGGGTCTTAAAAGGCTCTAATTTATAATTAGATTAAGTAACATTAAAATAGCTTATCTACCTATATTTTTAAGTTAATTTATTAGCTTGTAAAGAGTGCTGAGCTAATAATACATAAAGTTATACTACTATACTTAAAAGTTACTAAGCTTTAGAAAATAAATAAGCTTATAATATAGCGTAAGAAGCGTAAAAAAAAGCGGATTTAAAAGTAAAGAATACTAATAAAAGCTAAGGGCTTAGAGATAATTGCTTAAGTAAATATTAGTACATAAATTAAGAATAAAAAGTACTAAAGAGAAAAGCGTGCTAAGGTTAATATACTATAGCAAAGACACTATAAACGCTATTACAAAACTAGATATAACTTAAGAATATATAAAAATGCTAAGAAATAGACTAGCTATTTACTAGCCAAATATTATAGCAATAGCTGCTTGTGTTAAGTTATTATTTATTTATAAAATAGTTAAATCTTAGTAAGGTGCGCAGCTTACTTGTTTATATAACTCACTTATCAAAAACATTATTTACTTATAATTAATAAACTATATTTATATATATAAAAAAGTTAAAGTAAATAGTTTTAGCTTATTATAAGTTAGCTATATATAGTTATTTAGTACTACTATAATATTATAACTATTTATATAAAAAAGTTTATAAAATAAAACTAGTTTTAAAAAACTTTATAAAGTTATTTATATTAATATATATTACTTTAATATTTATATAAATATAATTTCTACTACTAGCTTTATTTTATATAATAAACGTCTTATTTATACTATATTATATATATTAAGAAATCTAGATTTTATTATTAAAACCTATATTCTTAAAACTATAATTATTTTAAAAAAATTTATTACTATACTAATTTACATAACTATATTATTTAGTAACTTAAATAGTAACTTTATAAGTATATTAATAGTGGTATTATAAAAACTTACTATAAAAACAGTTTTAATACTTTATAAAAAATAATTAAAAAAACTTTTGTTTAAAAATTTTTTTTATAAATAGTTATATATACTATTAGTATAAACTTAAATAATATTTAATATATAATTTAGTAAAAGTAAAATAATTTAAATATAATACTATAAAAATTTAAGTAAGTAAACTAATAAATATTTTAAGTTAATTTAATTTTTTTTTGTTACTAAAAAATTAAATTAAGAGTAAATAGTATGCTAGTAAATAACTATATAAATATATATTACTTAGTATTATTATAGTTTAGTTTATTATTAAAAAGTCTTATTATAATACTTGTTTTATTAGTTTTAAAGCTAAAAGTTTAAATATAAATAGTATAGTTTAGTTAACTTAGTTACTATAACTTAACTAGTAAGTATAATCTATAATTAGTTTAAAGTAAAAGTACTATAATAAGAGTTTTACTTACTATTAATATAGCTTTTTAATAGATACTAAATACTATATATATTTTTTACTTTGTAGTTTATATTATTAGAAGTAGGTTATATAATTAAATAATAATAATAGTATAGTATTATATTTATATAACTATTTTTTATATATAATACTTTTTATAAGGCTATAAAATCTTTTAGTATAAAACTAGTTAAAAAACTTAAATATTATAATAGTTATTACTTACAGGCTTATAGTTTTAGTAGCTAAATTAAGTAAAAATATTACTTATTTTATTTTATATACTACTTAGTTTAATATATTAAAATAAGTATTACTTTTATTATAGTAAAAAATGTTTAGTAACTTATACTATTATATAGTATTTAGGAACTATATAAGCTAGTATTAAAATATACTATATAGTAATTAAGTTTCTATTTTTATTTAATGAATAGCTATACTATTATTATTATTTACTTTAATTTTTATTTTACTTAGCTTGTTTAGTATACTTATTACTTATATAACTAAACTAACTATACTATAAAATATTACTTATAAAAATACTATATATACTAATATATAAAAAATAAGCTGTAGTATAATAGTATATATAAAAAAGTAAAGTAAGTTATATTATTATAAAAAAGTAAAAACTAGTAATAAAAATAATATACTATACTTAACTAAAAATAACTTAGGTTTTTTATTTAGTAAATGCTAGTAAGTAGTAATAATATAAGTATATAAATAGCTTTTATTTTTATTTTTTTTTATTTTTTTAATTATTATTACTTATTATATATATATTTTAAACTAAATAATGTATTTTATAAAAAACTAGCTTACTTAAGTAACTAGCTTATTTTAACACTAAAGTTAAACTTTAATAGTAAAATACTTAATAATACTACAATAAATTTACTTAATTTTAAATTTAGTAAAATATTTTAACTTTAATATATACTTTTTATGAGTTTTTTATTATACTTTAGTTTATTATAAAAGCTATAGTACTTTTTTACTAGTAGGCTACTTTTTATAATTCTTTATATAAAAAGCTTTCTAGTTTTTTTTATACTACTAGTATTAATAAAAGTTATTATACTTTTTATTTTACTTAATGTATTTAATAAGTAAGCTGCATGGATAAGTAAGTTATATACCTTAAAACTTACTAAAAAATTAAGAATTTGCATATAAATATCTTAATAACTATATGATAATAAATTCTAGAAATTTAATACGTAATTAATAGTGCTTTGAAATAAAAGCCATTAAATTTTTAAAAGTTAAAAATTAATCGTTAATAAAATACTTAAGAAAAAGTAAATTTAGAAGCTAAAATAATTTCATCTTAATAACTATTAGTTACTAGCTTATAAAAATTTAATGGCTTTTATTTCAAAGTACTATTAATTACCTATTAAATTTCTAGAATTTATTATTATATAGTTATTAAGATATTCATGTGTAAATTCTTAATTTTTTAGTAAGTTTTAAAGTATGTAACTTACTTATCTATATAGCTCACTTATTAAAAACATTATAGTAATTATTTCTTTAATTTGTATATACTTTTTTTTATAATTTTTATATTTTGTTAACTTTTTATATACTATTTTTTTAGCACTTTTTTACAGCTAATTAATTAGTTAAATTATAAAAATAAAATTTTTTAGTACTATTAAATTTACTTATAAATTAATAGAAATTAAAAGCTAATTTTATATACATTATATAGTATTTATAATTTTTATAAAGTTTTTTATAGCAGTTTTAGTATAAGTATATAAAAGTATATATTAAATTAAAATAAAATAGTATTTAAGTTAAATAAAGCTAAGCTAATACTTTAAAAAAATTTTAAAATATAATTTTTTTAAAAAGACTTTTTTGTAAGTTACTACAAAATTTAAAAGTTTTTTTTTTTTAATAATATATTAAATGTATTACTATAAAAGCTTCCTAATTTTTATATTATATACTTTTTTTAAAAACATAAAATAGTTTATATTAAATAGCTATACTAAGTACAACAAGTACAAAAGTATATAAAAAATAATAGTTTTTTGTTTTTTATAAATTTTTTAAAAACTATAGTAAGTTGTAGCTTTTATAACTATTAATAATTAATAATTAGTATATTTTTATAGGATTTTTTTTATATACTTATTAAAGTACTTTAACTATATAACTTTAAGTCTATTATTTATTTAGTTTTTTTTGTTAAAGTTAATTCTTTAACTATAAAATAGGCTTTACTCTTTAAACTAAATATTAATATAGTGTTTTTCTATAAAAGTAATAAAAATAAAAGTACTTACTTTATTATATTAATTACTTTTATAATTATAACTTAAATATAATTACTTAACTAAATAAGTTTATATTTTTTTTTAATGTTTATTAGTACTAGTTACAACTATTTTATCTACTATTACTTTTATTATAAAACTAGTTTTATTAAAGTTGTAAGTATTTTTATATTAAATTCAATACTTATTTTTATTTTTTTAAATTAATTTAAACTATATATTAATAGGTACTAACTTTTATTTAACGCCTACTATTAATTATATATATATGTAAAAACTATTTTTATTTTATTTTTATAATTTATAAATAAGTTTACTTAGTTTTTACTAATACTTTTTTTGTACTTTTAGTAAATTATTAGTTATTATATATATTTAAAGTTTTAATAGCTAGAGATTTTTATATATTAAAGTTAAGTATATATTTAATAAGTACGTTTTTTTTATGTAAAGTGAACTATATTAATTTAAACATAATACTATATTTTATAAGTATTTTAGTAAAAAAGTAATATAAAGTTGTTTAAAAAATTTAGTAAAGTAATGTAAGTTATTATATATTTAATAAAAAAAATTTTATTTAGTTTAAGTAACTATAAATAAATTTAACACAATTTAAAGTTATGTAATATTATTAAGTTAATATATTATAGTATTAAAGTTAGTAAAAAATTATTAGTGTTAAAATAAGCTAATTACTTAAGAAAGCTAGTTTTTTATAAAATATATTATAAAATATATATATATATATATATATACTTAATAAACTTTGTTATAATTTATTTTACTAAAATAGCTTAGACTTTTTTATATACTATTAAAAAGTAAAATAATAAATAAACTTTAATTTAATAATTTAGTTTTTATTTTATATAAAAATAGTTTTAATTTTACTTAATAATACCTACTTATTAATAAATACTAGAATAAACTTACTAAAATGTTTACTATAATTATATTATAAAATTGTTATATATAAAAAGTTAAGAACTTAATAAAAATATTAATTAATTACTATATATAGTACTAAGTAATAATTTAAAATATTGTGTAAAAAAAGAAATAAAATATACTATAAATAAAAATATTTAAGTAAAAGCTTATATACTAGTACAAGGCTAATATATAAATACATAATATAAAAAAAAGTTTATAAAAAAAGTTTTTATAAAAAAGTTTATAAAGTATTATAAATAGTTACTATAATAAATTAAATATATTTTTTATACTTATAGTATTATTTATAACTTAACTACAAAGTAATACAACATAAAATTAATTATAACTTTTAAATATATACTTATAAAACTTTTTAAAAAAAGTAATACTTTAGTATACTTTAATAAATAAATAAAGTTTTAAAAGTTTTAATCTAGTAACTTTATAAATTTATAAATAAAATTATTTAAATTACTTTTAAAGCTTAGAAACATTTAGTATCTATAATTTTAAATTTAGATATTTAGATATTTAAGTATTTAAATATTTAAATATTTAAATATTTAACTATTTAACTATTTAACTATTTAACTATTTAACTATTTAACTATTTAACTATTTAACTATTTAACTATTTAACTATTTAACTATTTAACTATTTAACTATTTAACTATTTAACTATTTAACTATTTAACTATTTAACTATTTAACTATTTAACTATTTAACTATTTAAACGATTTAAACGATTTAAAGTTATTTAAAGTAATCAAATTTAGAAAATTTAATAAAACTCAAAAAAAAAGTTAAAATAAGTTAAAGTTACTTAGTAAAGTTAGCTAAAATTATTTTTTAAAAAAAGAAATATACTTAGCTAATTACTAAAATTAAGTAAGTATAAATAAACTAAGTAAGCTAAAAAAAGTAGAAAAAATATAAGTATTAGTTAAAGTTTTTTTAAAAAAATATATACTGATTAAATTTCGTAAATAATAGTGTAGTTAATATATAAATAATAATAAAAGTCTAAAATTTAAACAGTAAAAACTAAAAGTAGCTAAAGTTTTTATTTTTTAAAAAAAGGATATATTTAACTATTTTTAAGTAGCTATTAAATAAAAAGTTAAGTAAATAAAAAACAGTTAAAATTAAAAATTAAAAAGGAAAGTTAATTAAAGTTTTATATATAAAAAAATACTTAATTATTTTTAAAAAGTTAAGATAATTACTAAGTAAAAAGTAAAAAATAAGTTTAAAAAAAAGTATTTAAAAAAAGTTTCTTATATACTTTATAAGTAGTAGCTATTATATATATACTAGTAGTTTACTAGTAGCAACATAAAAATAAAGAAAAAAAGTATAAATAAGTTTATATATAATTTTATAATATTAGAACTAGTTTAACACAACTTTTAAGTTTAAAAATAACTATTTTTTAAAGTACTTTATTAAATTAAGTAGTACTTAGCTATAAATATAGTAGTAAAAAGTATAAATTTAAGTAATAAAGAATATAAATATAAATTATAAAAACTATTAAAAAGTAAAAAATAGAAAGTTAATTATTAATAGAATTTATAAATTTAAATTTAAATTCTTAAATACCTTTTTTTTATAGCCTAAAAAAACTATTTATTATATTAAAAAATAATTTATTTAGGTTTTTATTACTAATATTTTATAATCTATTGCCTATTAATATTATTATATAATAAGCCTATATTATTTTAATTTAATTAGCATTTAATCCCTTATATCTGGTATCTCTGTTTTATAGGGGATGCTAGTGTTTAATAACGTAAGTATAAATAATAGCTTAGCTATAACTAAAGATTACTTCTACTATCTAGAAATACTAGTTTTTATTATTTTTTAATATTATTATTAAGGCTTACACTTGCGGAGCATACGTAAAAGATAATTACTAAATTTAATACTATCCTTAATAGTAAACTTAATATGTAATATCTGTCTATATAATAGGAACTATAAGCTTTAGTTAGTTAGTTAATAAAATAAACTACTTAGTAGTAGTAGAATACTAATCTTTTAAAATAATAATAATACGACCAGTAGGAGCAGAGTACTGCTTAAAAGAATTAGCTTAAATATATTAAAAATCTATTAAATAAACTCCTATTATATTTTTATTAATTAGTATTATTATTATTACTACTAACTTATGTAGTAGCTCTCTAATTTAGGCTAATAATCTTTATACCTAACTATAACGTTTTAAAGTGCTTTATATAAAAGATTTTTATATACTATAATAATACTATAAAAGCACTCTATCTAGAGACCCTTATATAAAGAGTTAATAATATAAAGAAATTAGTAACTTTAAATATAATTATTATAGCACGCTAGCTCTTAAGCGGTAATTTTATTCTTATAGTAAACTTAATAAATATAAAAAAATAGCTAAAGGCAGACACTATATAGCTATAGATACTTAAAAAGAGTTTATAACTAAATAAAAAAAGTTTCATGTACTAGTATATAGTATATAGCTAAAAGACTTTAATGCTAGGTAATAAAAGTAGGTAATTAAATATATTTATAATAATAACCACTAGCTAAAGCAGGTAGGTGTAGAGATACTAAGAATTTACTAATTATACTACTTCTTATAAAATAAATAAACCTATAGAGCTCTAATTATAAATACTATTAGCTTAAAATAAGTAAACTAGTTTATAAATAAAGAATTTCTATAGCGCTTTAAGCTTAAGTAGTATGAGTTATTCTATAGTACCTATAACCTTACCTAGTACTTTAAGTACTAAAAGTATAGGTATATAGCTAAGCACTATTAGTTATAGTAGTAATATAACTACTATATAAACTTTACCTATTCTAATAAAAAGTATAGTATTAAGGAGAAGAGGGGGACACTAATGTATACTATTTATAATAAATAATATATAGCTTAAAACTACAGCTACCTAGAATACTATAAGTAGTAAAAGAGAATTTAGTTTATATATATTACTTAGCTATATAGGTATAACTATAGCTCTTTAGAAGCTATAACTATATTTCTATAAATAGTAAGCTTTTTAAAATATACTTATTATAATACCTTAGTTAAGTCTATAGCTATATCTTCTCTTATATTCTTTTCTATATTTATTAAGTCTATAAAGTGAGGATGTAACAAGCCTTTAAATTAGCCTATACTAGGTCTTAAAGATTAGTTATTTAATAATTAGTTTCTATAAAGCGTACTTTAAGATAGCTTGTAGAAAATAAACTACAGAACTTCTTTTAGTACTAAAAAGCTATTATATATAGACTACTATATATACACTAATTAAAAGTTTTTAGTTTATTAAGATAGTTTTCTTTTTATATTTATTTATTTTAGAACCACATGCCGCTAGGGCCATACAGTGTAAGAAAAATCAATTAATTAATTATTACTAATATTTAAAGCTATAATACTATTAGTATTTTTATTATGTTTTTAAATAAGTATATTTTTAGTAGAATAAAAGATATTAGTATTATATATAAACTAAGTATTAAATACAGCTATAATTTACTTAATTATATAAGTATTTTTTAAAATCATATTACCAAACTACTTTAAGCTAATACTTACTATATTAAAGTAGGTTCTATTTAGTATAATAAAATACTAGCTTTAAATAGTAAAATAATTAATTATTTTACTTTTATATATTTATATATATATATATTTTAAGTAAATAATAGCTTTAATAGCATTATATATCTAGTTAAAGTAGCTATAAAAGTATGATATTAATAGTACTAAACTTAAATATAGGTTTTATAGTTAGTTTATATATTCTTAATATTATAGTTATAAAACTTATTTACTAAAATTAATAGTATAAAAACTATTTTAGTACTTAGTTAAATTAATAAAAAGTAAAGTTATATTATTTTTATAATATTTTACTAAAGTAATATACTTTATATTAATAAACTTTTTAATATATAATATTACATATATATATATATATATATATATTAGCTTTTTAATACCTTTAAATATAAAAATAAAATAGTTAATAGTATATTATAAAATATTAATATTACTATATTTAATATTATAAGTAAGTATTATGTAAATTAAAGTACTATGTATAAATAATAAAAGGCTTTACTACTTTAAATTTATGTATTTATTTAGCTTTTTTATAATAGTTAGTATATTTTAAATTAAGTTTATAGCATTTATTATAAATACCTTTATTTATTTTACTAATAAACTAATAACAACTTTCTAAAGTCTATTTAGCATTAATGTAAATAGTAACTAATAAGTTAATAAATAGTTACTAAAATTAGTAATAAAATAATAGTAAAAATATAGCAACTAAATACTTTTAAAGTATATTTATTATAAATACATAAGTATACATAAATACTATATTTTTAAAACTTATAAAATGTTTAGTTACTTTACTAGTAATATATTATAATAAAATATAGTTATAACACTAACTATTTATAAGCTTTTTTAGTAATTTTTAATTATATATTATATAATATGCATTTAAATGTAAAATAGCTTAAATAGTAAAATAATATACTTTAGTTAATTTTATATATTAGTGTTATTACATATACTAAATATAGTAAACTATATTTAATTACTAGTCTTAGTATTTTTACTAATAAGTATAGTTAGCTATTATTTAAAATACTTATTTAAGAATACAAACTACTAGTAGAATATATTATACAGAATATTAATATTACTAAAAGTTATATTTTTGCTAGTTTATACTAATAATAAGTATAATAAAACATATTAAAAATTATCTAATATATTAATTTTGTTAACTATAAAATATATAGTATATATAAAAAAAATAGCTTTTAAGTAACTTTACTTTAAATAAAAAAATAAACTTTTACTAATATTTAATATATAGTAGTTATAGTAAACTACTTAAAGTATATTTTATAATTATTAACTAATTTTACAAGATTGTTTATACTAATAAAATAAGAAATAAAATTAGTTTAATTTAAGTCTTCGTTAGGAAAAAAATTAGTGGCATTTTTATAATATTTAGTAGTATTTAGTGACTATTTGTGTATTTTACGTATTCTATTTTATAACTTATAGTCTTAACTTTAAAGCGGTATTAAAACTGCTAAATATAATACTATTTTATAAAATACTATAAAATACGCGATTATATCCTCTAAAGCTTTTATTATTATTTATAAAATTTATATAATTTATTAATTATATATATTTTATAAATTTAACGCTTTGCGTTAGGAAAAAAAATTAGTAGTATTTTTATAGTATTTTATATAACCTATTTTATAGCTTATAGTTTTAACTCTAAAGCGGTATTAAGCCGCTAGACGTAATATTATCTTATAAGATACTATAAAATACGCGATTATATCCTCTAAAGCTTTTATTATAATTTGTAATATTTATATAATTTATTAATTATATATATTTTATAAATTTAACACTTTCTAGGTGTACTATATATCTGTTTATTTTATATATATAGTATGTATATTTCTATTTACATATTAAGCTAGCTTTAACCCGTAATAAGTAGTAATTAACTATAGAAAGACATAAAATACATAATACTAGCTCTTTATACTATTAGTAAGCTTTATACTAATTATATTTATAATCTATTATATATATACACTATAGTTAACGTATATCGTATATTTTAAACTATAGTTTTAAATTAGTAGCTACTGCTAATTTATTATATAAAGTAATAAAATAGTATATAAGATCTATTTGCTTTTCTTTTTTTTATTATTATTTTTTTTAATCCACTTAAAGTACTTTCTATGCTTATTATTTAAATTTATGAATTTTAATATAATCTATCTATCTTTAGTCCGCACACGGGCCTTTATATTCTCTAAGATATTATTATTTATAATATCTATATCTATAGCATCTCTAATAAGGATATACTGTAGAATATTATTATTAATTATTTTTTTAATTATATTAGCGTCTTAAAAGATTATAAGACGCTCCTAAACAACAATAAAATTATAGCTATAAAATATTAAAATTATATTTTTAGTATACTACAGGAAGAGGACCTTGTATATAGATTTAAAAAGTTATAAATATAGAAATAGTTAGATATTATTAAGATCCTATTATAATATATTAATTAGCTTATATATAGTCTATACTGTAGTATATAAAAGCAGTAAACTATTATAAATTATAGTAATTAGAGGTGTATATTATTATAAGGTGGTAAAATTAATAAGGTATTTATACTTACGTTTTATAGCATAGCTATAAAGCTGTTATTATACTCTAAGTTTACGTCTTTTAGATTTTTTATAATATATTTATAAGAATTATTAATCACTTACTAATTAGATTATATTTATTATCGTATTATATTTTATATTTTATTAACCTGTTATAGAAGTAGCCTATGTATTTTATTAGTATATTTAGGTTTATAGCTTTTTTATATATTCTATAGTCACTCCTAAGTATCTATAGTAGTATTTAATAAGTATAAGAGAAATATTATTAGGTCTTATCTATAATTATTATATTAGCCTTAAACTTTAGAGTTACCTTTACTTTATTTTTATATTCTTTAAGGATATACTATATTGCTAGGTAGATTAGCTATATTATATTAAACATTATTAGTACAAAAAAATCGGCACTGTTTTTATTAAAAATAAATAATTTTCAACTAGTATTAAAGAATATACACTTAATATAATGTGTGATAACTAGTAATCTAAAATATATTATTCTATACTAGTTCTTATTAGTTATATTAAAATTAATATATATAATACTAACTAGGCTGCCTAGTATAAAGCTATTATCTTTAAGTAATTTATTTATTTTTATTATAGTATTAACCCTTAGCTCTAAATAGTTATAGCTTTTAGTAATAACTTTATATATTATATTTATTAAGAAAAAACGAAATACGCTAAGCTGATTATATAACTATAATACTAATTAATATATTACTACTAAATTTAGTGGTATTATACCTTGTGTGTTACTACTTCTAGTATTATATCTAATACTTTACTAGCTATTATATTATAGCTTTTTATAATATCTATTATCTTACTTTACATCCGTATTATTATTATATTTAGGCTATTAATGTTTGTCTCTAGCTAAAAAGATAAACAAAGAGCCTAAGAGAATAAACCTATTATTATCTATATAATAAAATATAATAATATAATATAATATATTACCGTGTTAATAGAGTTTAATATCTCTTTAGTTTATTATTTATAATTTTTTTATAGCAATCGTTCATCTAAGTAACGCCTTTATTATTTATAGAATATAGATTTATATACTATAGTCTTGCTTAGTATTAGTAAGCTTTTACTTAATAAAAATAGAATAAAATACTAAGATAATACTTCTGTTAAAGTTAATATTATATTATACTATAAGACATAATCACGTTAGCTAAATCCATATATTTATGCTAGTATAAATTATTATATTAAATATAATATTATCTCCTTCTAGAGCTAGCTTATCTACTGTATATATTCTTTTATAATTTTATTATCTAATTTATTTATGTGTTTTGCTGTGTAAAGGAGGTGTTCTTATACTTAATAACTAATTTACTAATAATTAAGTCTAATATTATATTATACGTCTATTCTAGAGAGTAGATAATAAGTAATTAAGATAAATTAATAAAGTTAATTAGCTCTTATATAGATACTGCTATGCTAAAAGATACTAGATATTCTATAATTCTACTACTATTATATTCTAAATAATAGTATATTTAACTTTAATATTCCACGTTAGCTTTATTACTAAAAGTAGTTAGTATACTAGTTTATTAACTATAAATACCTTAAAAGAGTGGCCTTTTAATTTATATATTATAAGCTAAATAGTTTAGCTTACTTTAGTATAAATTTATTTTAAATAAGTCTTTTTTAAATAGCATGTAAACAAAGTCCGTTTTATAATTAATATATATTCTATAACTAGAATATATAATAATATAAATAATAAAAAGGGATAGGAGAATAGTAAGTGTTAAGTTAATATAACATATCTAGTTTTTTATAATTATAGAAATTTACTACTAATTAATGCAATTTCGCGCTATTTATAAGACGTTAGTGTATATTATAGTAATTTACAGCAACATTAGCTATATATTTTTATTATTATTTTATAGCCTATAATTACTTTCTTATAAACCTATTAACTTATATTTTATTTATATGTTTGAAATTTTTATTATATATAGTATTATATATGTCCTAGTTACTATAGCTGTTTATAAAGAAAATATTTATAACACTAATATCCGTTAACATAAGAGAGACTAGTTTTGTAATATAACTAATATTATATATTTAGAGAGTATCTAGTGTGTGCTTTATCTTAATATTAAATAGCTTTATATTTTATACTTTTAGTATTCTAGTTTTTATATTAATTTTATTTTTATTATAGATATAAAGAGTTTCTACTAAAGCCCCAGCATATACTATGTACTTATTATTACTATTAAGTTAGTCTATATTTTAAATTAATAGTAGTAGCTAAAGTCTTTTTATTTTATAGCTATAGAGATTATTATTTACTTGCTTATATTTTTATACTATTATACTATTATAGTAAGGCGCGGCTGTATTTGACTACTTTAGTATATAATAAATAAAAACTTTATTAAGCTTATTTAAATTAGATATATTTTTATTAAAGTGAATGTAGTAAGTAATACTATAATTATAATAGTACTATTTATTCTGTTTACTATAGGCTATATAATATTATAACTAGCTACGCTAGTTATGATTTAGCGTAGAGTTTAGAATATAGCTAGCTTATACTTAAGCTATATACTATCCTATTTAGAGATAAGCCCCCTTTATATTTCTTCTCTCTTTATCTTAGTGTAGTTAAAATAGAGCTAATTTATTTTATTAATTTATATTAATGCTATAATGCGTGAAGACTGAGCCTATTATTATATTACACTAAGATTAATCTAACTCAGCCGGATGATAGTAATATAATATTAAGGTTAAATTATGTAATTAACTTAAGCATTTAATTTGCTAATAACTACACTTAGAGAATTAATTACATAACTATGTTAAGTTATTAGTTTGTTAACTATATAATCTCCACCGGAAAGCCCTATAGCAGTAGGCAGTTAAAACTCTAAGTAATAGCCTATATAAGCCTTATATAACAGGCCTTAAGAGTGACTTAGCAGGTAACTAGAAGACCTATAATAGTAGATAATATACTTATTAGATTAGAAGAGAGTTATAAGAGTTCTAGTGAATTCTTCCTTTCTCCCTTTCTCTCTATTATCTTTTCTATACTAGAGAAACTAACTCTTGTGAGCACTACTAGCTTATTTTCTTTATACTAAAGAAATTAACTTTTATAAGCACTATTAGCTTATTTTCTCTTTACTAGAGAAACTAACCCCTATAAGTACTACTAGCTTATCTTTTTTATACTAGAGAATTAGCTAATTGCTTCACCCTGCTAAGAGCTAGAAGCTTTATATAAATATAAAAATAGATAAATTAGAACTATAGGAAAGCTCTCCACACTAGAGATAAAAGTTAATTTTAAGATAATAGCTACTAGTAATAACTACACGCCTATCCTTAAGTCGCTTAAGTGTGCTGTTATGTACTATTCTAATAACATAATTAAAGAAAACTACACTATTAAGAAGCTTTATATTTAGGCATAATATAATAAGAAACTTTTTATAGCTACTACTAAGAATACTATCTAAAGAACTAATACCTATAAGCCTTAGGAAATAGAGGTTACGCTTCTTACCCTAATAACTCTTAATTAAGTGATAATTATTAGCAAGCTAGAGTATAGCTATCTTAAAGTATTTATATATTATGACTATATTAATACGCTAGGAAAAGCGCTTAACACGGCTAAAACTAAGCTTAATAAGGCTAGAGATAAGTTTACTAAGCTTTATTAGCTATTAAATAACACGCTTAAGCACGTAGTAGATTAAGAGAATAAGATTAAAACACTAAGAGTATAGATAAAGAAACTTATGTATAATATACACTTCTTTCTCTCTATAAAGGCTAGCCTAGTGCTATTGTTGATACTAGTAAAAAAAACGTACTTTATAGCTCTACTATAGACTTCTTAGAACTAGGCTAGCTATATCACTATAGGACCTAATAATAGTTCTAATATAGAAGATTTTAGTAACTAAACTTCTTAAGCATTATTTTATCTACCTGCTACTTTACTAGCTACGTTTATTATAGGTAGCTATTAAGGTAATAGTTACTTAGCACAATTTCCTAACCTACTAATACTTAAGGACAGTAAGAATATTATCTTTAATTAATAAAGGGATGTTTTAGAGAATAAGGTATATATTAATTAAGACTAGTTTACTAAAGCTAGTAAGTAAGTTATTTAAGAGAGTATTGTCTTTTATATATGTATATATATAGAGGGTCCTGCTAACTAGTACCTCTTAATACTTATATATATAATAAGAGAGAGTAAGTAGCTAGTTAGCTACTAGTATATAATAAATCGCCTAGAGAGAACGTATAGTAATCTATATAAGAGACTTAATACTTACTATAATTTCTAAAAGCTCTACCTTAGAGACCTTACTAACTTTATTATATTCTAAAGTGATTTCTTCTACCTAGCTTAAGAACGCAGCTTATTTATAGACTAATAGGTAGAAGAATTCTATAAGAAGCTTCTAGATACTTTATATATATAAATAGGCATCTACTAATAGCAGTACTATAACTAGTATAATAAGTATATAGATTTGGCTTAAGACTTTGCTAGAGAGCTAGCTCTTAGCACTAAGAAAGCTACTAAGTAAATTAATAAAAGAACTAGGAAAACTTAGCTGCTGCTAATTTAATAGTTTTACTTAAAAGCTAAGTACCTAACTTATATAGTAACTACTACTATTCTACTAATACCTATCCCTAAGCTAGCTAGTTACTATAATTACGGGAAACTTAATTACTTTATAAAAAACTACTAACTACCTGTCTAAGCTATAGCTAAAGTAATTAAACTTATAGATACTAATAAAAAGCTTTATACGCCTTAGGATACTAGTAATAATAAGGAGTTTTAGCTTATTATAGAGGAACTATTAGAAAAAGACTTACTCTAAAGAAAGTCTTTTTCCTAGAGTTATCTCTTAAAGCTATTAACTAGTTTAACTCTTATTAACTACTATTTAGCGGACTGGCTTTTATTCTATTCTGTTATATCTCTACTAGTAGACTAGCTATTAAGTTAAGTAGCTTTTTTAATACTAAAGCTAGTAGTTTTATTCTAGTATACCTAAAACACATGCGCGCTATTAAGAAAGGGCTTAAAATAAAAACTTACCAAATAAAATCTATCCTCCTAGCTGGCTATAATAATAGACTAAATAAATAAGTAAATAAGTACTTTTAGGTTAATTTAGTACTAGATAACTACTACTTATTAACTTACTTTATTTTCTGTAATACTAGCCGCCACGACTTTATAATTAGCTGTAAGCTGTTTGAAGATATAGGTATATTAATTAACTATAAGAAGTAAGCGCTTAAATAGTTAAATAATAAGCTAATTAACTATAAGCGTGATATCGTTATTTTAATGTAAAACTTATTAACTAAAATTAACCCCTTATACTAAGCTAATGCTGACTGACGTGATAAGCTAATAAATGTAGTAATTCTATAGTGTACCCATAAGCTACTCTAGCGCTTGTTTTAACGTATTATATACTAAAAAAACCTTAAAAAAATAGAAGAGTAGCTTTATTTACGATAGTAGCTAGAGCTAAATAAGTGAATCTCTTATTCTTAGCCTATCTCACGCGAAGACCTCTTTAAGACAGGCCTTAAGATTAATACTATAAGAGCTATTGCCTTTATAATATACGTATAGTAGAAGGAAACTATACTAGGGTATACTAGTATTTATGAAGTAAATAAGCTTATCTAGGACTGTAGGGACCTTACGAGGAAGCTTTTCTCCTAAGGTTCTAAAGACTTTTTAGTAAAACCTTTACTAGAAGGGCCCTATCAATTAAATAAGGACCTCACGGAAGAAGAGAAACTTTAATAGCTTATTAAGTAGAAACTATTCTACTCTGGCTACACCGGCGCGACTTAGGCCCACTTCTTAAAAAAGAACTCAGATATACTGCCCCCGCATCGTGAAGGTGTTAACTATAATATTAAACTAATAGCTAAGAATACGCTGATGTTAAGCCTACTATATAGCATGTCTCTTAAGCAGCTATAGCTTATCAAGACCTATCTAAATAACTACCTTAGATGAGGAGTTATTACTCACAGCGACGCTTTATATGCTTCTTTAGTACTATTTACTAAGAAGCCTAAAGAAGGGTAGCGCTTCTGCGTTGACTACTGTAAGCTTAATACTATTATGAAGAAAGACGCCTATCTAATCCTGCTGATTTAGGAGACCCTTGCCTGCCTAGCACGTGTAAGAGTGTTCACTAAGTTTGATATATGACAGGCTTTCTATCGTATATGTCTGAATAAGGATATAGAGGACCTGACTACGTTCTGTACTCGGTATAGGAATTATAAGTATTGCGTGCTACTATTTGGTCTCTGTAATAGCCCTGCTACATTCCAGCGCTATATTAATAAGGTGCTTTATAGCCTACTAGACGACTTCTACACTACTTATCTTAACGATATTCTAATCTACTCTGAAGACCTGCTGTAGTACGAGGAGCATGTTACTTAGGTGCTAAGACGTCTCCAGGACGCAGGCCTCCAGGCAGACATTAAGAAAAGCGAGTTCACTATTACTAGAACGAAGTTCCTAGGCCTTATTATTAGCACAGAAGGGATCTAAAAGGACCCTGAGAAGGTCGCTGCTGTACAGAAATGGCTTGTACCTACGTTAGTTAAAAGCCTGCAATCTTTCCTAGGATTCTGCAATTTCTACAGAGCTTTCCTAAAAGACTATGGACGTATCATTCGACCGCTTACTAAGCTGCTTAAGAAGGGCGCATGGCACGCCTTTAGCGAACGCGAGCTGGCAGCCTTCCAGTAAGCTAAAGATCTAATGCTGTTAGATAATGTCTTAGCTCACTACTCGCCCTACCGCCAGACGCGTATGGAGACAGACGCAAGTGATGGGGTCGTCGCAGGGGTGCTATCGCAGCTCTAAGAGGATGGCCTCTAGCGACCTATAGCCTTCTACTCTAAGACTATAAGCGAGCCCCAGATGAACTACGACATACACGATAAAGAGATATTAGCTGTAATCTACGGCCTCTGAGAATGGCGCTCGCAGCTTATAGGCTTGCAGACTACAGAGTTATTCAGTGCCCTGACTGACCACCGCGCGCTAGAGTACTTCTCTACAAAGCGAGAGCTTACTCCCCGCCAGATGCGCTGGGCAATGAGCGTAGCAGACTATCACCTAACGCTTACCTATCGCCCTGGCACGGCCAACATAGTAGCCGACGCGCTCTCGCGCAAGCAAGAGGAACTGAAGACCCAGAAAGACAAGGATAAAGTAGCCCGAACACGCGCCTTTCTCTTAGCAGAGCAAATCGACGTTAGCTTCATTGAGGCCGCGAGTAATAACCTAGCTGCGCTGTCAGCAAGAGGCATGCTAGCTGCCAATGCAATTGAAGTAGCTACTGCTGATACTTTCATGGCCTCGCCTCCCCTAAACGACCCTCACTCACTGATCGATCGCATCATTGAGGCGAATCGTAGCCATGAGAGTCTATAGCCATTCCGAGAGCGCGCCCTCTCTGGCAACTACCCAGCATAGAAACTCAGCCAGGGCCTTCTCATGCACCACGGCAAGCTGGTAGTCCCTGCTGTACACTTCTTAAGGACCCACCTCATTCAAGCTATCCATGCTACCCAGGTGACTGCTCACCCAGGTAAGAGAAAGACAGGCAAGCTACTTCGCGACCGCTACTACTGGGGCCGCATGGGCAAAGATGTAGACGACTACGTAGCTGCGTGTAAAGCTTGCAGATGGAGCCACATACCTCGCGACAAGACCCCAGGCTTACTTAAATCACTGCCAATCCCTGAGCGAGTATGGTGAGACGTCTCCATGGACTTTAAGTCCTTCCCTCTAGATAAGAAAGGATATGACTGCGCCTTTGTCGTCGTGGACCGGCTAAGTAAGCGCTGCTTCTCACTACCTTACCATAAGACAACTACAGCTGCTTAGGCAGCTGATATGTACTATCGCTACATCTGGCGAGTATTTGGCCCGCCTAGGTCAATAGTCTCTGACCGCGGTCCTTAGTTCATCTCAGTATTCATAGATGAGCTATACTGACTAATAGGAATTAAGCAAAAGCTCTCAACGCCGTATCACCCCTAAACTGACGGGAATACTAAGGTTCTGAACTAGTACATTGACCAGCGCCTACGCCTATTCGTCAACCACCATTAAGACAACTAGTCAGACCTGCTGCCCTGTATGGACTGGGCCTAAGTAATTCTACCACATGAGACTACAGGCTTGTCACCCTATTAAATTGAGTTTGGCTACTAGCTAATCTATCACTGGGACTGGAAGGAATGTACGAAGACATCTACTATAGTCCGTGAACAGATGTCTCGTGAGGAAGCGCAGAGCTACGCTAAAGCTTGATACAACGCGGTAAAGCTAGCTATAGAGATAGCTTAATAAGGGATCGCTTAAGCATAAGAGTGATAGGCTTAATAGGCTAATAAGAAGCGCCGTGAGCTAGACTTCTCTACAGGAGACGAGGTGTACGTTACACCTAAGGGCTTTACTACTAGCCGACCTAGCCAGAAGCTTAACCAGCAGATATACGGACCCTATTTTATTATAGGCATGAAGGGACACTTCTATTACCTTAAGCTGCTGCCGTATATGCGTATGCTTGACGTCTTTTATGTAGACTGCCTACAGAAGGCTTCTACTTACCCACTGTCTGGCCAAATTGAACCTAAGAAACCGCCTATCAAGATTAACGGGCATTCTGAGTGGCTAGTGCAGGAAATTCTTAATAGCCGCCTATTCCATGGCCGACTACAGTATAAAGCATCCTGGCTAGCTTATGACCTAGATCCTACCTGGTACAACGCCCGAGGCTTTATAGGCGCCCTATATAAGGTAAGAGACTACCATGAGGCCTATCCAGAGAAAGCAGGACTGCTGGCATGACTAGACGCCTAGTTGAAAGCGTACGAAGCAGAGGAGGATCTGGAAGTAACAGAGGAGGATAATAAGGCGGCTTTAAAGACAAGAGTGGTACAGAGACCAGCAAGGAGGAGACTGTAACCTAGAGACTCGGGGACGAGCCTCCTTTAGAGGGGGGGTAATGTGACGGTGCTGCTTACTCTACTTGCTGTAGGCTACATAATATCGTGACTGGCTACGCTAGCTATGATCTAGCGTAGAGCCCGGAGCATGGCTAGCTCACGCTTAGGCCATGCACCGCCCTATTTAGGGGCGAGCCCCCTTTGTACCTCTTCTCTTTCTATCTTAGTGTAGCTGAAATAGAGCCAACTTATTCTGTTAATCTGCATTAATGCTATGACGCGTGAAGACTGAGCCTGTTATTACAGTAATAAATATTTACAGACATTATTAATACCTATCTAGTATTAGTATTAAGTTAGTTAATGTTTTAATTTATTTTTTAAATTCTATTAACTCGCTTATAGCATTCTCTTATGAAGGAGACTAGCTTAGATATAAGACTTATTATCTTTATTTACTACTATATCTTCTTAGCTATATACTAGAAATCTGTGTTAATATTTTAGTCCCTAAATGCTTAAGTATTAAAGCTATTAATATTTCACATATATAAGTAATATATATATATATTAATAAGAGAACTTAGTTATACTATCTATATTATATCTATCTTATCTGTAGTGCTAATTATAGTAGTTAGTTTCTATAATTAAAGCTTAGCTTAAATTATCATATTTAGGTATATAATATTATATTATATTATCTATTTCTTATAAGTGTTTTGTTTATTAGTTTTATAGTAAAATCCCTTCTATAGCTTATAAACCTACTCTAAATACTTTATATATATATTTCTAATTAATCTAAATTTTTAGATTATCTCTGGGTAGTGGGTAATAGCATGTAGCTTAAAAATATTAAAATTTAAAAATTCTACTTTACTTAGTCAGAATAGAAAAAATATATCTTTAGTTTAATTTATTTTATATATTACTATTTTTATATACTGGAGCGTTATATCATCATGTATTGTATACTATAATAATATAATAAAATTAATAAAGACTTAAATAAATAATATGGTGTCTTTATTATACTTTAATAAAAAAGCTATAATTAGAACTAATTAATATAATAAAGACTTATATATTTTCCTAGTTCACTAGTAGATATTTGCTTAATTATTTTATATTATTATATTAGTAAACTATTTTACTTATATAAAGTAAGTAGTAAGAAGCGTTTTTATAAATAATAGTTACTAACTATAACTATCTATATATAAAATATTAAGTTTTTAGAATTTTCTAGTTTGTATCTCGTATTAGAGAAGATCTTATATCTAATTTAAAAAATATTTACTAGTAAGGCCTTTAAGCACCTGGTGTAAAAAATTAAGTGTTATTATTACATAAATATTAAATAATTTATAGTTCTATATAAAGTTATAGAAAGAATAGATATAATTTTTGTTATCTTTATTATAAACTATATAGTTCTTCTATTATTTATATAGCTGTGCTTATGTAGTTTAATATATTCTTAAAAGCTATAGCTATAAAATAATTATTATTAAATTATATTATTAATTTAGTAATACTTAGTAGACTAAACAGCTATAGCTATTTTTAATATTTATAAATATAACTTACTCCTTATAGTTAGCTATAAATATAACTAGAATTAGAAAGTAATGTTAAATATATCTATTTATATATTAAAAATATATTCTTTTTCTACTAGCCTTTTCTAATACTTCACGTAGTATTAGTGTTCATGTTTAAGTAATAATAGTTTTATTAAAATTTATATTTAAGTATAGTCTTAAAGGCTTTATGTTATACTGCTAGCTTCTTAATATAGTTACTAAATATATATACTAGAAAGTATATAAGTAGTAGTAAAGCTAGTTAGTTTACTAACTATTAAATACTTAGTATAATATTTCTAATTATAAAATAAACCGGCCAGGCCTTTTTATTACTGGTGTATATTATTAGTTATATTTTATTACTAGCTAATAGAATTAGCACTATAGTTATACTATATAGTAATTACTTTTATATTTTTTATTACTAGTTTATAGTGTAAAGCTTATTATATACTTTTATTTTACTTAATAAGTATTATCTTATAAGCGAGAAGACTATATTACTTTTAAAAGAAATATAATTAATAAATAATAATACTATATATAGCGCATCACGGTAATGCACTAGCAGCTATTAATTATTAATAATAATAGTTATTATTTTTTATTATAGTTTAGTGTTTTTGTTTTAATTATATAGCTATAATAGCTTTTCTCTAATCTCTTTAGTATTCTAATAAGAGAAATGCTTACTGTATATTTCTTATAGTTATATATTACTTATCTATGCATTAATAGCGTGATCTAATGTTCTATAAATTATCTATTATAAAACTTATATATATTCTGCTTTATTATTAAATAAATAGGATAATATAAATATCTCCTTTAATTTACTATTAGCATATTTAATATATAATATATTATTATATAATATTATAATATTATTAATAAGTGATAGATTTTTTTAATTTTATTCTAGAGATTTACTTATAGCGTAGCTAGTAATCTCTTTAAATATCTTAACTTAAAAAATATTTATAAATACTCTTATATAAGTTTACTAGTTAGCTTTAGTATTTACTAGGCTATATTAACTATTCTAAGTAACTAAAATTTCGTTATATTCTAAGTCTGCGGTCTGTTTTATTATTTCTTTAATAATATTATTATCTAAAACCTAAGTAAACAGTTATCCAGCATCTTATTTTAATTTAGCTTTATATTTAGTTAACTAGTATTTTTCTATATTTTAATAGTATACTAGTACTTCTTTCTTAGTGCCTTTAATATAATTAGGTTTATATATATTTCTTATTTAGTTCTATTAACCTTAGTAGTATTACTTATATTAGATTAGACTATCAGTACTCTTTAATTTAGTTCTACACTAAATATATTATTACTAGATAGTATCTATTTATAAGTTATAGTATATTCTATTATACGTTTTTCTAATACTCTACTATTTATTAGTAATTTTACTATTAGTATATTTACAGTAATAATAGTCAAAAAGTCCTATTATTCTATGTAGTAAGATATAATTATAGTAGTTTATTATTAAGTTATATAATAATTAATAATAAATTATGGCTAAGAGAGGGGGTAATTTGTGCTAAAATATATTATTCTATTATAGTATTAAGTTAACCAGAGCTTAACGCGCTAGTAATAATATATATTTTTTATATTTATAAACTTTTCTTTATACTAGCCTTCGCCGCTTCTGATATCTTACTATTATTTATAATAAACTATACTCTATAATATTAATATGCTGCCAAACTTGAGTAGTACGACTCTATAATAAATTTAAAAAAAAATATATATATAACTTATTACTAGCTTAGATATTAATACTAACTAACTTAACACTATTAAGCAGATTTTTAAGTAGATTATTATAAAGAAAAGTCTATTATATACTTTATTTTATAAAAGATTAAACACATCACTACGCGAGAGAATAATTTAGAAAGTTATTTTTTAAATAATAGAATATAAGAGAGTATTAAAGTTATAGATATATAAGACTATATAAAATATACTAGCCCGCATGTAGTTAAATATGTGTAAGAAAATAAAAACATAAAAATAACTTAATAATTATATAGTTAGTATAGAGAATAAGTACGTACTTAATATAAATTCATAAATTATATCTATATATAGCTATATATAAACCTGTAGATATAATTTTAATTAGTTATTAATATTACTCTATAGTTAGTAACTAGATAGTATAAACTTAGTCTTATATATAGATATAGCTTTAAGTCTGGTAACTATATCTCCTATAACTTAAAAACTATATACTATAAAATACTAGTAGTTTATAAAAATATATATAACTACTAGCGTAGATTATAACTTAGTTTAGATATAAACTACTAATATAAATACTATATTTATATAGAATAATAAAGCGTTAAGGGCTACTCTATTGTAAGTAATTTATAATAAAATAAGCTAGATAGTATTTACTACTATTTATAGAGATAATATATAACTACGTACTATTATTATAAAGCGTGTTACTAATATATATATAGCTTTATTTTTATTCTAGTACGTGTTAAGTAGACTAGCAGAAAACAGCTAATTAATAAAATAACTATTATTTTATATAAGATAGTTATTAGAGTTATTAGATGTATTAAAGTTAAATATTATTACTATAATATATATATAATTACTTTATCTGTTGGTATTATTAAACCTTTAGCTAAATATAGTATACTATATAATATTTTAATTTACTATATTATGCTTTAAGTAATAGTAAATTATAGATACTAATTAATAGCTATAATCACAAATAGTTCTTTATAAGATATATATTTAGTATTCTAGTTACTACTATTATTAATATATATAACTACTATTAGATTATTGTTACGAGTTGCCTTAACTTAACGGTACGTTTTTGCGTTAGTAACTCTGCCCTGACTAATTACTTAATAAGTTTTTAGCCCTTTCCGTATCTAGAGCAGATAGCCTTAGGTTTAACAGGATAGAGTTTAGTCTTATCGCAAGGTAGGAAGAGGGTGTATAATAGATTTAATAAGATAGTGTCAAACTATTTCACTCAAGGTCAGGTCTTAACTTAGAAAGAAGATCTCGATTTTAGAGTAACTATAAAGAATCCAAAATATCCCTGAGCCGTTCCATGTCTCATATTTATAGGAAATCCCTCGTGCGTACATTGTATACCTGTCGGCAGTATGTTGGATACTGTTAGAGGCTGTTAGAGATGTCAGAGCCTCTGGCTCCTTCTGACATCTCTGGCTGCCAAGTCTTGTCTGTCACGTGCACGACTGCTCCCAATCCTGTGGCATGGTTCCATATTTCTGTCCTCGTTTCTTGGCTCTCACCTTAGCTTGTGCCAATACGTCCCGTGCCCGCTTGCAGTTCTTTCTTTCCAGTTCGAACATACGTTTCCATTCTAGAGCTTTATTGGCTGTCGTAGCCAGTTCCCTCAGCTCTTCAGGTGCAGCTGCCTTACTGTTACTATCTGTAACATTATCCCCCTCTTTTAAGTCTTCATCCCGGAAGATAGTTTCTCCCTTCTATAAGCAGTATAAAGGCAGCAGGTCTTCTGCCCAGTGCTCCAAGCTGTAAGACCCTTGACTTCCTTTCCTACCCGCTTAGCTTCCTAATGATGACACGCCTTGAGTCGTCTCTAATACGTGCTCACCGTTTAGCTTCTCAAATCCATAACGAACCCCATCATATGCCGACTCCTTATTTGAATTGTTTCTGTTGAGGCGATAACTGCCTGGTGAACCTGAGCTCTAGTCGCTGTTCAGCTTACAACAATCGCAATATAAAGTGCGATCTAATCATCTCACAACCGGAATAGGATCGTATCAATCATGATAAGGAAAAACTTCGCCGTCAGCTTGAAAAAGCTGAAGAGAATGCCCTAGAGGCCTGTTCCCATGCTCTCTGACTTCGCCGTAAGCTTACAAAAGTTAATTCCAAAGAGAAGGAAATGTTTAATCAAGAGATAGCCTCAATTCATAAGGTTCAAGCTCTTAAAGAGAAAGAGGCTTGTTCTCAAGATCGAGAAGTTCACACACTGCAACCTGCAGTGTCTGGTGCCGCTTCGTCTTCCTTCTCTAGTTTTGAATAGAATGTTCTGCATTCTCCCTATGCTTTGGACCCATCTTTAGAGCAAGCCTTTACCGCTCCCTCTGGTAATACTAGTCAATCAGCTCCGAACTATTCTTTAAGTTCCTAATTGGCTTCTAAGTATCGTCTTTAGGTCTGTAGCCCTTCTATCTAACCAAGTATTTCCACTAACACCTAAACCGTTGGTAGTCTAAAATTCGTTAAACTTTGTACTTAGTAATGTCTTTCTTGAGTTTGAGTCTTGTTTATAGCTCAGCATCCTATGGTGCTGGTTCTAATTTAGAGACATAGAAAACTAGGTGGATTCTTGTATTCTTAGATAGTTATAGTTCATAATTCACAGATCCTGTTTGTTGTCTAACCTTGAATAGTCCCAATTTTACATAATCCAGTTTTTTTTAATGGTCTCTTTGTTTCTAAATTTTTCTTTTTTAAGAAAATCTTATCCCCCTCCTTAAAAGTTAGTCCCTTAACTCTAGTTTTATTCTTAATTTTCTTACTAAGATTGTCTTTGTAGGTGATTTTCTGTGTGATTACTTAATAAAGTTATTATAGTTTCTTAACTTTTGTTCTTATAGACTCTAATATTTTATCTAGTGTCTTTAGTTCTTAATAAGCCGTTAGCTTATAACTATAGTTCGTATAGAATAGTGATTTTCCTGTTGTTAATGATTTTATAGAGTTATATGCAAACTCAGCTATTAGTAGTAAGTTAATCTAGTTATTCTATAATTCGTTAACATATATTCGTAAGTATTATTTTAATGTTTGATTTATCCATTCTGTTTGTCTATCTGTCTGTAGGTGAAATGCTATTAAGAGATAATACTCAGCCTCTAGCCGTTTTATAAACGTTTTCTAGAATATTAACGTGAATAACTTGTCTTAGTCTGTAATAAATTCTCGTAGCATCCTGTGTTATGTAATTAGTATTTTAATTAATAATAACGCCAGTTTATCTGCTTTTATTTCTGTATAAGTTGGTTTAAAGTAAGTGTACTTTATTAGTCTATTAATAATAACCAGTATCATATCATACTATTAACCTGTTAAGGTAGTAATTATCAGTATTCCCGTAATAAAGTCTATTATAACTAATTCCTATAGTCTGTTTAGTGAAGGTATTAATTGCATAAGTCCGTACTTCTTATGTCTTAATGCTTTATTCTTTTTACATTTAATATATTCTAAAAGAATATTTCTAACCTTACTCTAAATTCCTGGAATCTAGAAGTGTCTGTTAATCCGTTCTATAGTCTTCTTAACTCCTTAATATCCGTGCATTTTGGCTAAATGTTGGTTCTTAATTAGCTCTGTTTACAATTCATCTAGTATATAAATTATTCTTTAGTCTAGATTCTAGAGTAGTCGTCTATTGTTAAATTCCCTTATTTACTTTTTCTAAGTATTTTCGATAATGACTACTGATTTAATATCTATTTATAAGCTTCCTAGAGATCCGTCTTATCTTTACTTAAGTATTATATTATATATTTCTAGTATATTCTTTATATAGTCTGCTTATTAACTGAGTGTATTAGCCGCAGTATTTTCTTTTCTTACTTTATAAAGTATTTAGAAATCGAAAGTTGATAGTAACTCCTATTATCTGACTTATTATTAATTTAACTTCTTTATTATTATAAATGCTGTTAGGTTCTTATAATTTAAATATATAATAATTTAATACTTAGCTCCTTCCAAGTAATGTTTCTATTTTTTAAATGCTTAAACTATTACTAGTAGTTTCTTATTATAAATATCATAATTTAACTCAGCAGTTATAAGTTTATGAGATAGAAAGTCTACCAGGTATTTCTGTCTATTATTTTATGTTTATAAGAGAATGGTTTTTATAGCTCTGTTTAATGCGTTAGTATATATCTCTACTTAAAGTCCTAAATCAAACATTTTCAATATTAGTAGTTCTTTGAATTTTTATTATAACTTTGTAAAAGCTGTGTTCTCTTTGTTTATCTACTTAAATTATTAATCTTTTTTAAGTAATTCTATTAAGGGTGCTGTAATTTTTAAATAGCCCTTAATAAATTACCTACAAAATCCTATAAATTTAAGGAAAGAATAAACTTCTTTTATATTTATTAGTGTTAGCTATAATAGAATATCCTTAGCTTTATCTAGGTCAACTGCTATCCTATTTCTAGACATAATATATCCTAGAAACTTGATTTCTTTCCTGTGGAACACACATTTTCCTGTTTGAATATATAGATTATGTTCCTTAAGCTTCCATAATATCTTCTTAATATACTTAATATATTCTTCTAGTGTCCTATTCATGTATACTAAGACATTATTAAAATATACTAGTATAAAGACATCTAGATATTCCCTTAGAATATAATTAATAATGGCTTGGAATGTTACTAGTGCGTTAGTGAGTTCTATAGGCATGATTATATATTCATATAATCTATAGCTTATCTTAAAAGCTATCAGCCATTCATGTCCGTTAGCTATTTATATTTAATAGTATTTATCTTTAATATTAAACAGACTGAACCATTTAGCCCTTCTGAGTTTATATATAAGTTCTAATATTAAAGGTATTAGATAGTGATTCTTAACTATTATTTTATTTAATTATTAATAGTCCATGCAGAGTCGTAATTTCCCGTTTTTCTTTAGTATGAATAATACTGGTAATGTAACCTTGCTTTTACTTTCTTATAAATACCTTTTCTTAATATTATTATTCAGATATTATCGTAACTCTTCTTATTATTTAATAGATATTTAATATAATGGTGCTGGTTTCGGTTTTTCTTCTTTTTTAAGTATAATCTTATAATCCTAATCCTTATGTTCTGGTATTTGGTTTTCTTGTTCTTTTGTAAACTATTTTCTAAATTCCTTCTGGTATTCGTCTGGCATAATAAACGTGGTATTATAAAGAGTTACTTTCTTTATTTATATTATAGCTTTTATTTATCTATAGTAGTCCTTCCTGGTTCCTATAGACTTTATTCTCTAGTTAATTAGTAGATTCTATTATACTAGCTAGTCCCATCCTAATATAAGATCCTTACTATCTAAATTCATAATCTTGATACGACAGTTATCTGTGTAATCTGCTGCCTTAATAGTTATATTCTCTATTTTAAGATTAATTAGATTTTCTCTGAATATTACTGGACTATTATTTATGCGTATTACTCTTATAGGTTTTTCTAGAACTCTAGTTAAGATATAATATCTTTATATTTATTTATTTAATATAAATATTTTACTAGCTCTGCTGTTTATGAGTGCTTATATCTAAAAGCTATTAATACATACGTCTATATATAGCTTATTTTCGTGTTTTTATTTAAGTTATATATAGTTAAGTGCTAGCTTCTGTATTTTGATCTTAAATTAGTTCTCTAACAGCATAATTATTACTTACTAGTCTTCTAGTTTTTTATTAGTTACTAACTTCTAAGTAGTAGTTATTTCTTTAGTGTTTCTTCCTTAAGTCTGTAAATAGAGTATTATTAGAGTTAATATTATTCTTATAATAGTATCTTATACTTTTTTTTTGTCTTTTCTCTATAATTTTAGCACTTCTATTTTAAGAAACATTCTTTGACTGTTAATTTAGTATGTAATTTTGTAACTAACTATTCTTCTTAGTGGCGTTCAGCCTAGTGATATTAGTATTATAGTTAGTATTTATTCTAATCTAACTGTTTATATTTCTTAGTTCTTAAATCCTAAAGTTCTTTTTTGGAATCCGTGTAGATCAGTTCCTGCTGTATGTTAAGTTCTTATTTCTATACTATCTATTTTAGTACTTATTTTATTATTAGTTTTTTAACTCGTATAGCATGTGCTGCCTATTTATACTCTTATTTTATATACATTTTTTCTTTATATATCTAGCACTTCTTTTATATAGATCTCTCGGCGGCGTTGTTATCCTATACCTATAGTATTAGTAAAATAGATTTCTTATTAGATTTCTTATTCTAATCCCTTCCTAGTTCTAGGTGTCTTACGGGATGGTAGTAAGTTATATAACTTATAAGTAATATTAGCTCTTATTTATAAATCTTATTTATTTATGTAGTTAATTTCTATTTACTAAGTTTTTTATATTACTTATTACTAGCTGCTTGTATTACTTATTAGTATTTATATATCCTATCTCCTAGAGTAACCTCCTAGTGTTTGGTGATATAATATTCCCCTATATAATATTCTAACCTATAAATCTAGTAATGTTTCTAGTTTATTTATTATCTAATTATTATAGATATTAGCTCCTTACCTTCTATTATCTCTTAATTTTGTTTTTATTTGAATTTCTAGTCTTCCTTCTTAAAGGGTCCTTTTTTTTATTGGATAATCTTATAAAATTAATTAGCTTCTTTTATAGAGCTAGCCTGGTATTATCTAATAGTAACTTCCTATATAATAGTAATTATATTACTAGTTAACGTTACTAGATGATTCTTGACCTACTAATATAGTACTTTATATTTTTATTTAAAATGTGTATAGCTTTTATAGATCTAGTATTATTTTTTCTAAAGTTATTATATAATAGTCTCTTAAGTTATTTAGTCTTTAGCTAGTTCTACTTAGATTATAGTAATTTTAATTTCCTTTAGTGCTTTAGTTTAGACATAAGTCTATTTAACATCTACTATTTATTATTTATATTCTTTAATAAAATGTCTCTGTTTTTTGTACCTAAGGCATGCCTTGCGTGCATATCGGTTTATTTATTCTTTAGTATATTTATCTTATTTCCTTTTATTAACCTATATATTCTTAATTAATACGTGATTAATTTCTATTATATTATAGATTTAGGTATTTTTTTTATTTCTCTATAGTATATGGATTACTAGCCTAGTGTTATTTTTCTTTTCTTATTTTTTTTAGTACTAATAGTTATTAATAGTCACTACTTGTTTAATGATTTCTAGAAGTATACTAAGTTACTTTTCTTATAAAATCTTATCCTTAATCCTATCCTTTAGTCCTGTATAGTATATTATAACTAATAGTTAGTCTACTTAATTAAGTTATAATTAGATTTACTTGAATTCTGCTGTATAGTTAGCTGCTGATGTTTATTACTTAAGTTATTAAAGCTTTTAAATTACCTCTATTTCTTTATTAATCTTACTAAAGACTATAACTAATTCTTTTTTAAAGCTCTTATAATTTTTAAAGGTTCTTCTAATATTGTTATTATAGTTCATGAGTCCCGCTAATCCTAGATTAGGGTCTTCTTTTACTAGGTAGTTCTTTATAAGCAGTTTAAACTACTTTATAGCTCTTCCTATTATATTCATACCAGCTGCTAAGATTTAATCTTAATTAGTAGTAAATAAAGCTTAATTAAACTAATAGTATAAGTCTATTATGGCCATGAATATCTTGAGTTTATCCCAATTCCTGTTAAATTTAGAGAGTAGTTAGATCTTTACTATTCTTTTTCTTCTATTCTTTACTACTTTAACTTATTACTATATACTAATTATAGTATTACGTAACTTTATGATAGCTGCTTTTTATTTCTAGATAATCTATTATACGCTCTTAGTTTCTTCTAATATACTTCTAGTAGTAGATAATAATTCTGCTATAACTTCTTCTTCACTACTACTATCACTTAATAAGTAAAGTTCTTATTTATTTTTATAATAGATTATTATAAACTATAATTAGAAATTTATTATTAGAATCAATCCAACGTCCTCTCCTATACTTTTAAAAGGGTAGTTATAATGTTACAAGTTGTTTTAACTTAACAGTACGTTTTTACGTTAGCAACTCTGCCCTAACTAATTACTTAATAAGTTTTTAGTTCTTTCCATATTTGGAGTAGATAGCCCTAGGTTTAACAGGATAGAGTTTAGTCTTATTACAAGGTAGGAAGAGAGTGTATAATAGATTTAATAAGATAGTATCAAACTATTTCACTTAAGGTCAGGTCTTAACTTAGAGAGAAGATCTTAATTTTAGAGTAACTATAAAGAATCCAAAATATCCCCGAGCCGTTCCATGTCTTATATTTATAGGAAATCCCTTGTACGTACATTATATACCTGTCGGCAGTATGTTAGATACTGTTAGAGGCTGTTAGAGATATTAGAGCCTCTAGCTTCTTCTAATATCTCTAGCTGCTAAGCCTTGTCTGTTAGAGGTTATTAGAGATGTCAGAGCCTCTAGCTCCTTCTAACATCTCTAGCTGCTAAGCCTTGTCTGTCACGTGCACGACTGCTTCTAATCCTGTGGCATGGTTCCGTATTTCTGTCCTCGTTTCTTGGCTCTCACCTTAGCTTGTGCCAATGCGTCCCGTGCCTACTTGCAGTTCTTTCTTTCCAGTTCAAACATACGTTTCCATTCTAGAGCTTTATTAGCTGTTGTAGCTAGTTCCCTCAGCTCTTTAGGTACAGCTGCCTTACTGTTACCATCTGTAACAATTATATTTTACTTATCTTATTATTTTTTCTACTTATTATGCTATTTTAATTTGTTAAGTTCTAGTTATTTTTACTCTAGTCTCTATTTATCTTATTATTTTTATTAATTAGGTTTTTATTTATTTTACTGTTATAACTTAAGTCTTTGTTATTATTATTATTCTAATTAGCATCCTATGTCTTCACGAAGTTAGAAAGACTAATATTAAATTCTAAGTCTAGATTATATAAAATAAGGTTATTATTATACTTATGCTATTAATAAACCCGCTTTATAACTATACTAACGTTAAAAGAGATTATTAGACTATTATAATATTTCTTTTTTTTTAACTACTTAAAGTTAATAAATACTTTGTTATCTTTATACTATTTAATAATCTTATAGTATATAGTATTAGTAAAGAATTTATTTCTAATATAGTAACTTATAACTATTAGGGTATTACTAATAATAATTAGACCTACTTATAATCTAGTAATTACTAATAAATTCTTAGCTATATCTTAAACAAACTTTAGTAAACTAGTGATAATAGTATTATAGATTAGGAATTCAACTTAACTACTTTAGATACTATTAATAGTAAAGGCCTGAATTTAGTTAACTTTTAGCGCAATTTCCCGCTATATAGTGCTAAATAGTTAACTATATTACTATTCTACTAAAGTATATAATCTTATAGTATAAATAGTAAGCTATATTATAAATAAAACGGTAAGACTAATTTACGCTAGCTTAATACTAAAGTTAATTAATATTATTATAATATAGGATAGGTACTGTACATGATTTATGTTATAAATAAATTTATTAAATTCATTTACCTACGCTGTACTCTTAGTAGATAGGAATATAATAATATAGTTATAACTAAGTTTTTCCTTAAAAAAAGCAGTTACTAACTTAAATATGTCTCTATTTTTAATATTAAAACTAGTATAAAGCTAACCGTATAATAGAATAGTATTTATAAAGTATATAATATTTTTAATAAATTAATATTATAACTAGAACTATACAGCATCTGCACCTGCTAATAGTAGATAGTTATATAAAGATACTAACTTTTATTAACAGAAAGAAATGTTAATATTTAGACTAAGTATAGACCTAGACTAATATATATTATTAAGAAAAATCTAAAGTATAAAATCTCCTTTTTAGATATATATACCTCCTATACTATTTATATAAAACCTATTTTATATAAGTCTACTAAGACTACCTAGTTCAGACACTTTATTAGCTTTATTATAGAAAATAAAATATAAGATACTAACAGTATATACACGCGTTTATAAAATAATGTTAAGAATTATAAAAATAGTATCTATCTTCTTTACTAGGTCTGTAATTACTATATTAAATAAGAGTATTAAAGCTACTTTATTATTACTTATTATTTTTTTTTCTATTATAAGCTAATTAAAGTACTAATGGAATTCAGCATATTTAGCTAAGTTAAAGTTTATAATAGAATATAAATTTCTATTACTATTAGGGATACCTATAAGGTATAGTAACTACTAATTTTTTAATAAATTTATAAACTTAAAGTACTTATTAAAACTAGTAGTATTACTAGTTTTAAATATATAGTAAATTAGTAGAGCTATATTTAATATATAAATATTACTATTAACAGAATAATCATCATACATATTATTATTATTATTAATATATTTAGAAGTATTATTAATATTAGCTATAGTTTACTATATGATAGTATTTTGCTTAAATACTTTAGTCTTAGTTACATACATATGCTAGTAAATGATAATAGGAAACTTTAGAGCCTTATTTTATAACTAAAGTATTTTATAACCAGCTATAAGAACAGTGCTGATGTTCTTAGCTAGTATATTAAATTAATAATTAAAAAATAAAAGTATTTAGATTCTACAGAGATCCTGATACAGCGCTTTAAGTTAATATTAGTATTATATTAATATAATTAGTAGTGTTAATTTACTAATGTTCTTTAGATCTTAAACTAGTAAAATACTATTAGTTATATACTTAAGTGCCGTACAGGCTTATTTCTACTTATTATCTAAAAGTAGTAAAATAAACTAGTAGGTATTCTTAATTATAATAATACCATACTTATTAATATCACAGGAGAAGTAGTTAATATATAGAAGATTAAAAAAGTTATTAGCTATAATAATCTAGCACTTAATTAAAAAAACGCTAATTTTTTGCTATATATATTATAGAATATTAATTTTTTAAGTTATTTTAACTTTAGAGATGTGCTTACGTACATAGCACTTTATATTCTAAAACTCAATTAATATATTACTTAGTTCTTTAATAGTTATAAACTAATAGCTATTTAAGATATGCTCTTATTTAATATTAAGAAGCATAATAAACATCCTACTTATATAAAGTTAAAAAATAAAGTAAGAGTAGTCATAGCTAGAGCTAAATAGTATTATATTAATAATAATATTCTTTTAGTCAGCAGTACTGTCTGAGTTTTCTTTAAAAAAAATTATATTAATAATTAAGTCTATATAAAGACTGAGCTCTAGAGTTATTTAAATAGTTATAAAAAAAACTTTATCACTATCTCCAGAAAAAGTGATAAAATGAATAATAGTAGATATATAAGAGTTTTAGTTAAAACCTTTTATATTAACAACCGCCAAGTAAAAGCTAACGATGAAATATTTAATAAAATAGTTAAACTAATATCTTATTATAATCTAATAAAATAGCTAGGTGTTTACTAGAAGCTATATACTTAGCTAAATATTAATAATATACTTATTCTACTAAAAGAGTAGAGGGTTCTTATATTTTTATTTATCTAAACTAATATTTAAGTTACTAATAAGACTATTAATCCACTTAATACTAAGTATAAAAAAGTAGATAATAATTTTTAAGTAAGCTAGTAATATATTCTAAGTATAATAAATTTACTAAATATATAGTTTAAAATTACTATTAATAAAAAAGTACTTGTTAAGTAGAGTATATATACTACTATCAGACTTATCAAAAGCAAAAATAAATTTAATATACTATAACTATAATATTATAGTATTTTACTAGAAAATGCGCTTAAGATACTTAAATATTACTAAATATAATAAGTACTAGATAATTAAAAAAAATAGTATTAATAGTATTTATATTAACAGTACTGTTAATATTTGCGTTTATAAATTAAATAAGTATTATTTTATGTATATAGCTACTACATATCTTACTACTCTCATAAAATACTATAAACTTAATATTATATAAAGTAATATATTTATTAACGATCTGCGTTACGAACTATACTATAAGTTAATTTTTATTTAGTAAGTTAAGTATATTATATCTCTTATTTATTTTAGTGTTATTATAACTACCCTAAGATTTAATATTTTTTATCTAGTTATTTAATACTTAACGTGAATTAACTAGACTAAAAGATTATTAGGACTATAAGCTATTATTTATTTTAATACTATTTAAAGAGATATTACTAAAGCTTTATTTAGTATCTATAGACTCTAAGAGAGCAGTAGCGATACTAGAGATAATAATATTTATTATATTAGTTATATCTAAAGTAACTATAATAACTATCACAGGTAGAGCCTTAAACTTACTTATATAATTATTAATAACATATTCTATACTTCTATAATTCTTATAAGGTTAATTATAATAGGTTATAATATAATTAATTAAGTTATAGTTTAGACACACGTGTATTAGTTAGTAGTACTTTTATACTAATTTAAAATAATCCTATTTCTTATAACTCTCTATACTATAGTTATAGTAGGTATTCTAAGTATAGTTATACTTAAAATAGCTAGTTTCACTATAATTATAATAAATTTATAAGGCTTGTTTTTTAGGGCATGCGGCACATACATAGCCTATTAAGTAATAAATATAATATTTTAAAATATTAACTATAAATATATAGAGATTATTAAGCTTAAAAAGCTAAATATTACTAAGCTAAAGATTATTATTAATAAATAAACTAGTATTAGTAATATCTGTAGCTGGAGAATGTTTAAAAACTATAACTCTTTTCATAAACTTCTTATAGTCACTAATATAGTTAATGTTATAGTTAATAAAATAATCTATAGAAAAATCTATTCTTAATAGTAGAATATATATTAAGTAAGTTATTTATAATATTTTCTTAGTATACTTAAATTTCTTACTAAATATGTAGTGTAAGAACTGACCTGTTTAATTTATAAACTAATAAGTCTTCACATCTATAAACTTAACTAGTATAGGTTTAAGTAGTGAGTATAGTAGAACTATTTAGTCTATATAAATAATATTATTAAGCAAAGGCAAGTAAGGTTTATAATAGAAAATAAAGTTAGTAAATAAAAAAGCCTAAAATTAACTAGTAACTTAAAGTCTTAGTATTACTATATATAGTAATATAATATATATTAAAGCTGAGAATAACTAATATACTAATACTTACTATTTATAGTATAATATAAGTTTATAAGGACTACTCTACCCAGCCTGTTTTATAGTATAGGTTAGGTAATAATTTAGTACTATTAAACTCTTATAGTTTATAATATAAGTATATAATATAGAAGATAAAAGACTCAAGAAAAAAAAGATTTAAGTAAATAACTTTAAGTCTTAGTATACTTTATATAGTATTTAAAGTAAATTAGAACTTAATAGCGTATTAAGTGTGCTACACTATTAAATAAGATATTATAAAAAATATTACTTACTTTTATACAACATTATACATCACATACGTCTTAGTAGAATAGAATAATTAATATAAATAATTAATAAATATATACTAATAGTACATGCTTACTACTGTAAATTATAATAAAATACTAATTTATACAGAATTTCATAATAAAGAGTATATTATATAGGTTTAGAGTATATACTAATTATTATATTCTATATATATATTTTTATTATACTTATATATTCTCATTACCATGCGAGATGCTATATATAGTAAGTAAGAGATATATAATAACTAGAAAAAATAATTCTTTTTTCTAGTTACTTAAAGGCCTAACAGAGACTAGAAATTCCTCACTATATAAAATAATAATACAAAATAGAAATCTTCAGTAGTATAAAAATAAATAAAGTATATTACTTTTTATAATAAGTATTAATAGATAAGTACTAGTTACTCTGTATTATTATATATTTTATATATAGATATTAATAACTCTATAGATATTAATAGCATACATCTTAACTAACTTTATATAATAATAATAATACTAGGAATGTTTTATATGTTATGTTAAAATAAGTAGTTACTTTTCTACTAAGACTCTACTTAATTACAGCTATTTTTATTATTTTATTATGGCTAAAAAGTTTAAATACTAGCGTATATACCTATTAAGAATATATAAGTTAAATATAGGCGTATATAAGTTATATTTAGATTTACTTATATTAAAAATTATAAAAGCTTAGTAGTACTGGACTGTTGTCTAGCCTATATTATAAAACAGACTAGGTAGAGTAGTTCCCATAAACTATAAAATTATAACATAATTCTATTAACATATTATAATATACTATATACTACTATAAGAGAATACTAGAGACTTTAAGTTTTTATTCACAAGATTAGCAGGTAACTGCCTGATAACAGTAGTAATTATAATAATAAGAAAATAGTAAAAAATACAGCTTATTATATATTACTTTTATTATAAAAGTTGTTAATATATATACCTAGATTACGAGTATTATTACTAATTAAAGTAAATTTATAGTATTTTTTTACTATGTCTTTTTACTATATCTTTTTACTATATTTTTATGTTTTATTATATATTTGTTTTTAATAATTTACTCTAATACTTAATATCAGCGCTGTTCTGACTAAACCATTAACTAATAACTATATCCTTTAATTTAACGTTTATTAATATACTTTTATATATCCTACTATTATGTATGTGTTGCTGATAAAGTATTATAATAATAGCTAGTTTATAAGTAAAACTACTAAAGTAGTATGAGATATATCTAAAACTAAGTAAAAATATAAAGTTCTTTAAAGGCTTTAGATTAAGTTCTTAATAATATAATAGCCTAAAGCAAAAGATTATAAAAATTATACTTAAAATAAAATCTAAGAATATAACTTATTATAGTAACTTAGATAATATAAAACGTAAATATATTATAAAATTCTGTGTTAAAATGCCAGAATTTGGCAACGCACTAGAAAAGTAGAAAATATATATAATTACAAAAATAATAGAAACTATATATATAAACAATATAAGGAGAATACAGAGTGGTTTTTAATTTATATAAATATAGACTTTAATATTTATATTCCTATCTGCAGATCTGTTACTATCTAAACTTAGTTACTAAATTTAAATAATATTATTCTATTAGCAGGGTACACCCTAATGGACGAACTTAATTAAGTAGTTACTATATAATATTTTACTTTATTTAACTAATTAGGTAGTATGTGTACTTATTAGTAAGAAAGATATTTTAATTAAAATCTAAAATATACATAGAGATAACACCTTAGAAGTAATTAAAATACTTAAGATCTTATATATCTTATCTAAAAGTAAATAAATTACTTCATTAAAGAAGCTAAAAAAAGGAATTAGAGGTTTATAAAAAGTTTTATTATATAAATATACCTAAAAATAGTATATACCTAGCGCTGTGGAAGTATGAGTATTTTATTATTTAAAGTAATACCAACCTAAACACAGCTCTTAACTAAATAGTAAGAAATAATATATAAACTATAATACTTATAATACTACTATTATCTCTAAATATCTGTTTTATAAATATTATTAAGATGTAATTCTCTGTCTCTATAATATAGCTTATACTCTAAATATATAAAGGAAGTAGTAGAAAGTATAAAATAGTAACACATATTAATAGTAATAGTAGTAATAATAAATTACTTTTATATAAATAAAAAGTAAAACAGATAGTTCTATACTATTTACTATTAAAAAATAATAGGGAAGAGGAGGTTTACTCTAATAAATATCTTAAAAATAAATCTACATTAACTAATAGTAATATAGATAATAATAAGGTAGATAATAATAATATATATATATCTAGTAATTTTAATTCTAATCTTAGTGATAAAGAAGAGAACAATATCTTAAATAATAGAAATAATAATAATAATAAAATAGATAACAATAATAAAGAGTATAATATCCTAAATAACGATTTTAATTACTAGGATATTAATACAGATCAGTTATATAAGCTTAATAAGTAAAAAATTTTCGTATTTTTTTATTAAGTTAATTTAAATAATTTAGATGGCCTTTTTACTTATGTATAAGAAGTAAACTTAGAACTTATTTATAGATACTTTTTATTTATTAATTTTAAAGCACTTATAGAGACAGATCTAATTAAGATTCTAAACTAGAGTTTTAATATTAATTTTAAAATTAGCTTATACTAGCTAGCATTCATAGTTTAGGCATTTATATAAGAAAGAATTATAATAAAAGGTAATATTAATACAGACTTATCTAGCTTAAAAAAAATAATAATATTAATTACCCTTTATCTAATAAACTATTTTTATTACTAGAATATAATAGATGTAGAGTGAGCTAGAGTATATTAAAACTAGTCTCTTTATCTATCTAAATTACAGCCACTTAATATAACATGCTTAAGTATAAAACTATAACTATTTATATACTATTATAAATAACGTAATAGGGATTTTTACTCTACTAAATTATAATAAGATATTATAGTTATTATCATACCTAACTTTAGTCTACTTGGTTTCTGGAATGATATTAGACGTATATTAAAAAATAGTACAATTATACAGCACTCTTTTCTACCTTAAATTATAATCTATATACCTAGTTTTAATATTAATAAGCTCTCTGGTAAATTAATACTAGATAAATTAGTAAAAATCTATAAGAACATTAACTAATCTAATAAAAAACAATATAAAAAAGATAATTAAATATTTGTGGTTAGTAAGAATGTATAAATATACTTATAAAGTAAAATTAAATTCATAAAACTATATACTAAAGAGCGTAATACTATGCTAATAAAAGTATAATAATATTTTACTTACTTTATAGTAGTTATAATATAAGGTTATATTAAATTATAATTAAAAAATAAGTTAACCTATACATAATAGACTATTTAATTATACTTTTAAAAAAAGGACTTTATAGTTAAACACATTTATTAGCTTATTATATAGATTAGATGTATATTCTAAGATAAATACCACTTAAATATAAGTAGTAATATTATAATGGACTTTATTAAAAACACTATTAAGAAATATTATCAGGCGTATGGTTATAATCCTACTATGTAAAATATATCTAGTATATCTAATAATAATAACTTAATATATATAAGAGGGACTTCACAGGTAGGGAGTATAAAAAGCTAAGAAAAAAGAGTATAAAATAAATTAGAAAGAAACAAATTCTTAAAAAGTACTTATAAAATTTAGAGAGTATCTATATACCTAATTATATACTAACTATATAGGCTAGTACTTTAGTACTAGTTATCTAATAAAAGCCTATAAAGCGCCTAGATAGGCTAGTTAAAGAATAGTAAAGAAAATACTTCTTATATTACCCCCTTCTTTCTTATGGGTTGTCCCGATTCCTTAAGTCCTAAAAGAAAAAAGTATCTAGTTATATTAGCTTCCTATTATATAGATAGTAAAAGCCTATTAGTTTATTATTAATATAGGTGAATATAATTCCTATATTTTACTACACTAAACTCCTGAAAACCCTTAAAGGGAAAAAACTTAACAGAGAAGAACAAAAAGAGATATATACTAATAATATTATATATAATTATTAAATAGCTTATAGTATGTATATATTCCGTAACCTTAAGTAATACTACTTAGTAACTTATTTTTTTTATCTTATAATTTAAGATCTGCTTCAGCAGCGGAACTTAGGTATATTAATTATAAAAATTATATAATTAGAAAAACTATAGCCTATTACTATAAATATCTTAATCTACCTTTTACTACTATATATAAAGGTAGTATCTAGTAATAAAGTAATCAGTTATTAATAGTAATCTTATAATTATATAAAACGTAATATAAGGCCACGAGATTTCGTGTATTATGTAAGATATAGTTATTTTAAGTAGATCTTATAATTCTATACTATTTACACTATACGTTATAAAGTTGTGATGTGTATACTAATATTAATATATTATTACATAACTCTATATAGTTTCTATAAGTAAAAATAGTTTTCTTAAGAAGTAATAAAATTAACTTTATATACATTTATCCTTTTATACTAACTTTTTATTTTATAACTAGGAAGGTAGCGAATAGCTAGTTAATAGATAAAAATAAACTTCTATCTAAGTAAATATATAATTCTATACCTAGTCTTTACTTTCTTTCTCTAATACCTACTTTAATATTAATATTTTAGGCTTGATGATACTTTGTTTTTAGCTATACTAGTTATATCTATTTTTAATTACTTTACTGCTCTAATTCTTTAGTGAATTTTAAATTTTTTTATTTATTTAAAGCTTTAGCTACTACTCACGTGTGAGTAGTACTAAAGTTATTTTAATAATTTTATAAATACCTAATAAAATTATAAAAAAAGAGTTATAGCCTTAAGAGCTGCAGCTACTAGGTATTATAAAAAAGTAAATAATTTTACGCCTTATTCTTAATACACTAGTAATAAATTCTTAGGTTATATTTAAATATATAGCTTAGAAATTAATCTTAAGGGTATTAACTAATATTATATAGCCAAGATCTTAGTGGCGTTGTGCTTTTAATATTTTTAATTATTATCTTTAATATATTATACATAAAGATTCTAAAAGTAATCTATTAAATACTAAGAAAGTTACTACTTATAATAGTAACTAGTAGTAAGTTAGTAAATATACTACTACTATATATAAGGCTAAATAGTTTAAAAGAAATTAGTTAAAGCGTTAGATAAAGTCTAAGGGTTATAAGAATTTATATTAATATACTTATATCTATTAGATCTTCTGTAAGTATAACTTTATTTATTATAAAATAAATTTCTCTACTCTTTTAAATATAGTTACATGCTAATATCCGTGTAGAAGGGACTTAATAATTCTAGTTAATATAATCCTATAAATATTATAGTTTATAAAAATACTAAAGCTTTATTTTAGTATACTAAGCTAAAAGGTATAGAATTATAGTAGTATTAGTATAAGCCTAATATTAGTATTAGTTAATCTCAATTTACTACTTTTTTAATTATATTTTATTTTTAGATTTTAATTATAACTCCTTCTTGCCTTTATAGCTATATAGTATTTGTTTAGATAGGTAGCTTAAGTAGTAGTAAGAATAGTCTACTATACTAACTATTTTCTTCTTTTAATTAAAAGAGAGTTAGCGGCTTTAATGAGTTTTAGATTTTAAATATATATATAACTATTATAATAATAAAAGGGCGTTAGATACCTAGTAAGCAGTTAACTATTCTTTAAGAATATAGTATATATAAATTTTATAGTACTATAGACTAGGAACAATCTCAACTTATTATTTATAATAAATTCTATAAACTTTTATAAGTTGTAATTATTTAGGATTTAATTATATATTATTTAGAGTATGCTTAGTATAAAGAGCTATAACTTATTATTATTCTTCTCTTTTTTTTTAAGTCTGCTTTATATGCTTTTATGCTATAAAAAAATACTCAGTTACTATCTTCATCCTTTTAAATAAAAAAGTAGTATTAGTATTAGCTTTTTTTTTTTATTATACAGAAAACGGGTTACTGGCCTAGTAATCTTTAAAAAACTTATTATAATTATTAAAATAGTGCCTAGGCTCTTATATGGAATTTTTTACTAGTTATTTTAATTATTTAACCTCATATTAGAGCTGCCCTTAAGCAGTTTTATAGTAAAATATACTTTTAACTTTATATTAATTACTTTTTATTTTAGGATATTTAATTAGACTAGGCTTAAAGTTTTTCTCCTAAGGTAGATTATTCTAGCTCTTTAATAAAAAGATATAGAAAACTAAGTAGATATGAGCTATAAAAGCAGGTAGATTTAACTAATAAACTAAATAACTAATTTTTTCTATAATATAAAAGAGACTTAAATAGAGTATATCTAGCTTCTTATAAGGATAACAAATCTTAATATTTTTTAAGTATAGAATAATATATTATTTAATATTAAAATAATAATCTATACGCTTTTTATTATACTATATTACCTAATACTTTTAAGCTTACTCTAGTGAAGATTTTGTAACTTTCTATTAGCTATATTAGTATTTAAAATATTTCTTTACTTACCAGCAGAGGTCTATTAACTTCCTGTAGGAATTCTATAAATCTCTTAGTATTCTTAGCTAGTAATTATTTAGAATACTATTAAAGCCTTAAGGTAGTATTTTCTTAGCATATTTAATAAAACTCACTCTAAAAGATAAATAGGTTTTTAAGTTATATATATATTCTGTATATAGAAGTAACTTATATTAATTATTCTACTAATAGTTTAAGTATATACGCAGGTAGAACTTAAGTTCTTAATTCTAATATTTTATTTAGCTATTAGTTTAAGAATAAAAAGTAGTACTAAGTCTATAATTAATTTTAAAAATAATAGTAAAGATTAAATTAGTACTAGCTTATAAATACTATCCTTTAATTTATAATAATAATATTAGGGGGGCTAATTTTAAGAAAGCACTTTTCTAACAGTAAATTAGTTAACTAATAAAAAGTTATTATTTTAATTACAGGTAGATACTAGATATACTTTAAGAATCTATTAATATATATAAGTACTATATTAAAGATATTCCTATATTAATCTTCAGATAACAGGAGATTAGTAATAAAATCTATTAAGTAGTATTTTTATAGATTTAATAGTAAAGAAACAGACTTAAGTAATCTCTATAGTTTATATCTATAGATTTTATAGACCTAATATTTTTTTATAGTAGTAGATATATGTTCTTACATTTTATTTAAGCTTTAGCTAAAAGTATTTTCTTTTAAAAAAATTTTCTATCTTTACCAGGCCATAATAGCCGCTTATTAGATTATTATAATTCTTTATTAAAATGTTTTATTATAGGTTTTGTTTATATGAGACCTAAATCTTACTATATTTATAAAATAAGCTTATAAGATTAATAGTTTAGTTTAGAGCTTACTTAAACACTTTACTTATCTATTATTTTTTTATTAGTTAGATAATACCTAGGTAGTCAGCGTCCCACTTCTAGATCTTCTAGATATAATTAAATAAGTATTCTAGAATTTTTAGAGTAAAAATATTTTCATCTTATATTACTTTAAGCATATAAACTAAAGAAACTATAAAATAAGTAACTTATAACTAATAAAGGAAAATGCTAATAAGGTTAAAGTTTATAGATCTTTCTTTAAAGTTAATATCCTTATTTTTATTAGTAAAAGTTAAAATTTAAGTTATTAAAAATAATATATTATTAACTAGCGCTTTACTAGGAAGCTTTTAATTAATTTTATTTTAGCTATTACTAAATAGCTTATAAGAATCTATTATATTATTTATAGGTACCTAGCTATTTAATACTGTCTAATTTTTAGTAAATATTAAAGTAATAAGAGCACATAACTCTTATATCTAAAGCTTATTTTAAAAAGTTAAAAGTATTATATATCCTAGTAATTAACCTTTTCTATATTTAAAACTCTTTATATAGTTAGGTTATTAAGAGAGGCTATTTACAGAATTATCTTTCCCTAGCTTAAATTTAATTTTAAAGTTAAATTAAGTAAGTTTTTCTATTTACTACGTCTAATAAAACATTAACTCCTTTATTATTATAAAATACTATAAATTATTATAATCTAAAAGTACCCTAATTAAGTATGCGGCATGTTTAAGGTAGTGTTTTTAGTATTTAAAACTATTAATAATAGCTAGAAGCTTTTTATTATGTGTATAGTACTAGATTTCTAAATTACTAAATTTTTAGCTATAGTATATAACTGGCTTCTAATATAGCTAGCTCTATTCCTTCTTTTATAAGAGCTAAAGAAAGATTCTAGCTAGAATAAAATTAGATATATTTATAAGAACTATTAAGAGCTAGTTTAGTTTAAAGTGCTGTAATAAAAGAGCTTATATAAAATAACCACACAGTATCCGAAAAGCTTACTATATATTCTTAAGTTAAGATTATATAAAGTACTATTTAGTTAGCCTTTTCTTTACTTTTTTATATTTATAAAGGTTTTACTTAAGGGGCGCCTATAATATAGCCGTTATATAATCAACTAGTAAACACATAATATTAGAATAGTTATAGATAAAGTAATAATAAAAGTTTATAAATTTAAGAAAAATCTGAATATTTTAATAGCTCTCTAGCTCTAGCTACTCTTAAATAGTTTTTATATAGACTAGGTTTATTACAACGCCTTTAGGTGTTATAATAAAGCCTAGAAATTTAACTTACTTAGTGTTAAAGATATATTTAAATGTTTTAGTATATAAACTCTAGTTATTTAGTCTTTTTAATACTTTATAGATATGCCTTTCATGATCGTTTTCCTCCTTAGAGTAAATTAGAATATTATTAAGATAGACTATATAAGTGCAGTCTAGAAGTCCTTTAAGTACTTAATAAATATAAAACTAAAAAATTATAAAAATATTAGCTAATTTAAAAAGCATAATAAGATATTTAAAATAGCTATAGTAAGTTTTAAATATAGTTTTCTATTTATCTCTTTTCTTAATACAAAGCCTGTAATAGGTATTGTGAAGATTAAGTTTTATAAAAATCTTAACTTAAAAAAAACAGTCTAGCATCTTACTTATAAGTAGAAGTAGATAATAGTTCTTAATTATAATATAATTAAGACTATAGTAATTAATATAGAGCCTTATTATATTATCTGCTTTAGAAATAAAGAGAATTAGTATATCTGCTAGTAACTTACTAGACTAGATCTATTTTTTTTTAAGTAAAGTATTAATATACTCTTAAAGAATTTTAAGCTTCTTTTTAGAAAGATTATAGATAGGGAGGTTTAAAGGCATTATATTTTTTTCTAGATTTATTATATAATTATACTTAGAATTCTGAGCTAGCGTCTTCGCTCTTTTACTATTAAATATTTATAATAAGTCTCTTAAAAACTACAGAACATTTAACAGGTCTAGGTTCTTAAAGTCTAATATATTATTTTTAGGTAAATTCTAGAGCTTTTATAATACACCCTTAAATAGCATTACACACTAAAAAGGCTATTTATAGATATTTATAATTATATAATAAACTACCGTATTAGGTAACTAATTAAGAGAGGAGAAGTTCTAGATATACTATTTTAAGTAATTAAAAAGCTTAAAAGTATAGACTTTAAGAAATAAAAGACTTTAATTAAATACTATTATAATAGGATTAGAATTATTACTATTATCTAAGTCTTAAGTTAGTAGCAGCTTAGTCTCAGTGTACTTCTAAAGAAGCTATTTTAGTTAAATTATTTCTTTAGTATTATAGCCTAAAAAGTGTATCTGGAACTGTTATAGGTAAAGAATATATATAGTCTTACCCTCTCACATATTATCTAATAAGTAGTTAACTATTAAGATAGTAATATAGCTTAATAATTTATTATTATACTACTATTTAAAGCTTTTATTTTGAAAATAAATCTTGGGATCCGTTTCTGTAAGTTATGAATAGCTAAAGACTAAATTATAATTTATAAAATTAGTAGCCTAGAAAGTTTGGAGCTTTACTATTTTAATATAGCTATATATATCAGTACACTTTAGATTTAGCTTATAAGCTAAATATAACTATAATTAATATTAATTAAAAAAACCTGCTAGAGGCTTCTTATAATAAAGAACTATATTAAGATTATATCTTACTATAATATTAAATTATATAAAATTAATTTTAGTACTGCTGTTATAAAGAGTATAAAGTTTTATAATCTCTTTACTATTTAGAATAAGATTAATAGTAACAGTAATTTATAATTATTTTCTATTAAATTCTAGCCTTAATTATAACCTGGAGAAGTTAGTAATTAAAGCTTATCTTTTTTTAAGTAATTTTTTTTCTAATTATAATCTTTCTAATATCTTTTAGAAGAATTATCTTAATTAGTTTCAGATAGCTCACGGTTCCCTTTTAGGAAGTTTATAGAAAACTATTAATTTACTAATACCTTTTTTTAGTTCTAGTACTAAAAGTATTTTCTAACTTTTTCTAGAATTACTTTTTATTCTTATAGGTTTTAGACATGCTGCTAGAGTAATTACGTTTTTAAGTTTCTATTATAAAACTACTAGATAGCTTATAAGTAGTCTTTAAGTTATTATTATAATAAAAATAAAAAGCTTCTTTAGTATTTAAGACTACTTATTTAAACTTAGCCTAGGTTTTAATATTTTATAAAGTATTAATACTTTTTATTTAAGAGTGAATAGGCTTAATAAGTTTATTTTTAATAACACTAATCTTCACCTACTCCTACACGCTACTATTATAATTAATAAATAATTAAAAATCCATATACTAAGCTCTTAACGTAAGGTAATTAATTAAGTTTATATATTAATTATTAGGATTTATTTTAGTGCTCTAGTACTTTAGCGTGTTCTTAAACTTTATAAGTACTAAATCTTAAGTAAAATCTTAAATATAAGTGTAAAGCTAAAGCTAAGTATAAATAGTACTAAAGTTTATTTTCTAAAGAATTAGATTCTTTAGCTTATTATTACTAATTCTTAAGATAATTTAATAAGTACGTTATTTAAATTCCTCTGTTATAAATAAGAATTAGAAGTGATTATTTATATTTTAGATCTAATTCTCTAGTATTTATATTAAAGGATTTTTTTTTTTTAGCATAGGGGCATTTATGCTCTTTTAGAGTTATTTAATTAACTTTAGTTAATTATAATATACTTACTTTTCTGCTAATTAAGCTAGAGGTTATTTATAGACTAGTATTTATCCTACTAATAGCTAGAGAACTATAGAACTATAACTAAATAAGCTATAAAGATAGTAGATTTTTTCTTTAGCCTATATAATCTCTTCCTTAAGGGCTTATAATCTCCTAAGGGTAAGAAAATAACTAATAGACTTATAAAGCTAATTAGTATTTTTAGAAAGGTTTAGAACTAGAGCTAGTCTTATATTCTCTATTTATAATAAAATAGAGTTTAGGCCTATTTCTAAGTATATATTTCTATAACTTATAGAATACTAATTTAGTATTAATACGCTTCTATTTTTGGTAGTACTATTTATTTAACTAGCTAAAAATTAGCTTTAACTAGTCCACTAGTAATGTAATAGACGTCTGTAAGTATCTAAATTAAAAAAAAGAATTTAAATAATATCTTAAGCTCTAAATACTGCAGTACTAAAGGCTCTTTATATAGATATATTTATAATTCTATTTAGTAGCTTCTTATTATTAAAGCGCTTATTATTTAATAGTTTTCTAAAAATAAGCTACTATATATCCCTAATAGAATAGTTCCTATTATTATTAAAGACTTTTTATTCTTAGAGTTAAGGTTCTTAATAGCTCTTAGTATAAACTTATTTAGTACTAGAGCTTTTATAATTTCTAATTTTTAGAATAATTATTTAAAAGCCTTTAAGTAGCTTATAAGTAATTATTTTATTTTTTTACTCTTTTATACACGGAGTCATAAGGTGGAATTCAACGACGTTTTTTTTTTTTAAAAATTAAGAGAGTAAAGATAGAATAAATTTTCTAGCTCTTTAAATTAACTACTCTTTTAAAATAAAGTAGAAAGAATTTAAATATAAGAGAAACTTCACAAGCAAGGAGCACAAAGAGCTAAGAAAAAAAATATAAAATAAATTAAAAAAAAACAAATCCTTAAGAAGTACTTATAAAGTTTAAAGAGTATTTATATATCTAATTATATACTAATTATATAAGCTAGTGCCTTAGTATTAGCTACCTAATAGAGGCCTATAAAGCGCCTAGATAAACTAGTTAAGAAATAATAAAAGAAATACTTTTTATAATATAGCTATTAAGATTTATCATAACTAGACTAAAGCATAACTAATAGGCTTAGATTAAAAAAAAAAGTCTATTTAGAATTCTACGTAAGCTTATAAATAATAATATTAAAATAAAAATAAAAGAATTTAGTTATCTTTATAAGAAGGTGAAAACTAGTTTATATGTTATAATATAAGACTCTAAATATAGTAAACTAGCCATATTCATCTATAAAGTAGTACTAATATTTTAAATATATAGAAAAAAATTAACATATTAGTTTAATAATAAGCTAGTTATTTTAAAAGTTAGTATTTTTAAGTTTAATACTATATATATTAAGTCTACTCAGGATGAAGCGGCTATTATTAGAAGACTAAAGAAAAAAATTAAAATAAAAAACAAACACAAATATACCAAGCTTATGAATAAATAGAAAGTAAGTAAAAAAAACTTAAGTTTAAAACTTAGTAGGTTTAGTATTACTATCTTAGAGTCCTATTATACCATAAGAGTAGTAATAACTATAGTCTAAATAATTAAGTACTAAGATAATAATATGTCTTTAGTTATAAAGGGTTAATAAAGTTACTTAACTACAAACATACTTATTAGAAAGTAAGTTAATAAACTATAGAATATATTCTTTACTATAATTCTTAATAATTAGTTTAGACTTAATACAAAGTTTAAGGCCGCTCTTACTATATATACTAATATTAAGAGATAAAAAAGAAGAAATAGCTTATAGTATAAAATTCTTATTATAACTTATAACTCTCTTATATTAGCCGCTTAGAAAAATAGACTTTATTATATATATAATAATAGATCTGTTTTTTGTTATATAACTAGTATAAAAAAAAATAAAGCTCTATAACTATTTGAAAATAATAACTTTAAATAGATTTTATTTTATATTTTTATGTTAATTACACTGGCGCTAAACATACAGTATATAAACTATACTATTATAATAAAACTAAACTATAAGTATACAGAGATTAAGTAGATGTTTACTAGGATAAATTAATAAAAATAAATAGAACTATACTACTATAGTTATATCTTAGTTAATAATAAGTCTAGTATTAAATAGAGAATAGTAAAGTCAACGGAATTTACTAAAATAATATAAAAGTTAGTATATAGTAATAAAAAGAACGTAAATATAGTAATAGTACTAGACAAATATAAACTTATATTTCTAGAAGTATAAATAGTATATATATTCCACTAAGCATTTCAGAAGTTTAATTTCAAGAGATTATTATAGAAAGAGGTAATAAAATAATAATTATACTTTATATAATATTATTATTAGTATACTATACCTACTATAAGTTGCTTATATACCACCTAAGTAATATATATCCCAGTAAATTCCATATAATAGAGTAGTATATATAATAATAAAGTAAATTAAAAACTCTATAGCTCTATTATATTCCATAAGCGAGCTGCACACCCAAGCGAGCTGCGCATCTGGAAATTCACCAAAATCTCGAAATTTTCCACCTTAATATCTCAACAACCACTTAATGATAAATTCTAAAAATTGAAATTTGAGCTTTCGTATATATATTACAGCTTTCATGAGAGTTGCATAAACATTGGTTGAGTAGTTTCTGAGATATAGCGATTCGGCTTCGTTTTGGCTTCTAAATCGCTATATCTCAGAAACTACTCAACCAATGTTTATGCAACTCTCATGAAAGCTGTAATGTATATACGAAAGCTCAAATTTCAATTTTGAGAATTTATCATTAAGTGGTTGTTGAGATATTAAGGTGGAAAATTTCGAGATTTTGGTGAATTTCCAGATACGCAGCTCGCTTGGGTGCGCAGCTCACTTATAGAATATAATATATTAATTTAATATAACTTTACTATATATATTAACTACTATTTATATTCTACTAAAGTTTATATATATTATAGTATTTTATAGCATTTTATAGTATTTTACTATATACTTATACTTGAAGTTATAATTAGCTATAGTTTGTAGTAAAGTTATAAATAAAATCATATTTAACAGCTAAATACTACTAAATACTTAAATAAAGTTATAATTAGCTATAGTTTATAGTAGAGTTATAAGTAGAGTTACGTTTAGTAATTAAATATTACTAAATACTTGAAAATACCGGAAATGCTAGAATAGCATGAATATAAAATTCTTAGCCATGAATTTTTTTTCCTAATACTTGTATTAGGAGCCTAATACTAAAAACTAAAAAATTAAATATAATTAAATATAACTAATTTTATAAGCTATTACTTTACTTACTAATACTAGTAATTAACTTCTATGTATTATAAATAACTATATATAAACTATTTTATATATATACTAGTGTTATATTTTTAACTTTAGTATATAAACTAGTAATATTATACAATATTAAACTATATAACGTTATTTAATTAAAAGTATTAAAAACCTTAAAAACTTAATTTTTTTATACTAACTAAAAATAGTATTAAACTTATAATTGTAAGTAAAAAGTGACATAATTAATAGTACTAACTAAAATATATAGTAGTAAGTAATAATATTATATAAAAGTTTATTTACTTTATAAATATTATTTATATACTATTTAAATAAAAGCACTTAAATAAACTAATAAAGGTAAGTACTATATATATAATATTATTAAAATAAAGCTTTAGTTAAAAAAATAAGTATAATTATAATTATTATAAAATACTAGTTAAAGTTAAATAGTTTTTTTAAATTTTTTTAACTTACTTTTAAATATGTAAATATAGGCTTTTTAAGTATTTTATACTAGTTTAGTTTATACTAAGTAGTTAAGTATAGTAAGTATAAAGTTAACTTCTTATACTAATTATATTTAATATTTATACTTATTTTTTATATACTTAAGTAAATAAACTAAATTTAATATACTTTTATACTAATTAAATTTATTTTATTTATAGTTAATAGTTATAATATTATTTAAGTACTTAGTAAGTTTAATTTTTTTTTATAGTTAATAGTATAAATTTATATAAGTAATAGCTATTAATACTTTATTATATATATTAACTAGTTAGCTACTTTTATAGCTCTAAAGTATAAAGAATAGGAAATTAGTATAAAATAAAATAAGTATTTTAAAAAGTTTAAATAGTAATAATAAAAATATAGTAAGTAGTAATAATAATATTATACTAAATAAATATAATACTAACTATTAAAAATAGCTACTATAGTAATACTTAATATATTTAAGCAATATATTATGTTATAAATAAGTAGTATTATTAATATTAAATTTTATATATTTATAGTTAATAAAGCTAGGTACATTAAATTAAATTTCTAGTAAATAAACTTTTACTTTTTTAAACTTAATAAAAAGTGCTAAAAAAAACTAGTAAAATATAAACCTAATACTATTAATTTAAGTGCTATATTAGAAATTACATATTTAATAAATATTAAATAAAATATAGTAAGTTAAAAAAAGAAAAAGTATATTTTTTAATACTTTAAAAACTAATTTAATTAAACCAACTATTAAACATTTTTATAAAAGGTTTTAATTTAATATATATATATAAAACAATTTTTTTAAAAAAATTAGCTAATTATTAAAAAACTATACTATTATAGTTAGTATAAACTTATAAGTAGTTATATATAAATATAAGTAATAAAGTACTATATTAAAGCTACATAAAACTAAAAAATATGTTTATAAAAATTAAAAAGTTAATATACATTTTATATTTAAGTAAAGCTTAATATTTAACTTTTTATATTTTAGTTTACTTATAATATATAGTTATTATACTTTCAAATTTTATAAGTATTATTTTAATAAATAAATATATAGTAAGTAACTTTTAAAAATTATATATATATATATATATATATATATTTAAATTAATAGTAACGTAATTGAATTTTAATAATAAAATAAATTTAAAAAAAAAACTTTTAAATTATATTAAAAAAGAAGCTATTTTATAATATAATAATAATAATATATTATATTTATATACCTAATGTATTTTTTAAGTAAACTATATATATTTATTAAAAAATAGTCTTTACTTAACTACTTCTTTAAATTATAATAATAATTTCTAAAAATTTAAATATATATTTTTATAAACATAGTACAATAATTATTAAATTTGTAGTAAAATATTATAAGTTAGTAATAAGTTATTAAAATTAAAAGTTACTTTACTTTAAAATATCTTTAGTTATTTATTTTTTATTATTACTAAATAAAAAATTATGAAATTTTAAATTTAAACTAATTAAACTGTAATTTATAATATATTAAATTTTTAAAACTATAGTATTAATAGTTTTTAAAATATAAAAAGTAAAAACTTAAACTTTTTTTTACTTTAAAGTTTTTAAGAACTTACTTATTTTATTACTTTAAAAGATTAATATTCTTTTAATTATATATAAAATAATAAGTATTTAAATTTTATAAACTATTATATATTAGTTATTAAAGTATTTAGAGCTGAATTTTTTTTTTAAAAAAATAGTTTTTAAACTTAATAACTAATTATTAAACTATAATATTTTATTATAAATTTAATAGTTACTATATTATATATTTATAAATTTATACTTACATTTTTAAAAATTATTACTAAAATTTAAAAGATTTATTAAATAAAAACTAATTTTTAATAAAAGTATATAATTTACTTATATATACAACTTGCTTATAAAATATATTTCTTATGTTTAGAAAAAAATAGTTTAATAATATATATAAAATAAATGTAATATAAATACTTAATTATACTTTTATAACTATTATAATAATTTTTAGTTTACAATAATTATATTTATTAAATATTAATTAATATACTTAAAAAAAATATTATATAATTAAATTTTGTATATAAATTAAAGTAATATATTAACTGTTTAAAAACTTTTTTAACTAACTTTTATTAACTAAAACTTAATTATATATAATTTAGTATACTTTAAGTTATTAAAAACTAATATATTAAAAAAATTTACTAAAAAATTAATACCTATTATATTTCAAGTATTTTTTTAGAAAATTTAAAAAAAAAAATTTTATTAATTAAACAGTAAAAATGTTTAGAAAAAAGTAATAGTTTTTATATATTATATACAAAAATATGTAATTAAAGTTTAATTTTTTTTTATTTAACTTATATATTAAAAAAAAAAATTAAATATAAAATTTTTACTCAAAACTTTATACTTTTAAATTTAAAAGTTTAATAACTTTATTAATATTAATAAGTAGTTTTAAGTAAATTAAAATAGTAATAAAATAATTTTTTTTATTAAATAACTATACTATTATTATTCCTATACAAAAAATTTAGTAAAAACAAAAACTAAATTAGAATTATATTTACTAAAATATACTAATTAATATAAAGTTTTACTTTAAAAGGTTTATATTAGCTAATAATTAAAACTTTTATAAAAGCTAGGTGTTAAGTTAACTACATGCTAAACTTTTAACTACGTTTTTCTAGTAATTAATACTAACACTTTTTACTCTTAGATTTTTTTTTAATAACGTACTAAGTATATTAGGGTGCTAGAGGTGCTTTCTTTATTAGATAGAGTATTTAGGAATAGACTTACAAGGTACAAGTGTTGTTGGCATTAACCAAGTACGTTAGAAGCTATATTAGACGAATGTAAAATGCAAATTAATAAGATGAAGGTTGATGGAAACGATAAGGGCATTTTGAATTGTAGGTGCGTGTGCAATACAAAAAGATATGAGGTTGGTGCGATATAAAATTCAACTTGGTTGGCAGCTAAGAGTGACGACTACTACCTCAAAAACTATCTAGCACTCCTGATTAGGTATAATACGGAGCACCCATGGGCTAAAAGTTCATCGATGCGGAACACTGGGTACGTAAGGGTTAGACTACTGGATGCAGGTTGCATAGAGCGGTCATGCGCACCCAACAGGAAGACTCCCGTGTGGTATATAGAGGTATTAAGGATCACACCGCACCATGGCACGCCACTTGCTTTAGTAGAATAATAGTAGAGCTAGGGAGTGGTCACTGAGGTGTTCTATAGGCTCCATGAAGCATAGCAAGCCCCATTTCGTTGGCTTCTACATGTTCGATTCACAACTGTCCAGTTCACGCAAACGTCAACGTACGGAGAAAAGTCCGCTTCACCAGAACGGAGCGCCGCAATCTCGGTTTGCAGAGGGGAGCTCAACTGCCACCAGCATTTTAGGATAACCTATCCAAGGTCTGGCGATACACTCTGTTAGCGAGCAACTTTGAGATGTACACACATATTGTGGGAACTTGATGTAGAATTGATAGACTTATCTAGAAGCAAGCAGGCTGCAAACAGGTAGTGTAGAGAGTAATAAACTGTTGTAGGCGGCAGAGAACTATTGTAGACTACAATACCAATCGGTGCCGCTCGGCTACACACTCTACCCCAAAGACTAATCCAACAATCAAGTCCTTTCTGTTTCTAGATCTGTATACTCTCCATAGTCGGGAAAGCCTTTGTATAGTACTCAGCTCCTCAGCCTATGCAGCCTTACAATCCTTCAGCCTTTAACCCAGCATTAGGCGAAGGCGCTCCATCCGATTTGTCGACCCACGATTGGTCTGCCCCTCAGCTCAACTCAACTCGGCTCGCCTCTCCTTTGCGTAGGTTTCTGAGCTAGCCGGACTTTCCTTTCTTACATCCGGCATGAATCTGGATCGCTCCAACGCCCGCAAAGCTAAAACCCTTAAAAGGCGCAGCGGACACACATTTTATCTTGGCTCTGCGGTAAGATCCGCTGTGGAGGCCAAGTAGCATCACACCCCTCTGTTAACGTCACAAGCAAATATGGATGTCCGTCATACAACTACAAGTCAAGTCAAAGGCGATGCAATGCTCATGAGGACTCACACATGATAGCGGAGTGGATATTCAGCTCTCGTTACCGGACTGGCCCCCAAAGAAGCCGGAGTTGCAGTCTCAAGCTGTGGGTATGTCTGTAGAGCCTTATAGGCCTTGGGTGTGCGAATCAAGTTACTAACGGCTTTCTAGGAGAGGTTCTGAATGGAGTCTAATACGTTAAGACAGGTTTCATGACCTGTTCCTGTCACACCACAAGAAAAATCCATTACTTTCAGCTGACGTGGACTGGTTGTTGCCTCAGAACTCTCGAAATTGGAGTATAATTACTCCTTAAATTCCGTGGGAAATTCTGTTCATTCCAAGTTATTAAGTTAACAAGAATTTTCAGCTTCCTTACTACATTTTGACCAACTATCATTGATGCTTCGTGAAAGGAAAGCCCATTCAATATCAATATGGTTCCAGATTTTCCACCAGTTTTGCCTCCCGTGGATAATGCTAGCTTCAACCCATTCGAAGAAGCACTTGAAGCCCCCGATTTCCTCTCCTACCAAGCCCCATCCGCTCTGTCCCTGGTGGCTGCTGGCTCACTACCTTCAAACCCACTGGCGCCCCTCTCTCCGCCTATGAGGGCGCCATCCACGTTGAGACCAATGCCGCCGGTAGGGCCAGCAGCGGAGACCTATACCAGCGCCCATCAGTTTACTTCCCCCTAGTCCTGGCCATCCATGTCCGACGCCAGTTCTCCGCCCTGCTCCCAGCCCGACCGCTGGTATTCCGATTCAACCTCTGAATCGGTATAGGAACTATCTTAGCATCACTAAGGTCCTTAAACGATCTAATATTGGAGATTCTTTTGAGCTCCTGAAGTAGAGATGCACTCCTTTGCGCGGTGTCGATCTTATGCCTTGGCCTTGTTTCGTCATTTTGTATACTCTCAGGTGACGGACTTGTGTTCTGAACCGTGCCTTCTCTAACGGAGCATATAGCGGTGATTGCCGAAATCTCATGCGATTGCCCTAAACTGCCGGCGTTAAATAGTCTGAAACGGATTCGAATTTGGTTCATGGATCACGCTCTGGCTCGGCAAGATAGGTTCGAAAAGGGCAAGCCATACTGATTGCCTGACGTAGAAGGATGAAATCCCCTTACTAATTTCTGAATTGTGTTCATATAGCATATCTAAGACAAGGTACTGACATTCAGCAGCATAGGGGTTCTGGAAGGCACGCCCACACCTACGCCGCAGATTCTCTCCCGAATCACTTGTAACGAAAGTAGCTTTACTCCAGGCATAACAGGCAGAAACTTTTTGGAAGGTTTTCTTGCAGTCAACTCGCGAATCCTGTCGGAATACCCAATCACACCAAGACGCCCGATCGTAGCGCGTCTCGCTTTGTCACCAGTGAACGTGCCGACAGAAGGACCTTGGAGCGCCAGGCATATCCAGAAGTTGTGAGAGGCTGCCACCAGAACGCAGCCATCCACAAGAGAAATGAAGCCCAACTTTCAACCTTGTGCACGCCTGAGACCATCTCAGTCTACTCAAGCATCGCCTCCAAATCGCGAAAGCTCGCTGTCATGAACTGGGTGTGGAAGAGAGCTCTATCGCAGAGGCTGTCGGGGCCGATGTAGAGGCAATGGGTAGCATCGTGACCGGGGTCGTGAGTACTGGCTTCGATAGCCTCATACCTGCGCATGCGATGTCAGCGGATGCCAGGAACACATGCAGTTCAAAGTAGGTAAGATGAATGGAGAACAGTCAGACATGGTGTTGTTGATGAGCTGTAATCAAACTCTCTTGCGAGAGTCATAAGCCGCGGTATTTCACATAGAAAAATCATCATTGTGTGTTATGAGGCGGAAGTTCGGGAATAGTACCTACCATTGTTGACGCTGGGTGGTCAGAAAATTTTCCACCCGTACCGCATCGCAAGAGGAGCCCAAAGATTCGCAAGTCAGCCTTACGACTGGAAGGCGGGTGCCCTCAGAGGGAGAGCTTCAGTTGCATGTTGCAGGGCCTTGAAGGCCAGAGCGCAGATGGAGAAATAAGGTTGGTGGAGGAAGGAAAGGCTTGAGGTTGGCAGAAAGTGGGTGGAAATTTATCTCATGAATCACCCGCCCCACAAAAGATTTTCGCTAGCGCACGCTAAAGTATCTTGCTAACTCTTGGGCCAATCAGAGGTTGATTATAAAGCAGCGACGCGAAACCTTTTACGTTACCTCAGAAGCTTAGGCCTCTACGTCACGTGTGGCACTAGGCCCGTTCCAAAGAAACAACTCCATAAAAAGCCTAAGTACTAAGCAGAAATTTAGAAAAAGTTTACAAAAAATTATTATAGACTACTATCTTTAAAGTTTAATAACTATAATATAATATAATATTTTTATATTTTAATATAGTAAAATATTTTAATTTATTTAAAAATATACTTTTATAAATATTAAAATATTAAAAAAAGCATAAAAAGTTTTTTTTTATACTATTTTTAACTAATTTATTTAAGTACTTTTTAAGTTTTTATTAAATAGTTAGTATTAAAGTACTAACTTATATAATTAGCATAAATTAAGTATATATATACTTTTTAAACTTTATAAGTATTTTTAAAAAAAATATTTATAGCTATTAATACTTTTTACTTATAAAACTTTTTTTATAGTAAATTTATTTAAATAATTAAGTTATATTATATTTATTATGTTACGACTATTTATTAATATAGTATACTCATAACTTAAATACTTTAAAAAAAATCTAGTTAAAAAAATCTATTTAAAAAATTCTAGTTAAAAAAGTTTTTATTTTATAATTTAAGTTTTATATATTTAAAAAAAAAATTAATAATAATAAAATTACTAGTATAAAAAAATTATTTATAAATTATTAAATAAATTTTAAAAAGTTTATTAAACTCTATTACATTATTAATATAAAAATATATATAAAAATTATTATTATTACTTTTATTTACTACTTAATTTTTTTTTTATAAGTTTATATAAGCTACTTTCTTTTTAATTAAATAAAAGACTTCTAAAAAAATATAAAAAATAATACTTTAAATAATATTTATACTATATTAATACTTTTTTTTACTTTATTTACTATTTAAGCAATTTTTTTAATATTTATATATTATTTTTATAAAGTTATATACTTATTTCTACCTTTTTTTATGTATATAATTATTTTAATAACTACTTTTATTTTATTTAAAAGTATGTAGTTATTAAAGAAATATTTTTTTAATTAAAAAGTTAATAAAGTATAATTAAGTATTATTTTATTTTAAAACTTAAACTTAAGCTCTTCTATTACACTATAAATAATTAAAAAAAATTAGTAATAAAAATACTAAAAGTTTTTATAGCTAAAATACTTAAATTACTAAATAATACTAAAATAAAAAGTTATTTTTATTTATAACTTTAAAGTATAAATTGCTTGTATATTATATATATATATATATTATATAATGTAATGTAATACTAAAAAATACAAAAAAAATATTTATTAATTTAAATAACTAAATATATATATTAAAATATAGTAATTATGTTTTTAAATTTTTACTAAAGTTTATATTTTTAATAAAATTTTTTACACTTTTATTATGTTATTATACTAATATTATATAGCTATATACACGGTTTTATATTTATTTTAATAAAATATTAATAGTAGCCATTTAAAAAAACATGTGAATTATATATTATATAGTTAAATTACTATAATATACTTATTTAAGCTTTTTACTATATATTTATAGCAAATATATAAGGCTTTTAATTTACTTTTTAAACTTATTTTAATAATACTATTATTTATACTTTAAATAAACTAATACATATATTTGTTTTTTTAAATAATATAAATAGTATTATTAGTAAAAGTATAATTTTTTATTATAAAGTTTACTAAATATAAAAACTTAAAAAAAAACTACTTATATATAAAGTTATATAAATTTATTAAAGTAAGTATTTTAAAGCTATTTATTATTACTATTATATACTATAATTTATAATTTTTTTTATACTTAGTAAATTACTCTACATTACTTATAACTTTTTTAAAATAATAAGTTAACTATATTTTATAAAAATAAGCTTAATAATAATTTAATACTATATAATTATTAGTTTTTTAACTTTTTACTAACTAAATTTATATTCTACTATTTTGTTAAGTTTTACTTAAGTTTACTTAAAATTAATAGCTTACTAATAAGTTAAAGTTTATAATATTTAAAAAAATAATACTTTAATATAAATTAGTTAACTATTTATTAAAAGTTATAAATACTATACTATTTAAAACTTTTTAGTAAGTTGTTGTTAAAATATATTTAATTATTTATTTACTTATTAAGTTTTATATAAGTAGTTTAAAATTTTAAATTATTTCTACTTTTAGTATAATATACTTTTAAAGTAATATAAATATAAAAGTATTTTATTATACTATTAAATTAAAGTAGCTAGTAAAATTACTTTTTAAATAGTATATTAAATAGTTTTTACTTAGTTTTTCTATTTTTTAGTTAGTTATTTGTACTTAATATTATAAAATCTTTACTATTTTAATTACTTTAAAAGTTAAGCTTTTAAAAAAAGCTTTTTAGTAATAGTAAATATTATATACTAGTAATTAGAGGGCAGCAGAGTATAGATAAGGTTAATAACTATAATAATAGTATATAATATAAAGTAGATTATAAGACGTAGCTTATAAAGCTACGTATAAAAACTAAGAACAAAATATATATAAAATTCTAGAGATAAGAAGGTCTGTATGGCCTATATAAAAACTCTATATAATACTTAATCTAAATAAACTTAAGAGTAATAATTTCTATAAAACTATATTATAATAATACTTTTTTTTTATAACTATAGTCTCTACAGTTGCTTTAGGGGCTAGGCTTTTTAAAGTACTATTAATAAAATACTTAAATTATATCTATAGTATTCTCTATTTAGTAGGTAGAAATCTTAGTTAACTTATTATATCTAATCTATCTAATTATATACTTTAGTTATAGAGTGCTATTACGGCTATGGTGGTTTTAATAAAAGTTAATAATTTCTTTAATAAACTACTCTTACTTACTATTAATTTCTATTAGCGGAGGGGGTAATATCTATTAATAGAATAATAAATTAATTACTATAAAATAAAACAAGCTAATATAGAATATATTATAGTAATAAAATTTATTTAATAGTTTAAGATAGTAAGCGTATAGTAATACAGTTTTTATAACTTAAAATAAGCTTAAATTTTTCTAATTTAGTTTTTTTATAGGGCGTAGGATTTTAGTATTTTAAGTATCTAGCTATATAAAATTTCCTATATAAAATAATTAGACAGAATAGTGGTGTATGTTTACTTAGTTTTTATAATAAGCTTATATAGTTAATAGTTTAGTATATAGGTAGTTTATAATCTTTTATATTTTAGCTATAAGCTTTTTAAAGTCTTAGTCTTATATAAAATAGGTAGTAGCTAATAGTTTAAATCTAACTCTTAAGTAAAAGCTATAGTTCATAAAAAATAAAAAAAAAGTAGTATTTTCTAAGTGGGTAGAGTTTAGAGTAAACTTAGCTAATAATAATTATTTAAACTAGTTATTTTATAAATAGCTAACTTATAACTATAGGTATTACTTAAAGATTATATTAGTCTATTCTAACTAGCTATTAGTCTTAGAATAGTATGTAGTTAATAATAGAATTATAATCTTCAGCTAATAATTCAGGTGCTTTTAGAATTCAGAGATAAACTAAAGTCTATAGTTAGAAAAGATAGTACTTAATAAGCTATAAAGCTTTTATATATAACGTTTTTAATAAGTATGTTATGTGAATAAGTGAGCTACGCACCTTACTAAGGTTTAACTACTTTATAAATAAATAATAACTTAATATAAGCAGCTATTGCTATAATATTTGGCTAGTAAATAGCTAGTCTATTTCTTAGCATTTTTATATGTTCTTAAGTTATGCCTAGTTTTGCAATAGTATTTACAGTGCCTTTATTATAATATATTAATCTTAATATACTCTTCTCTCTAGTACTTTTTACCCTTAATTTATGTACTAATATTTGCTTAAGTAATTATCTCTAAGCTTTTAGCTTTTATTAGTGTCTCTTGCTTTTAAATCCGCTTTTTTTTACGCTTCTTATACTATATTATAAGCTTATTTACTTTCTAAAGCTTAGTAACTTTTAAGTATAGTAGTATAGCTTTATGTATTATCAGCTCAGCACTCTTTATAAGCTAATAAATTAACTTAAAAATGTAAATAGGTAAGCTATTTTAATACTACTTAATCTAATTATAAATTAGAGCCTTTTAAGACCCCAATTTAGCAGCAGTTTTAGGTGTTTTTGATTTCTAAATAGTTTTTTCTTTTATAGGTAGAGATAGCGTCTGAAGCTGAATATTAAGCTTTAAGAGTATAATATCTAGGTTAAATAGAATTAAGCTAGTATCTTAAAAGCCTACGCAGAAATTACTTTCTATAAATATAGCTTAATAGACTACTTTAAACACTAGTAGGAACTCAAGCTTTATAATATAATAAATATAGTTATAAATAAAATTCTTAACTTAGCATCTATATATATCTTTTAGAGGTAAAAAATAGCCTATATTAAGTGGCTAAAGTAGATATAATAAATAAGATAGTATATAAAGCATAATAATATTCTTCTCTTTATAAAGTTACTAAAATTTAAGTGAATTATGGCTCTTATAGCTATTAATAATTAGCAAACAACATGCGCCTACTATACGACTTTTTATATACTTATTAAAGTACTATAACTACTTAATACTAAGCTTATTATTTATCTAGCTATTATTACTTAATAAAATAATTTAATTTAATAGTATATTATTGCTCTCGTACTATGCAGAAAGGTAGTACATATTTATAAAAATAATAAATAGTAGAATTACCTATTCTTAAGTGTTAATACCCTAAATTATTATAACCTACTTATAATTATCTAGCTATACTACTTTACGTTAATTATGTTTATTAAAGCCTGTAATAATTTTACTACCTAAAATAACGCCTATCTAGAAGCTAGTCTTATTAAAGTTATAGATATCTACTTTAGTAATATTATACTTCTTAATTATATGCTATATATGGTTAAATTAAGGCTTAATAATCTCAGAATCCTCACATAAAGCTCTCTAATAATCGTATTTTTAATTATATACTATTTTAACTTCTAGAGTTCGCTGTATAAAGTTCTTTAGTTACTTAATACTAACCTAGGTATTAGAGCGTATAGTAAGTAGTTAATTAGCTATATCTCTTACAACACTAAGCCTAAAGGGAAACCCTTATAAATTTAGGTTAAGTATATACTAAATAATAACTAATTCCTCTAGCTTAGTAAGCTTCTTTAAATTAGGCTTATAATCACATCATGAAGTCATTCCAGCACGTTAAGTTCTTAGTATTAATTTAAAGATATTATATACTACCACAGCGCTTTGTACGCTTTATAGTTAGTTTCTTTTAATTACTAAAATAGCTAAGAATAGCCTACCTTTATTATAGATTAATTAAGTATTACTTTATTAATATATTATGCTTAAAAGTTAGTAGATTACGTTTTTTTAGTAAGATATATAGCTCACTTATTCACGCAGCTTACTTATTAAATACGTTATATTAAAAATAAACAGATAGTATCTTTAGTATTATAATATATTTAATAAAAAATTAAGTGCTTTATTTTTATTAAATAGTAGGTTATAATTATTATAGTATTATAATAACTACTTAGTAGTAAATAAATAATAAAGTCTATAAATACGTTCTTTTAAGCACGGTCTAGAATAGATAGTAGTTTTAAAACTTCTTAATAAGCTTCTCTTAACAGGATAGTATAATAGTAAATATAGTAGTTATAAAGCTAGTAGGTAATAAAATTATATATATAGAGCTAGTAGTATTTATAGAATAGTAGTTTATATATTTTATTATAGCCTATATAACTAGTAATAAGGCTCTTATAGTAGAAATAAAGTAGTTTAACTTTTAGCTTATCTATATTAGGTATGTAGAGCTTTTCTTTATATTATAAATATCTATCTATCTTAATATACTCAGCTAGTGTTAAGTATTCGTTCTTATAATTTCTATTTTATAAGTTAGTTAATATAGAGTTAATCACGGGATTAGTATAGTAATTTTTTTAGAATAAAGTCTAAATCCTTAGCACTAGTAGGTTTTTAGTATATTTAAATTCTAGAATAGCAATAAGTCTAGTAATAGTAGTAATAAAAATAAAAATAAAAATAAATTTAGTAAGTAATAATAGTTTAGCAGTATATTAGCAGAGCTAGTTATAAATTATTATAATAATTTTATAAACAGAAATCTCTAATAAATTAAAAAAATAAATTAATTTTTTCTTATAATTAGTTATAGCAAGTAAGATGGTAGCTGGGAGTAATTTTAGATTTTCTTATTTTAAAATAGTCTAGCTTTAGTAGTAAAGCCTTTTATCTTTTTTTTATAATAAATTAGTTAATTTTCTAGTTAAAGAGTCTAGCTTTACGTCTTACTTTCTAAAATAATATATAATTTTAAAATTAAAATAAGATAAGAATTTAAACTAATAAGCTTAGTAATAGTTTAGTAACTTTATTATTATAAAGTATTTTAGATTATAGTAGTTTATAATTATTATAATTAGTAAGATACATCCCTTAAGTTCCGGTCGCTATTTTTTAAAGTAGTAAATAATTACTAGTAGTTCCTTATCATAAATCTTATAATTATATTCTGTTATTAAGTACTTTTTTAAGAAGAATATAATAGGCTATAAAATATTATTATCTCTATGTTATAATAGTATTCCTGTAGAGACGTAGTTAGAGGTGTTTATTTTAATAATAACTTCTTTTTCCTAATTAAATAGTACTAAAATAAATACTATAGTAAATACTATTTTTAGTTTCTAAAAAGCTTTTTTATAGCTATTATTCTAGTTAAATACTATATCTTTCCGCATTAGGCGGACTAGTAGAGTAGTAATATAAAAAAATCCTTATATAAAGTAGTAATGTATTTCATAAGTGAGCTGGTCAAACAAGCGAGCTAATCACTTTACCAAGAAATTACGAAAATCTTAATAACGTTATCAATTCTTAATATTTTTTAATAGAAATTTAAAATCTATAACGCTATATACTATATCTAGCTAGTATTAAATTTATAGTATAATTATGTTATTAATTAATTTAATTACAATAATTACAACAAGTTTTAATAAAAAAGTATATAGATAATATATTTTCTTTAAACCTTAATAGAACTTTATAAAAATTTAATAACGTTTTATTACACTTATAGATTAAGTTAATAAATTAGTAAATAGTAGTAGAAGTTAATACTTATCTAGATATTAAAATTTAGGTGCCGAAAACAGCTTCATATAATATAACTAATAAAATTAGACTGGTTATAGACTATTGACTATTTTACTTTAAAAGTAGATAGTGTGGAATGAATAATAAAAATTGTTCGTATAAGAATTTACAATATTCTTATAAAATAGGATTGTCAACCCTGTTTTTATTAAACTTTTAGTCTTAGTTAAATAATTAAATTGATTAATAATATAATTATACTATAAATTGAATACCAGCTAGGTATAGTATATATTCTTATAGATTTTAAATTTCTATTAAAAAATATTAAGAATTGATAAAGTTATTAAGGTTTTCGTAATTTCTTGGCAAAGTAATCAGCTCGCTTGTTTAACCAGCTCGCTTATAAAATACGTTAATAGAAGTTCATAAAGCTAATAAATATTTAAATATTTATAATATAAGTTAGTATTACCTAGCTAGTTATTATCTTAATTTTTTTTTAAGTCTATACAAATACCATTACAGCCTATAATCAGGCCTAGAAATTAGGTTTTAGTTATAAAGAACTTATACTTCTCCACTTTTATGTATAGGCCTGCTTCTTATAGGCTTTTTAATATTAAATAAAGATATTCTTTATATTTAGTATAAATATAACTATAAACTAAAATATCATTTATATAGATAGTGTAAAAGCGGTTTAGGTATTTCTATAAAATATTATTTATATACTATTAAAAAGTTATAAAGATACTTATTAACCTAAATAGTATTACTAGTGTCTTATATAAGCTAAAATAAGTCTAGAATACTATAAGCTACTTTTAACTAGCTTTAATACAGAGATTATTAAAGGCCTATAGAATATTATTCTTAGAAAAGTATTATATCCCCTTTAAATTATTTAGTAGTTCCTTAGTTAGCAGTAGTAAGTAATAGGTTTTTACTATAATTTTATTTAGTATATAATAGTTAATACAGAATTAGAGTCCTCTATTTATCTTTTTTATAAATAGAACTAGAGATATGGTTAGGGAGCTATTAGAGTAAATAAATTCTTTTTAAAAATTCTTATTAAGCTATTCTTAGAGCACTTATAGCTCTATATAAAATATTAAATATAAATAGCCAAAAAGCAGGGTTTTTCCTTCTATTAGCTAAATATTATAGTTATATACATAATACAGCAATAAGTTTTCAGCGTCTTCTAATAAAAAAAACTAATAAAACTAGAATAGAAATTTCCGGGTATTAGGTAGGAGTTTTTTTTATAAATTTATACTCTTAATTATAGTAAAAGCTTACTTAATATTTTTTATAAAGATAGTAAATAAATAATAGCTACCATAATAAGCGTATGTAGTATAGACTTTTAGGAATATAAAATAAACATTTAACTTCCTATAGTCTTTTTAGTTATGGTAGGATTTAAGAGTTAATTTCTATAGAATAAAGGTAACCCTATAAGTCCATACTAGAATAAACAGAATTCCGTAATAGTTATAATAGAATAAGCTATTAAATATAAGAGTATTTATAGTTTAGTTAATTTAAGAGTTATAGTATTATAGCTAGTATACTCCTAGCATAATAAGATATAACTCTAAAATAGTTATAAACAGGCAGATTATTTTAGTATAGTTATTAATATAAAGCTTTATAGTAATATATAAGATAATAAGTCTACTATAAAACTTAGTTTTATTTATAATATTAAAATAGAATAGTCTCTTTAACTGTTTTAGCTAGAAGCTTATAGAAATAACCTAATTTTAATTAATAAAGTCTCTTTTAGCTCTATTATTAATAAGGCTATAAATAATAGCAGTATAGCTAACAGACTATATTAAATATCTAATAATAATAGAAGTTAATTTAATATTATATAATATAAGAGTATAAAACTATTAATTAAGCTCTTTTTTAATTAATATCTTATAGATAGTAATAGCGGAGATCTTATAAAAGTATAGTTTTAAAGCTAGAATATAACTTAACTACAGCTTAAAGCTTTTACTAGACTATATAATAAAGAATATAATAGAGTATAAAAGTAAGTAAAAATGTAAATAGGAAACAGAAATAGTAAACCAGATAGTATATAAATAAAAGTACTTTAGAACTAGCAGGTATTAAGATAGAGATAATAGGTAATAAAATAGCTTTTTAAACTATAATAATTATATTCACAGCGTTTCTTATAGACTTAGTTTAAGAAATTTAGTTAATAGTAATAGCTTAGATTTATAAGTTTAATAGTAAAGGCAGCAGGAATAGCTATTAGTAAAAAAATAATATACTTTTAAGTTATAAACTAAAAGTTATAGGTTTTATAGCTATTTATAAAAATAATTAAGTTATAATAACAGCAGCAGTTCTTAAGATCTTATAGATAATAAACTAGTAAATAGTACTAGTAGTTTAATAGTAAATTATAAAGTAGTATATTTTATAATTTCTTAGAGACAGCATTCTCTAGGAGGGTTAATAGGAAGTTTTTAGATAAACTAGATTTAAGAGCTAACTATTAAAATTCTATTAGAAAAATACTAAATTCTTAGTTCTTCTAATAAAGTTTAAATAAATTCTATTAGAAAAATACTAAATTCTTAGTTCTTTTAATAAAGTTTAAATAAATTCTATTAGGTATTATAAGTTTAATTTAGGTCTCTATAAATTTACTCTAGGATTTCTAGTATTATAAAGTAGTCTAGTAGATAGTAGATACTATTAGTAATATATAAAAAAACTTACTTATATAACGTACCTTTAAGTCGTTTATTTACGTAGGCTATATAAAATTCAGTAGTAAAAAAACAGTCTTAATTTATAATTATCTTTATATAAACTTATACTATAAAGTATTAAAGATTATTTTAGTTACTACTAAACCTATTGGGGTCAGGTAGGCATTTAGAGAGGATATAAATCAAAAACAAAATAAAAATAAATAAAGAAAAGATAGTTATAGGCAGTTTAGTTTTAATTAGAATAATAATAAAAATAGAGATAGAGATAAGAATAGAAATAGTAAAAGTAATAAATATTAAGCTTTTAGACTATAGCTATACACGTAGGTCTGTAATTTACTTTTAAATTTTTTATAACTTCTTTTTTTTAATAGCTATAAACTTTTTTAAGTATTATAACTTACTTATAAAGGTTTACTATCTCTATTATAGTAGTAATAAGTTACTATAGTTAGCCTTTATAAATACTATAAAGAATTATAATATAGTCTAGCTATTCTTACAGTTATTTCTGTATAAATTATAGGATTTTATTTTTATTTTATAAAACTAGCAAGAGTTACAGAGCTGATATGTAGAAATAAAACTATATAATATTAAAAAATAATAGAATATAAATAAAGTTAGTAACTATAATAATAGTATATAATATAAAATAAATTATAAAACGTAGCTTACAGAGCTACGTATAAAGACTAAGAATAAAATATATATAAGATTTTAGAGATAAGAAGGCCTGCATAGCTTATATAAAGACTTTATATAATATTTAATTTAAATAGACTTAGAAGTAATAGTTCCTATAGGACTGCACCATAACACTAATAATAAACACAATTTTTATTATTAGTTTACTTTAAAAAATAAAATAATATAAAAACATTATATATAATAATATAAACTAAATTATAATTTTAGTACTTTTTTTTAAAAAAAATGAATATTATTAAATATTATTAAATAAAAAGTTAAAACTTATTTAACTTTTAATAAAGTATTAAAAAAAGCTTAAAAAATTTATCCTTAGGTTTTTTTTTACTAAAAAATAGTAAAAAAAAAAATTAAAAAGTTATTAAGTAATTAATTAAAAAAATTATATTAATAGCTATTTAAAAGTAATAATTTAATATAATAAAAATTTAAGTTAAATAAATAGTTTTTTACTAATAAAAAATTTTACTAAAATTAATAAATTAATAAAATAATAAAATTTATATAAAGTTTAAAGTATTAACTTTTTTAACTGTTTCTAATATATATATTATTTTACTTTATTTAATTTTATTAAAAAAAATTATTATTATTAGTTTTAAGTATATATTTTTATAATACAAATATAAGCTAAAAAGGTTAATATTTTTATAATAAGTTAAAAATTAATTTAAAATTTTATAGGTAATTTATAAAATAAAAGATGTTATAGTTTATTAAATATAAAAACTAATTTAATATAATAAAAGTTACTACTAAATATTATAATAGTTTTTTAAAATATATTAATTATTATATAAAATAATTTTTACTTTAATAGTAATATTAAATGTAAAATTACAATTAGTTAACTAAATTACTTTACTATTATAATTAGTAAAATAATAATAAACTCTTTGTTATATAAAGTAGTTTTAAGTAAAATTTAAATAAATAGTTAAGTTTATTTATTATAAAACATTTTAATATAAAAGTAACATAAAAAATATTAAAAAATATATTAATACTACTAAATTACTAAAGGTATTATGTATTTATACTTGAAAGTATGTAATATCTTTTAAATATTAAAAAACTATAATAATATAAAACGCCTAGGTAAATGTTACTATATATAATATTTTCTAAAATATAAGTATAGTACTATTATTATATAAGTGTAATATTATTATCATACTTATGTTACACTTATACCTTAATAATATTTAAAGTTATAAAATAAAAAGCTTACTACTTATATTTTAGCTTAATAGAATTTAGTTTTAATTTATTTTACTAGTGTTTACTTACTACTATATTAACCTCCTATTATAATTCTAAATTCTCTTTTCTATTTCTATAAGTAGTAGCTTAATATATACTATTTATTTAAATTTTAATTATACTCTTTTACTAACTTTATAGTGTAAACGTAGTAATAGATTCTAGCTAGTTTATTTTAATAAATAGAATTATAATAGTTTCTAAAATAATATAACTTAAATAATTAACTTCTACTTCCTCTATTTGTAAAAGAATTGTTAATTTTAAAAAATTATATAATAAACTTACTTTATAAAAAGAAAAACGGTATTTATGTTATAAAATAAAAGAGTAAATCTAATATTTTATAAGTAATAATATATAGATACTATTTTCTTATACTAAATTAATTCTATTAATTGTTTTCTTAATAGAGTAAAGATAATATACCCTTTTTAAAAAAAATAATATTAAAAAACTGTTATATAAATATTATATTAGTAATAATTATATGTTAATTCCTTAGTATAGTCCTAAAATCAAAAAAATCCTAATATTTAAAGGAAAAAGAGTATAGAAGTATTAAGACTTTTAAACCTATTTAAAAATTACCTTTCAGCTAGACTTACAGGCATTTTAGTTAAAAAACTAAAGAATTATATTTATTTTATAATATTTAAAGATAATACACTAACAGCTATAGCTATAGTATAAATAGGAAAATAAAAATAATAATATATATATAAAGCTATATAATAGAGTTCTTTTTAGATTAAATTAAAAGCTTTATTAATTAAAAGTTATAAGTAACTCTACTATACTCTAAAGCTATTTAGAAGAAAGATAAATTAGTAAATAAATTTATAATATATTTAGCTATTATAGAGAATTAAATTAACCTATTTTATAAATAAAAGTATCTTATTATATACCTATATAGTAAGCTGTAGTTAGAAATCTATATAGCTTTTTTAAACTACTTTAAGTTTCTAAAGATTTAATAAAAACTTATTAAACTATTATAGACTATAAAAATGAGGCAACTACAAACAAAATAGTGTTACTATAAAAGATATAATATAAAAAAAATATAAACAGTACTAGTAGGTAGAAGTAAATTAGTAAAAACAAAACTTATAAATAAAGTTACTTTAAAGTAAGTTTACGTTCTATAGAGAATAATACTTAGAGTAGAAAAGTAAATTAGGTAATATACTATAGCAGAGTAAAAACTAAATAAATACTAATAATAAAAATAACTTTTTATCTTTCTTTATTTTTTTTAGTAGTATTTAATATACTTTTAATTAGTATATAGTATATATATAAAGGATCTGCTATAAGTGTAAAGTATTAAATAATTTATAACTACTTTTAATTTTTTATAGTTACTCTAAAATTAAGATTTATATTTTAAGTGAAATAGTTTAATATTATCTTGTTAAACCTTAACTTATTATATTATTTCTTTCTATTTTAACTAAGTTTAAATAAATCTCTACTAAGCCTAATAAGCTATCTAATCTCGAAGTAAAAAGACTAATTAATGTTACATAATTAGTTAAAAAACCAGTTACTAGTTTAATATATAAAAGTAAGTTAGTAATTTATAATATTATAATTACTATCTTAAGAGAGTAGAAAAAGCTGTTAGATAGATTCTAATATTATATTATTTAAACAAAGTTTATAACAACCTACTATAAAGATAAATAAAAACTTTATTTATTAAAAAAAAGTAGTAGTAAAGAAGAAGTTATGGTAGAATCTTTATCTATAATAAGAAATACATCCGGAGAATAGAAGAGTATATAATAAATTATCCAAAAATAAGAAATAGCTATTATAGAGTTATGTAACACTCTAGTTATACTATAGTAACAGATAATAGCAGGAAAAGTAATAAAAAAAGAAATAATAAAAATATAGCCTTTTATAAAATTTAATAGTAATAGAAACAAACTTAAAACTTTCATGGCAATAATAAATCTATACTATTAATTTAATTAAGTATTATTTATAACTAACTAAGATTGAATTCTAGTAGCTAGTATAAATATAATAAAAAGGGCTATAAAATAGTTTAAACTACTTACTAGAAACTATTTAGCTAATAAAGACTTTAATTTAGAAATAATATAACTTATAGACTATAATAATAACATATAATAAGCCTTTAAAAACTATAAGAACTTTAAGAAGAAAATAATTATAGTCTTTAGAAAAATTAATAAAAAAATAGAAGTAATTTAAAAGCTTTAATAACTTAAGTAATAGACATTAGCAGCTAATTATATAATAGAGTTTAAATAAATCTAATTACAACTTAATTAAGTAAACTAACTATTAGTTATGATATACTATAAAGGTCTAAAAGATAGAATTAAAAATAAAATCTCTAAAGGCAAATAGCTAACTATATTACTTAAAATTATTAAATAAGTAGTAACTATTAATATCTACTAGTACTAACACGAATAAAAGAAAAAAGCATAAGAGAGACTAGTAATTTATGCACTTAAAAAAAACAAAAAGAATATTTAAACATATAATAAAATAGATATTAATTATAATAAGGTTTCTATTAATAAAAAGTAAGGAAAGTAAACTAGAGAATAAATAAAAGGCTATATACAAAAAGCCTACTTAAGATATAGAAAACAAAAATACTTTATTAAAGACTATAAATAAAAATAAGTAGACGTTAAAAAAGCTCATGTCTAAACTAAAATACTAAAAAAAATTAAAATAGCTATAATCTAAGTAAAATAAGTATAAGACTAAATTACTAAGAAAGCTATTATATAAAAAACTAAAAGAGAATAATGTTAAATATATAGAAGCTATATCTACTTTAAAATAAAATATAAAATATTATACTAGTAAGTAAAGGATTATCTAGTAGAATCTACTAGTAATATAATAACACAACACTAAAAGCTATAAGAATGTATAAAGGTTTTATAAAATTATAAAATAGAAAAAATAGCTCTTTAAGAAAGAAAATTAGAAATTCAGATAATAAAAAAATTACGAGATAGAGAATAAAAGAGAACTTATATCTATAATAATTATATAATAAATACGCTGGGAATACTGTTGAATATATAAATTAAAATACTACTTAAGAAAATATTATATTACCAAATACTAAGAAGTTATTCTAGGAGATAGAATGTATAAATACTAATAAGTATTATAGTTAACAGGAAATAAGTAATATAAAGGACTAAGTAGACAAAAACTAGCTATATAAATAAATAAAATCTATAAATAAATATCTATACTAGTTATAATCTATATAACGTACTATTATCCTATTAGATATCTAGAGTTAGGTGTTATAAGTTATTAACTTATTAATATAATATTATACTAGTAATAAGCTGTTTAATTAATTATATAACTTTAAATTAGTTCCCTCACTTCCAGACCGGAGAGCTTATTAGACTTAGTAGAAGTTAATTAACTTAGTAGAGATAAAAAGAAGCGATATAGTAAGTTAAAATTTAATAAAATAGTATTAAACCATTTTACTTAAGATATAAATCTTAATTTTAGAGTAACTATAAAGAATTAAAATAACAACAAAGAAAGAGCTCTCTTAAATACTTAATTTCTTATAATTATAAACTAATTAACTCTTATCTAGACTTATTAGGTAATTATCTATATTCTATATTTCTTTATAGTGTTCTACTTAGATCTTAGGAATCTTTCTTTATTTATATAAATCTTATTATATATGCCTAGACTTTATGTCTTTTAGCTTATATAACTTTCTTTTTAAGCCTAGCGTTTCTTTCTTTAGTCAGCTCTTTTCTAGTATTACTAAAACTTATTATAAGAAAGTTAATCTTTCTAACTCTATTCTTATTTTTTTTAATTATTTTAAAATATTCTACTTCTTAGTCGACTTTATTGGTGCTGTTATTTTATAATAGTATTTTATAATCTATAACATTCACCTCCCCTCTTAAAGTATTATTATTCTAATAATTATTTTTTGTTTTCAGCTTTTAGTGGGTGTCCTGTGCGTTCTTAGTAAGATATTTTTAATAAAAGTCCTAAGTATAAAATAGTCTATTCTTAGTATAGTCTTATACTCTTTTTTTTTTCTAATTTACTTTAATAAGCCCGTTTGTCTAATTCTAATAATAACTAAGGCTAAGTTTTTAACTATTTATTACTATTATCTTATGTAATATATTTATACTCAGAATTATTTAATGCTAACTCTATATAATAATTATTATTATTCTTATTATTATTACCTAGTTAATCTCGTATCTAGCTCCTGTTTAGAGTGTTTTGACTATAATATAAAGTATAACCTAGTTATTTTAAGCTAAGAGTTTAACTAGAAGGTAGCTAACTATTAATATTTTAAAAATAAATTATCTTTTATTACTTATTAGTTTAGTTCTTTTAAGAAGTAACTGTCTGTTTTAGCTACTAAATATCTTCATCTCCAAAAGCAACTTAGTCTAGTTTCTGATTAAAAAAAAGGAGTTATTTCGTCGCGAATTAAAGTCTATTAAAGAGTTAAAAAAAACTAGAGAAAAAGAAAAAGTCTTAATAGAAAGCTATACTACTATAATTCTTAACTTTTTCTAATATTATTATTTCTTTATCTTATAACTTTAATTAGAATATGCTCTAATCACCCTCTTTTTAGGTATAATCTATAATTAGTTCCTTTAATAATACTAGTTAATTAGTTTTAAACTATTTTTTAAGTTTCTAACTAGCTCCCACGTATTGTCCTTAGGTCCGTAATTTTTTTATCTAACTAAGTATTTCCACTAACATCTAAATTATTAGTAGTCTAGAATTTATTTAACTTTATACTTAGTTGTGTTTTTTTTAAGTTTGAGTTTTATTTACAATTCAGCGTTTCATAGTGCTGGTTCTAGTTTTAAAATATAAAAAACTAGGTAAATTCTTATGTTTTTAGATAGTTATAGTTTATAATTTACAGATTCTATTTATCATTTAACCTTAAATAGTCCTAATTTAATGTAATCCAGTTTTTTTAATGGTCGTTTTATTTCCAAATTTTTTTATAATAGAAGAACTTTATTTCTTTCCTTAAAAATTAGTCCCTTAACCTTAGACTTATCCTTAATTTATTTACTAAGATTACTTTTATAGGTAATTTTTCGTATAATTTCCTGGTAAAGTTATTATAGTTTTTTGACTTTTATTTTTATTAATTCTAATATCTTATTTTGCTTCTATGGTTCTTAATAAGCTGTAGGCTTATAACTATAGTTTATATAAAATAGTAATTTTCCTATAGTTAATAACTTTACAGAGTTATATATAAACTTAGCTATTAATAATAAGTTAATCCAATTATCTTACTATTCATTAACATATATTTATAGGTATTATTTTAGTGTTTGATTCATCTATTCTATTTATTTATCTATTTATAAGTAGAATACTATTAAGAGGCGGTATCCTACCCCTAGCTTTCTAATAAACGTTTTTTAGAAAGTTAATGTAAATAATTTATCTTTATTTATAATAAATTCTTATAGTAATCTATATTATGCTATTAGTAACTTAATAAGTATAGTTACTAGTTTATCTACTTTAATTTCCATATGCGTTGGTTTAAAGTATATATACTTTATAAGTTAGTTTATAATAACTAGTATCATATCATACTATTAGTTTCTAAAGGTAGTTATTATTAGTATTTTTGTAATAAAGTCTATTATAACTAACTCTTATAGTAGGTCTAGTGAAGGAATTAGTTATATAAACCTATACTTTTTATATCTTAATGCCTTATTCTTCTTATACTTAATACATTCTAAAAGAATAGTTCTAACCTTTTTCTATATTCTAGGAATCTAAAAGTATCTATTAATTCGTTCTATAGTTTTTTTAATTCCTTAGTGTCTGTGTATTTCGGCTGAATGTTAGTCTCTAATAAGTTTATTTTATAATATATCTAGTACATAGATCATTCCTTAGTCTAGATTCTATTATAGTTATTTATTATTAAAATTTCTTATTTGTTTTTCCTAGGTATTCTTGATAATAATTATGTGTTTAATATCTATTTATAAGCTTCCCAGAGATCTATTCTATCTTTATTTAAGTATTATATTATAAATTTCTAGTATATCTCTTATGTGGTCTGCTTTTTAATTAAGTGTATTAGCCACTATATTTTTCTTTCCTAATTTATAAAGTATTTAAAAGTTAAAGATAGAAACTAGTTTCTATTATCTAACCTATTATTAATTTAACTTTTTAGTTGTTGTAAATGCTGTTAGATTCTTATAATTTAAATATATAATAATCTAATACTTAGCTCCTTCTAAGTAATATTTCTATTTTTTAAATGCTTAAACTATTACTAATAGTTTTTTATTATAAATATCATAGTTTAACTCAGCGTTTGTAAGTTTATAAGATAAGAAATTTATTAAATATTTTTATTTATTATCTTATATTTATAATAGAATAGCTCTAGTAGCTTTGTCTAATGTATCTATATATATCTCTATTTAAAGTCATAAATTAAACATCTTTAATATTAGTAGTTATTAGAATATTTTTTTTAATATTTTAAAAGCGTTTTCTTTACGTTGTTTCTACTTAAATTATTAATCCTTTTTAAGTAATTCCGTTAAAGGTGATGTGATTTTTAAGTAGTTCTTAATAAATTATTAGCAGAACCCTATAAATTTAAGAAAAAAATAAACTTCTTTAGTATTTATTAGTATTAGCTAAGATAAAATATCTTTAGCTTTTTCTAAATTAACTATTATTCCGTCTTAGGATACTAAGTATTCTAAGAATTTAACTTCTATTTTATGGAATATATATTTCTCTGTTTAAATGTATAGCCTGTGTTCTTTAAGCTTTTATAATACTTTCTTAGTATACTTAATATATTCCTCTAGCATTCTATTCATGTATACTAGCATATTATTAAAATATATTATTATAAATACGTCTAGGTATTTCCTTAGTATATAGTTAATAATTATCTAGAATGTTACTGGTGCGTTGGTGAGTCTGAATGGTATAACTAAATACTTAAATAGTTTATATCTTATTTTAAATATTATTATCCATTCATGTTTCTCTGTTATTCTGATTTAATAATATCTATTTTTAATATTAAAGAGGCTAAACCATTTAGCTCTTCTAAGTTTATTTATAAGTTTTAATATTAGTAATATAAGGTAATAATTCTTTACTATAGCTTTATTAAAGTGTTTATAGTTAATACATAATCATAGTTTCCTATTCTTTTTTAATATAAAGAGTGTTAGTAATGCTATTTTACTTTTACTTATCTAAATATATCTCTTTTTAAGGTTTTTATTTAGATATCATCGTAACTTTTTCTGTTAATTAATGGATAGTGAATATAATAGTCTTAGTTTTAAATCTGTTTCTTCCTTAAGCGTGATTTTATAATCCTAGTTCTAGTATTCTAGTAATTAGTCTTTAGCTTTCTTAAAGAACTACTTTCTGAATTCCTCTTAGTATTCTTTTAGTATAATGAATTTAGTCTTATAAAGTATTGTTTCTTTTATCTATATTATTACTTACTATTATTATCTATAGTATTTATTCCTATTACCTATAGTTTTTCTTTTCTAATTAATAGTTAGGTTCTATTATGCTAGCTAGTCTTATTCTAAGATAAAATTCTTACTATCTAGATTTATGATTTTAATATAACAGTTATCACTATAATCTACTACCTAAATAATTATATTTTATATCTTAAGATTAATTAGACCTTTTTTGAATATTATTAGACTATTATTTATGCATCTTACTTATATAGGTTTATCTAAAACTCTAGTTAGTATTTAGTATCTTTATATTTATTTATTTAATATAAGTGTCTTGCTAGCTCTACTATTTATAAATGCTAGTATCTAATTACTATTAATATATACATTCACGTATAGCTTATTTTCGTGTTTTCTTTAGTTTAGTTATGTATATATAATTAATATGTTATTTTTAACCTCTAGTTAGCTTTCTAGTGGCTTAGTTATAGTCTACTAGTTTTCTAGTTTTTTATATATAGTTAACTCCTAAGTGGTAGTTATCTTTTTAGTATTTCTTTTTTTAGTTTATAGATTAAGCATCTCTAGAGTTAACATGCCTTTTTATTAATTATTTTATATATATTTTTAGCTTATTTTCTATGATCCTTATATTTCCATTCTAAGAAACATTCTTAATATATAAGTTTCTTATATAATTCTGTAGCTAACTATTTCTTTTAGTGGTATTTAGCTTAGTGTAATTAATATTCTAGCTAATATTTATTCCATAACAGCTATCTATATTTATCTGAATTTAAATTCTATAATTTATTTTCTAAGTCTATATAAACCAGTTCTTGCTATAAGTTAAATTTTTATTTATTTATAAGTTATTATAATATTTTTTTTATCCTTAGTCCCTTAATACGTACCGCGTGTTTATTCTATTTATAGTCTATTTCTATATAACCTAATACTATATATATTTAGTATTCTTTTCTTATTACTCTATTTACGGCGTTGTTATCTTGTACTTATAATATTAATAAAAAGGTTATTTCCTTTTTTTTATTTTAATCCTATCCTAGTTCTGGATGTCTGACGGGATAATAATATATTATATAATTTATAACTAGTATAAGTTCTTATTTATAGATCTTATTTATTTATATAGCTAAGATTTATTTACTGAGTTTTCTATATTACTTATTTTCTACTAACTATAGTATTTATTAGTATTTATATATTCCATTTTCCAGAGTAACTTTTTAATATTTAGTAATATAATATTCCTTTAAATAGTACTCTAATCTATATATTTAATAGTATCTTTAGTATATTTATTATATAATTATTATAGATATTAGCTCTTTGTCTTTTTCTGTCTCTTAATTTTTTTTTATCTGAATTTCTAATCTTCCTTATAGAAGAGTTCTCTTTCTTATTTTATAATCTCATAAAACCTTTATATCTTCTTTTTAGTTTTTATATTATGTTATTAAACTGCTGTTTCTTGTATTGTGGTAATTATATTACTAGGCTATCCTACTAAATAATTCTTAACTTATTAATACAAGACTTTATATTCTTATTTAAAGTATATATAACTTCCGTATATCCAGTATTATTCTCTCTAAATTTATTTTATAATTGTTTCTTTTATTATTATATTTTATGCTTATTCTATTTGGACTATGGCAATCTTAATTTTCTTAGATACTTTAGTTTAAATATAAGCTTTCTTAACGTCTACTTATTATTATCTATAGTTTTTAATAAAATGTTTTTATTTACTGCATTCTAGACAAGCCTTGTGTATATAGTGTTTTATTTATTTTTTAGTTTACTTTTCTTACCCTTTACTAATAAATATTTACTTAATATTAATGTCTATTTTATTGTATATTTAGTTATCTTATTTATTTCTTTTAGGTATGTGAATTATTAATTTTTTATATACTTTCTTTTCTTACTCATATTAATACTAGTAATTATTAATAGTTATTATTTATTTAATAATTTTAAGTAATGTGCTTAGCTGTTTTCTCTTAAAAATTTTATTTTTAATTCTGTTTTTTAGCTCTTTATAGTATATCATAACCAGTAGTTAATCTACCTAATTAAGTTATAATTAGATTTATTTAAACTCTACTATATAGTTAGCTATTAACGTTTATTATTTAAGTTATTAAAGTTTTTAAATTACCTTTATTTCTTTATTAATTTTTCTGAAGACTATAATTATTTCCTGTTTAAAGTATTTATAGGTTTTAAAAGCTTATTATATATTATTATTATAATTTATAAGTTCTACTACTCCTAAATTAGGGTCTCTATTAGCTAGGTAGTTTTTTACTAAAGGTTTAAACTATTTTATAGCTTTTCCTATTATATTCATACCGACTACTAGAATCTAATCTTAGTTAATTATAAATAATACTTAATTAAATTAATAGTAGAGATTTATTACTGTTATTAATGTCTTAAGTTTATTTTAATTATAATTAAATTTTATAAGAGGTTATATTTTTACTGTCCCCCTCTTTTAACTTATTCTAACTTATTATTATAAGTTTACTAAGATGTTATATAGTTCTATAATAGCTACTTCTTATTTCTAAATAATTTATTATATACTTTTAGTTTCTCTTAATGTATTTCTAGTCGTGGATAAAGGTCCTACTATAATTTCTTCTTTACTACTATTTTTTTCTAACGAATAGAGTTTTTATTTATCCTTATAGTAGATTATTATAAACCTTTATTTAGATAGTATAGTATTAGAATCTATCTAACAGCTTTTTTTACTTTTTTAAGATAGTAATTATAATATTATAAGTTACTAACTTACTAACGTAATATTATACTAGTAATAAGCTGTCTAATTAATTATATAACTTTAGATTAGTTCTTTTACTTTCAGACTAGAGAGCTTATTAAACTTAGTAGAAATTAATTAACTTAGTAAAAATAGAAAGAAGTAATATAGTAAGTTAAGATTTAATAGAATAGTATTAAACTATTTCACTTAAGGTATAAATCTTAATTTTAGAGTAACTATAAAGAATTAAAATAATAACAGAGAAAGAGCCCTTTTAAATACTTAACTTCTTATAATTATAAACTAATTAACTTATATTTAGACTTATTAGGTAATTGTTTATACTCTGTGTTTCTTTATAGTGTTTTATTTAAATTCTAGAGATCTTTTTTTATCTATATAAATCTTATTATATGTGTTTAGATTTTGTGTCTCTTAGTTTATATAACTTTCTCTTTAAGTTTAGTACTTTTTTCTTTAGTTAGCTCTTTTCTAGTATTACTAAAGCTTATTATAAAAAAGTTAATCTTTCTAACTCTATTCTTATTCTTCTTAACTATTTTAAAATATTCTGTTTCTTAGTTAACTTTATTGGTGCTATTATCCTATAATAGTGTTCTACAGTCCGTAACATTAAAGTAGAATTAAAATAAGAAAGAGAAAAAAATCTTTTTACTAACTTTATAAATATAAAACAACAACACTATAAACAGAATAATAAAAAGAAAATACTAGATATATATAGTATTAAACTATATAGAAATAAATTATAAATAGAATAAACATACTATACATATTAAAGAAATAAAGGTAAAGAAAGTATTATAATAACTTATAAATACGAAAGAACTTAACTTATAATAAGAGCTAGTTTATATGAATTTAGAAGATAAATTATAGAACCTAAATTCAAATAAATATAAATAGTTATTATAGAATAAATACTAAATAGGATATTAATTACACTAAGCTAAATACTACTAAAAGAGATAGTTAGCTACAGAATTACATAAGAAACTTATATATTAAAAGTGTTTCTTAGAATAGAAGTGTGAGAATTATAGAAAACAGGCTAAAAACATATATAAAATATTTAAAAGAAAGTATACTAACTCTAGAGATATCTAATTTACAGACATAAAAAGAAAACACTAAAAAAATAACTACTACTTAGGAGTTAACTATATATAAAAAACTAGAAAACTAGTAGACCATAACTAAGCCACTAGAGAACTAAGAAAAGGTTAGAAAAGATATATTAATTATATATATATAACTAAACTAAAGAAAACATAAAAATAAGCTATACGTAGATGTATATATTAATAATAACTAGATACTAGCATTTATAAACAGCAGAGCTAGTAAAACACTAATATTAAATAAGTAAATATAAAGATATTAAATATTAACTAAAGTTTTAAATAAACTTATATAAGTAAAACGCGTAGATAATAGTCCAGTAATATTCAGAAAAAATCTAATTAATCTTAAAACATAGAATGTAACTATTTAAGCAGTAGGTTATAAAAATAACTACTATATTAAAATTATAAATTTAGATAGTAAGAATTTTATCCTAGGATAGAACTAGCTAGTATAATAGAATTTAACTATTAATTAGAAAAGAAAGACTATAGGAATTAGAAACAACTACTATAAATAGTAATAATAAGTAATAATATAGATAAAGAAAACAACACTTTATAAGACTAAATTCATTATACTAAAAGAATACTAAAAGGAATTTAGAGAATAGTTTATTAAGAAAGCTAAAGACTAATTACTAGAATACTAAGACTAGAACCATAAAATCACTCTTAAGGAGGAAATAGATTTGAAACTAGAACTATTATATCAATTACCTATTCATTAACAAAAAGAATTACGAAAATTCTTATAAGAAAATTAATAGAAGAAATATATATAGATAAGCTAAAGTAAAATAGCGTTACATATACTCTTTATACTTAAAAAAATAGAAAACTAAAGTTATATATTAACTATAGATATCTTAATAAAGCTATAGTTAAGAACTATTACTTTATACTACTAATATTAGAACTTATAAATAAACTTAGAAAAGCTAAGTAGTTTAGTCTTTTTAATATTAAAAATAGATACTATTAGATATAAATAGCTAAAGAACACGAGTAAATAACAGTATTTAAAATAAGATATAAACTATTTAATTATTTAATTATATTAATAGAACTTACCAACGCACTAGCAACATTCTAGATAATTATTAACTATATATTAAGGGAATATCTAGATGTATTTATAATAGCATATCTTAATAACATACTTATATATATAAATAGAATGCTAGAAGAACATGTTAAGTATATTAAAAGAATATTACAAAAACTCCAGAAACACAAGTTATATATTTAAATAGAAAAATATATGTTCTATAGAATAGAAGTTAAGTTTTTAGAATACTTAGTATTTTAAAACGGAATAGTAGTTAATTCTAATAAGATAAAAGATATACTATCTTAGCTAATACTAATAAACATAAAAGAAGTTTATTCTTTTCTTAGATTCTATTATAGTAACTATTTGTAATATAAGGGTCTTCTAAGGAAGCCTTTTTATAAGCCTTTTTTTTATATTATATGTTTATGCTTTGGCTTTGTGCTAGTGTATAAGCCCTTACCCCAAATATTTCAGCTTATAATTAATTATATTCTTTTTTTTTTCACGTAATATTTTAACTTATTACTTGGTACTATATTTAGTAATTAATTAATACTCTTTATTAAGCACTTAACTCTCTGCTTATAGCACTACCGTAATATTATATTACGTTTTTACTAATTTCTTATAATAAATAATCTGGATCTTACTAAAATCCTTAGAGACTTTATCTCTTAACTTATGACTCTAAAGGTAAGTAATAAATCACTTATAAATACTTTAGTAAGATAAAAAACCTAATATAAAGAGAGTATAAAAGCTCTTTATACTAAGCTTAATAAAATAAAGTAAGGATTTATTAGTTTAACTTTTATTATTATTATTATCTCCCCTGTTAAAAAAAGTCTAGCTTTTATTACTAGTTTATTTAGAAGTAGCTTAAGTCCTATGATTTAAACTCTACTTATAACTATAACTAGTATTTATCTTTAAGTTCCTTAAGTTATGGTTAGAAATATAAGATTAATTATCACGCTAGAATTTACTATATTACTAATAATAATAAAATCTGACTGCCTGTCTGACCTCTTAATGTTTACTAGAAAACAAAAGAATCTATATATTTTTATTAGGAAACTTAACTATAAGCTTAAAGATAATACTAACTAATACTCTACTAAATACTCTTAACTTCTATATATATATTTAAGGCTAAAGAAGGACCTAGTAACACTTATAAACTCTTTTATAAATAAGAATATATATTTAGTAAAATAATTAATTACTTTTCTGTAAGTTATATACGGAGACCTAAATAGAAAACTTACTACCTTAAGTAAGCTTAATTTGTTTTACTAAGAATAGAAAAGTTTTATTACTTATTTTATTAAATTCTATAGACTAGCTGCTGACACTAGACTAAATAAAATTAGTCTAATTATTTAGCTAAAAAGGTTATTAAATAATAATCTTTATTAGATAATAATAGGTGTTAAAATCTCTAATACGTTAAATAACTACATTAACTTAATATTCTTATATAATAATAATCTTTAGTATCTTTTTTTACTATGTCTTGCTAGGCTGTAACTCGTATTATAAAAAGATCCTAATATTATAGAAATTAATAGTTTTAATTATGTTTCTGTTAAGTTAGCTAAACAAAAAGCCTAAAAGAATAATAGCTAATATTTTAAGTATAATAAATATAATTATATTTCCGAAAACTATTTTATTCTCTTACTAGAATTCTGATCTATAAGCTTATCTTAACTCTAATAAATAACCTGCTTTTATTCTTTCTTTAAATTTAAATTTTTTTATAGATAAGAATATTTCTGAACTTTCTAAGCTAGCCTATTAAAAGCTCTATTCCAGTATTAAGTCGCTTTCTAGAATGTTTTTAATACTAGATTTCTATTAACCTTTAGACCTCTTACCTAGTAACTAATTCTTAAAACTATTAAGTAAATATTTTGTGTATTATTTAATAAGATAGCTCATCCTACTCTATTACTACTTTAATTAATACTAGAGTAACTAATATAGATTATATTAGTGGATGTTTAGTTAGTGTTTAGAAACTCTATTTTTTACTACTCCTAAACGTCTTATATCCCACTAGTTTTAATAGTAAATATCTTAAAAAGAGTTATATTTTATATTCTACTAGTATAACTCTTTATTATATAAATTATATTAAGAAAATCTGTCTCTTTATAATAGCTATAGGAAACCATAAATTAATTTTTAGCTAACCTTAAATAAGAAAACATAAGGTTAACTTTAATTATAACTTATAAAAACTACTTTTTAATGTTTTTTATTACTAGGCCTATTGCCTACGCTTATTTTAATTTCTTATTTATTTAAGAGAAAATACTACCCGCTTAAGGGACCTTTTAGTAAACTTTTTATTAAAAGGCTTTTATTTTAATACTATTTATATATAACGCCTATAGATCTGCTCTTTAAAGTTATTACTAACTATTTAAACTTAACACGATAACTAGTTAGCTAAAATAAACTATTAATTATAAGAATCTAATATCTACCTAAAGGACTTTCTGGTAAACTATTTTCTAAAAGGCTTCTACCTAGAATCTGAATTTACACCTAAATTTAATATTAAACTAAATAGAGACCTTATAAGAAAGTCTTTCTCTTAAGACTCTAAAAACTCTTTAGTAAAGGCTTTACCAGGAGGCCTTTATAAGAATTCTAAACTAAGTATAAATATTTACCTAATTAGGGCAGCCCTCTTTATATAAATAGCTTAGAAATATAAACATAAAATCTTTACTATTTTAATAGCTAATATTAATAAAGCTTTAGCTTTAAAAATTTATACTAATTTAGTTACTAAGGTTCTAAAGGACTACTATGATACTTTTTAAATATTCTTATATAAAAAAGCTAATAAACTATCTAAATATTATCTATATAACTATAAGATTATTCTTAAGGAAAGAAAGTAACACGGATTTAGACCTCTCTATAGAATGTTCTAAAATAAACTAAAAGTTCTTAGAAAGTATTTTAATAACTATCTGATTAAAGAATTTATTAAAGTAAGTTTATTTTTTATAGCTGTACTAGTTATTTTTATAAAGAAACCTAATAAAGATTTTTAATTTTATATAGACTATTAAGCTTTAAATGCTATTACTATTAAGAACTACTATCTAATTCTATTAATCTAAGAAACTTTATTCTGCTTTAGTAAGGCGAAGTATTTTATAAAGCTAAATATTATCTTAGCTTTTAATTACTTTTATATAATAGAAAAAGATAAAGAGTTAACTACCTTTTAAACCTAATATAGCTTATTTAAATATTTTATTATACTATTTAGACTAGCTAACACACTAAGTATGTTCTAATACTATATAAATAATATCCTTTAACTATTTCTTAATATATTTTATATAGTCTATTTTAATGATATTCTAATTTATAGTAATTCTTTATATAAATACTAATAATATATAAAATAAGTTTTAAAAGCCCTAGATAAAGCTAGCCTGTAACTTAATATTAATAAATATAAATTCTACTAAGAATAAATTACTTATCTTAGGTATATAATTTTAACAAGAGGAATTAGCATAAACCTAAATAAAATAAAAGATATTTTTAACTAGAAATTTTTTAAGAACGTAAAGGATATAAGAGCATTTCTAGAATTTACTAACTTTTATTAATAATTTATTAATAACTTTTTCTATATTACGTTCCTGCTTATAGCCCTAATAAAGAAAGACATTTAATTTAAATTTAATAATACTTACTAAGAGGCGTTTTAATGCTTAAAATATATATCTATAACTACCTTAGTTTTCTAACACTTTAATTTTAAGTTACTAATTATTATAGAAGCTGGTTTTTTAGACTATGTAACTACTAGAGTTCTTTTTTAGAAAAATAAATAAAATAAACTAAGACCTATAGTCTACTTTTCTAAGAGACTAAATTCTACTAAATATAATTATAAAATATATAATAAGAAACTACTAGCTATTATATATTGCTTTAAATAATAAAGATCTAAATTAAAAAGTACTACGTTCCTAATTTAAGTACTAAGTAACTATAAAAATCTTTAATACTTTACTATAATAAAGTAACTTAGTTATTAATAAGCTTACTAGGCTAAATATTTATTCTAATTTAACTTTACTATTATATACTAACTAGATAAGTAGAATAGAAAACTAGATATTCTTACTTACTATATATAGAATACTTTAGCTTAAGAAGAAGTTTAAAGAGCTTAATAATAAACACTTCTCTATTCTAAACTATTTAATAATATTCTAGAATTAAACTTAACTAAGACAGATAGATTAATTTAATAGATTATTAATAATAAATACCTGAATAATAAGTTTATTTAGGAAATTTTATTACTAATATAAGATAAAACCCAACACTCTAAAAAGTTTTTTTTAAGTAAATATAAAAACTAAAAAGGCTAATTATACTATCATAACTGACTAATAATACTAAATAATAATAAATTTAAGATTAAATTTCTTTAAATTACGCACGATTCTCCTGCTGGTGGCTATTTTAATTATAGAAAAACTTTTAAAATCCTACAACGCAAATACTACTAGCCCTAGATATTTAAAATAATATATTAATATATATCTTATTATTATATTTATTAAAGATTTAAGGTTTTCTGTAAAAAGTATTATAGCCTCTTAAAACCTCTTCCTATCTTTAAAAAGAGATAGAAGGATATCTTTATAGACTTTATTACTAATCTCTTAGAATCTAAAGGCTGTATTAATATTATAGTTATAGTTAATCACCTTATAAAATATAGATATCTAATTTTTTATAGTAAGATAACTGCTGTAGATATTGCCTATTTCTTTTATTAATACATATAAATAAACTATAGCCTTTTAGAAATAATTATATCAGACTAAGAAACATAATTTATCTTTACTTTTTATAATGAATTCTGTAAATAACTATAAATTAAACCCTAACTATCTTTTATATATTATCTAGAAACTAATAGCTAAATAGAAAGAGCTAATAGTATAATAGAATAAGTCCTATATACATATATAAACTACTAGTAAGATAACTAGGTAAACTGGCTTCTTTTAGTATAGTTTAAAGCTAATAACACTATATTTAAATTTATAAAAGTTTTATTATTTCTGGCTAATATAGGCTAACATCTCTAAATAGGTTTTAAATTTTTATTAAGAATTTAAAGATATTCTTACTAAGCATTATAAGCCTTAGTAGTTAACCATATAATAGAAAAAATAGCTAATATCTAATAACTAATTTAAAAAGAGATAATTTAGGCCTAAGCTCTTTAAAAAGAATATATAAACTAAAAATAATTATCTATATTTAACTATTAGATAGGAGATATAGTTTAGCTTGATATATAAAATATTTAAATAAAGTAACTTTCTAAAAAGCTAGACTTAAAGGCCTTAGGGAAATACTATATCTTTTAAATAGTTTTTTTATATACGTACTAACTTAAACTCTTTAAATCCTTAAATATATATCTAGTTTTTTATATATTATTACTTCAGCCTGCTGCGCTTAAATTTAAATATCTTTTAAATTAATAAAACCCACTATCTAAACCTGTTAAAGTTAATGGAGAAACTAAATACTATATTAAATAAATTAAAAAACTGCGTCTAAATTACAGCCGGAAACGCTATAAATACCTAATTAAATAAACTAGATATAATAACTTAATATAAGAACCTATAAGTAACCTCTAAGATATAGCTATTATAAAAGAATTTTATTTTAAAAACCTAGATTAATTTAGATCTAATATTTAATATAAATACCCTTATAGGAGCTTAGACTTAAAAAGGGGGTATTATTATAATAATTATTTATAACACAAAAGCCTTTTAAAAAAGCTTTTTTATAAGCTTTTTTTTTATATTATATGTTTATATTTTAGTCTTATGCTAGTATATAAGCCCTTGCCTTAAATATTTTAGCTTATAACTTATTATATTCTTTCTTTCTTTACGTAACGTTTTAACTTATTATTTAGTATTATATTTAGTAATTAATTAATATTTCTTATTAAGTACTTAACTCTCTACTTGTAGTACTATTATAACAGATTTATAAAATTCTGCTAATAATTTATTAGGGATTACTTAAAAATTACTATACTCTTAATAGAATTATTAAAAAAAAATTAATAATTTAAGTAGAAACAACGCAAGGAAGACGCTTTCAGAATATTAAAAAAAATATTCTAATAACTACTAATATTAAAAATATTTAATTTATGACTTTAAATAGAGATATATATTAACACATTAGACAGAGCTACTAGAGCTATTCTATTATAAACATAAAATAATAAATAAAAGTATTTAATAGACTTCTTATCTCATAAACTCATAACTACTAAATTAAACTATAATATTTATAATAAGAAATTATTAACTATAGTTTAAGTATTTAAGAAATAGAAATATTACTTAGAAGGAGCTAAGTACTAGATTATTATATATTTAAACCATAAAAATCTAATAGTATTTATAATAACTAAGAAATTAAATTAGTAATAAGTCAGATAGTAGGAACTAATTTTAATCTTTAACTTTTAAATACTCTATAAATTAGGAAAAGAAAATATAGTGGTTAACATACTCAGTTAATAAGCAGACTATATAAAGAATATACTAGAAATTTATAATATAATACTTAAATAAAGATCAGACGAATCTCTAGGAAGCTTGTAAATAAATATTAGAATAATAGTTATTATTAAAAACATATAATAAAAACAAATTAAAGAATATAATAACAGATAACTATAATAGTATAAAATAAAAACTATTTTTATACTAGATGTATTATAGACTAAACTTATTAAAAACTAACATTCAGCTAAAATGCACGGATATTAAGGAATTAAAAAAACTATAAAATAAATTAACAAACACTTTTAGATTCCTGGAATATAGAAAAAGGTTAGAATTATTTTTTTAAAGTATATTAAGTACAAGAAGAATAAAGCATTAAGACATAAAAAATATAGACTTATATAATTAATTTCTTTACTAGATTTATTATAGGAAGTAGTTATGATAGACTTTATTATATAAATACTAACAATAACCACCTTTTAAGGCTAATAGTATGATATGATACTAGTTATTATAGACTAATTTATAAAGTACACATACTTTAAACTAACACATACAGAAATTAAAGTAAATGAATTAGTAACTATACTTATTAGATTACTAATTATATAATATAAATTACTATAAGAATTTATCACAGACAGAGACAAATTATTCACGTTAATATTCTAAAAAATATTTATAAAAAAGCTAGAGACTGAATACCACCTCTTAATAGCATTTCACTTATAAATAGATAAACAAATAAAATAGATAAATCAAACATTAAAATAATACTTATAGATATATGTTAATAAATAATAAAATAATTAGATTAATTTATTACTAATAACTAAGTTTATATATAACTCTGTAAAGTTATTAACTATAGGAAAATTACTATTTTATATAAACTTATTACGGTGGTGCTATAAGCAGAGGGTTAAGTACTTAATAAAAAGCGTTAATTAATTACTAAGTATAATACTAAATAATAATTCAAAACGTTACGTAAAGAAAGGAAGAATATAATAAGTTATAAGCTAAAATATTTAAGGCAAGAGCTTATACGCTAGCATGAGACCAAAACGTAAATATATAATATAAAAAAAAACTTATAAAAAGGCTTTTGTATTATAAATAATTATTATAATAATACCCCCCCTTTTAGATCTAAGCTTCTGTAAGGGGTGTTTATATTAAATATTAAGTCTAAATTAGTTTAGGTTTTTAAAATAAAATTCTTTTATAATAGCTATATCTTAAAGGTCGCTTATAAATTCCTATATTAAGTTATTATATTTAGTTTATTTAACTAGATATTTATAGCGTTTCCTCCTGTAATTTAGGTATAGTTCTTTAATTTATTTAATATAGTATTTAGTTTCCTTATTAACTTTAACGGGTTTAGGTGGTGGGTTTTATTAATTTAAAAAGTATTCAAATTCAGGCGCAGCAGGCTGAAGTAATGATATATAGAAACCTAGATATATATTTAAGAATTTACAGAGTTTAAGTTAGTACGCGTATAAAGAAATTATCTAAAAGATATAATATTTCCCTAAGGCCTTTAAGTCTAGCTTCTTAAAAAATTATTTTATTTAAATGTTTTATATATTAAGCTAAACTATGTCTCCTATCTAATAGTTAGGTGTAAGTAATTATTTCTAGTTTATATATTCTTTTTAAAAAGCTTAGGCCTAAATTATCTCTTTTTAGATTAGTTATTAGATATTAGCTATTTTTTCTACTATACGGTTAACTTCTAAGGCTTATAATACTTAATAAAAACGTCTTTAAATTCTTATAAAAAATTTAAAACCTATTTAGGGATGTTAGCTTATATTAGCCAGGAATAATAAAACCTTTATAAATTTAGATATAATATTATTAGCTTTAAACTATACTAAAGGGAGCCAATTTACCTAGTTATCTTACTAATAGTTTATATATATATATAGGACTTATTTTATTATACTATTAGCTTTTTCTATTTAGCTATTAGTTTCTAGGTAATATGCAGAAAACAGTTAGGATTTAATTTATAATTATTTATAAAATTTATTATAAAAAGTAAAGATAAATTATATTCTTTAGTTTAATATAATTGTTTCTAGAAGGCTATAGTCTATTTATATGTACTAATAAAAGAAATAAACAACATCTATAACAGTTTTCTTACTATAAAGAATTAAGTATCTATATTTTATAAGGTAATTAACTATAACTATAATATTAATACAGCCTTTAGATTCTAGGAAGTTAGTAATAAAGTCTATAGAAATATCCTTCCATCTCCTTTCAAAGACAGAGAGAGGTTTTAAGAGGCTATAATACTTTTCATAAAAAGTCTTAAATCTTTAGTAAGTATAATAATAAGATATATATTAATATATTATTTTAAACATCTAAGGCTAGTAGTATTCGTGTTGTAGGATTTTAAAATTTTTTTTATAATTAAAGTAGCCGCCAGCGAGAGAATCGTGCATAATTTAAAAAAAATTTAATTTTAAATTTATTATTATTTAGTATTACTAGCTAGTTGTGATAGTATAACTAGCCTTTTTAGTTTTTATATTTACTTAAAAAAAGCTTCTTAAAGCGTTGGGTTTTATCCTATATTAGTAACAGAATTTCCTAAATAAACTTATTATTTAGGTATTTATTATTAATGATTTATTAAATTAACCTATCTGTCTTAGTTAAGTTTAATTTTAGAATATTATTAAATAGTTTAGAGTAGAAAAGTATTTATTATTAAGCTCTTCAAACTTTTTCTTAAACTAAAGTATTTTATATATAGTAAGTAAAAGTATCTAGTTTTCCACCCTACTTACCTAATCAGTACATGATAGTAAAGTTAAATTAGAATAAATATTTAGTCTAGTAAGCTTATTAATAGCTAAGTTACTTTATTATAGTAAAGTACTAAAGATTTTTATAGTTATTTAATACTCAAATTAAAAACACAGCACCTTCTAATTTAGGTCTTTATTATTTAAAGTAATGTATAATAGCTAGCAGTTTCTTATTATATATCTTATAATTACATTTAGTAGAATTTAGTCTCTTAGAAAAGTAAACTATAGGTCTTAGTTTATCTTATTTATTTTTCTAGGAGAGGACTTTAGTAGTTATATAGTCTAAAAAATCAGCTTCTATAATAATTAGTAACTTAAAATTAAAGTGTTAGAAAACTAAGGTAGTTATAGATATATATTTTAAGCATTAAAACGCCTCTTAGTAAGTATTATTAAATTTAAATTAAATGTCTTTCTTTATTAGGGCTATAAGCAGGAACGTAATATAGAAAAAGTTATTAATAAATTATTAATAAAAGTTAGTAAATTCTAGAAATGCTCTTATATCCTTTACGTTCTTAAAAAATTTCTAGTTAAAAATATCTTTTATTTTATTTAGGTTTATGCTAATTCCTCTTGTTAAAATTATATACCTAAGATAAGTAATTTATTCTTAGTAGAATTTATATTTATTAATATTAAGTTACAGGCTAGCTTTATCTAGGGCTTTTAAAACTTATTTTATATATTATTAGTATTTATATAAAGAATTACTATAAATTAGAATATCATTAAAATAGACTATATAAAATATATTAAGAAATAGTTAAAGGATATTATTTATATAGTATTAGAACATACTTAATACATTAACTAGTCTAAATAGTATAATAAAATATTTAAATAAGCTATATTAGGTTTAAAAGGTAGTTAACTCTTTATCTTTTTCTATTATATAAAAGTAATTAAAAGCTAAGATAATATTTAGCTTTATAAAATACTTCGCCTTACTAAAGCAGAATAAAGTTTCTTAGATTAATAGAATTAGATAGTAGTTCTTAATAGTAATAGCATTTAAAGCTTAATAGTCTATATAAAATTAAAAATCTTTATTAGGTTTCTTTATAAAAATAACTAGTACAGCTATAAAAAATAAACTTACTTTAATAAATTCTTTAATCAGATAGTTATTAAAATACTTCTTAAGAACTTTTAGTTTATTTTAGGATATTTTATAGAGAGGTTTAAATCCAGGTTACTTTTCTTCCTTAAGGATAATCTTATAATTAAATAGATAATATTTAGGTAGTCTATTAGCTTTCTTATATAAAAATATTTAAAGAATATTATAGTACTCCTTTAGAACCTTAGTAGCTAAATTAGTATAGGTTTTTAAAACTAAAGTTTTATTAATATTAGCTATTAAGATAGTAAAGATTTTATGTTTATATTTTCAGGCTATTTATATAAAAAAGGCTGCTCTAATTAGGTAAATGTTTATACTTAGTTTAGAATTCTTATAAAGATCTTTTAGTAAAGCCTTTACTAAAAGATTTTTAAAGCCTTAGGAGAAAAGCTTTCTTATAAGATCTCTATTTAGTTTAGTATTAAATTTAGATATAAATTTAGATTCTAGGTAGAAGCCTTTTAGAGAACGGTTTATCAAAAGATCCTCTAAATAGATATTAGATTCTTATAATTAATAGTTTATTTTAACTAACTAGTTATTATATTAAGTTTAGGTAGTTAGTAATAACTTTAGAAAGTAGATCTATAAGCGCCGTATATAGATAGTATTAAGATAAAAGCTTTTTAGTAAAGAGTTTACTAGAAAGTCCTTTAAGTAAGTAACATTTTCTTTTAAATAAATTAGAGATTAAGATAAGCATAGGTAATAGGCCTAGTAATAGAGAGTATTAAAAAATAACTTTTATAAGTTATAATTAAAGTTAATTTCATGCTTTCTTATTTAAAGTTAGCTAAAAATCAATTCATAGTTTCCTATAGCTATTATAAAGAGATAAATTTTCTTAATATAATTTATATAGTAAAGAGTTATACTAGTAGTATATAAAATATAACTCCTTTTAAGATATTTATTATTAAAACTAGTAGAATATAGGACGTTTGAGAGTGGTAAGAGATAGAGTTTTTAAATACTAACTAGAAATCTACTAATATAACCTATACTAGTTACTTTAGTATTAATTAAAGTAGTAATAGAGTAGAACGAGCTATTTTATTAGATAATATATAGAATATTTACTTAATAGTTCTAAGAGTTAGTTACTAGGTGAGAAGTCTAAAGATTAATAGAAATCTAGTATTAAAAACATCCTAGAAAGTAACTTAATATTAAGATAGAGCTTTTAGTAGGCTAGCTTAAAGAGTTTAGAAATATTTTTATTTATAAAAAAATTTAAATTTAGAAAAAGAACAGAAGCAGGTTACTTATTAGAATTAGAATAAACTTATAAATTAAAGTTCTAGTAAGAAAATAAAGTAGTTTTAGGAAATATAATTATGTTTATTATACTTAAAATATTAGCTATTATGCTTTTAGGTTTTTCATTTAGCTAATCTAATAAAAGCATAATTAGAAATATTAATTTCTATAATATTAGAATCTCTTTATAATACATATTACGGCCTAGTAAGACGCGGTAAAGGGAGATACTAAAAATCATTATTATATAAAAATATTAGGTTAGTATAGTTATTTAATGTATTAGGAATTTTAATATCTACTATTATTTAGTAAAGATTATTATTTAATGTCCTTTTTAGCTAAGTAATTAAATTAATTTCATTTAGTCTAGTATCAGCAGCTAGTTTATAGAATTTAATAAAGTAAATAATAAAACTTTTTTATTCTTAATAAAATAAATTAAGTTTACTTAAGGTAGTAAGTTTTCTATTTAGGTCTTTATATATAGCTTATAAAAGATAATTAGTTATTCTATTAAGTATATATTCTTATTTATAAAAAGGTCTATAAGTGTTACCGGGTCCTTCTCTAGCCTTAAATATATATATAAAAGTTAAGAGTATTTAGTAGAATATTAGTTAGTATTATCTTTAAGCTTATAGTTAAGTTTCCTAATAAAAATATATAAATTCTTTTATTTTCCAGTAAATATTAGAGAGTTAGGCAGATAGTTAGATTTTATTATTATTAGTAGTATAATAGGTTCTAGTATAATAGTTAATCTCATATTCCTAACTATAACTTAAGGAACTTAGAGATAAGTACTAGTTATAGTTATAAATAAAATTAGAATTATAAAACTTAAGCTATTTCCAGATAAACTAGTAACAAGAGCTGGACTTTTTTTAATAGAGGAGATAGTAATAATAAAGACTAAGCTAGTAAACACTTACTTTATCTTAATAAGCTTAATATAAAAAACTTTTATATTTTTTTTATATTAGGTTTTTTGTTTTATTAAGGTGTTTATAAGTAATTTATTACTTACCTTTAAAGTCATAAGTTAAGAGATAAGGTCTCTAAGGATTTTAGTAAAGTCTAAGTTATCTATTATAAGAAATTAGTAAAGATATAATATAATATTATAGTAATGCTACAAGCAGAGGGTTAAGTGCTTAATAAGAAGTATTAATTAATTACTAAATATAATACCAAGTAATAATTCAAAACATTACGTGAAGAAAGGAAGAATATAATAAATTATAAGCTAAAATATTTAGGGCAAGGGCTTATGCGCTAGCGTAAGACTAAAATATAAATATATAATATAAAAAAAAAAGCTTATAAAAAAGCTTCCTTAGAAGGCTCTTATGTTACGGATAGTTATTATAATAAAACTATAGTTATAAGCCTACAGCTTATTAAGAACTATAGAAACTAGAAAAGATATTAGAATCTATAAGAATAAAAGTTAAGGAACTATAATAACTTCACTAGGAAATCGCACGGAAAATTATCTATAAAGGTAATCTTAGCAAATAAATTAAGGACAAGTCTAAGATTAAGGGACTAATCTTTAGGGAGGGAGATAAGATTTTCCTACTATAAAAGAATTTAGAAATAAAATAACCATTAAGAATACTAGATCACATTAAATTAGGACCATTTAAGGTTAAACGATAAACAGGACCTGTGAATTACGAACTACAATTACCTAAGAATACAAGGATTTATCTAGTTTTCTATATTTTAAAATTAGAACCAGCACCACAGAACGCTGAATTATAGACCAAACTCAAACTTAAGGAAGACACAACTGAGTATGAAGTCTAATGAATTCTGGACTACCAGCAATTCGGACGTTAGTGGAAATATTTGGTTAGATAGAAAGATTACAGACCTGAAGATGACACATGGGAGCCAGTCAGGAACTTAAAGAATAGTTCGGAGCTAATTAACTAGTACCATCAGACAGAGCGGCGAACGCTTGCTCCAAGGCCGTATCTAATGAAAACAGAGAATACAGGACGTTCCACTCAAAACCTGAGAAGGAAGGTAAGGCGACACCAGACGCTGCAGGTAGCAGTGTGCTAGATTAACTCTAATAGTTCCACTCTTCCTTCTCTATCGCATGAACTTCGTCAATTGAGGCAAGCTCGCGCTGGAACATCTCCTTCTCCCGAGAATCTATTTAGGCTAGCTGGCGACGAAGACGAAGCTTATGAGACTTCGCCGCAACAGACTCCTCTTCCGCAGCACGGAGTTGTTACTGAAGCTTCTCCTTATCACGATCCAACTGATCTCATTCGGGTTGCGATACGATAAGATCGCATTTTACGTTTCGATCAATACACTCGGAACATCGCCCAGAAACCAGATTCACCAGACAAACACGACTGCCCTTCTGGCAACGGGAACACGGGGACGGCATTTGACGGCTGCGCTTGTAGACCCTTTTCGCTAGATAGCAAGCTCATATTAAGGACGATTCCGCTCGAGTCATCCTTAGGAAATTGGAAGGATAAAAAAGGTGTGAGGGGTTCTTACGATCTCAGCTTTCGCACGGAGGACCAGTTGCCTTTATACTGCTTATAAAAGGAAGACCGGACTAACCTTCAGGCTGAAGGCTTAGAGGAAGGGGATAATGTTACGGACTATAATAATGAGGCAACTGCAGACGGAGAGGCGTTGCTGTGGAAGGCACAGTATGAAGAAATGTGTAAGCGGTGCCGGCAGGCAGAAGCAAATTGGCGAAGACAAAACTTACGGATAGGGTTACTCTAAAGTAAGTTCAAGTTCTATAGGGAACAGCACCCAGAGTAGGAAAGCAGGTCAGGTCACACACTACGGCGGGGCAGGAACTAGATGAGTGCTAATAATGGAGATAAATTCTCATCTTCTCTCATCTCTTCTGGCAGTATCTAACATACTTCTGATTAGTATACAGTGTACGCATGGAGGATCTGCTATAAGTATGGAGCGTTGGACGGCTCACAGCTACTTTTAATTCTTTGTAGTTACTCTAAAATTGAGATTCACACCTCAAGTGAAATAGTTCAATACTATCCTGTTGAACCTCTACTTACTGTATTGCTTCTTTCTATCTCAACTGAGTTTAAATCAACCTCTACTAAGCCTAACAAGCTATCCGATCCGGAAGCGAGGGGACTAATTAACGTTATATAGTTAGTTAGAAGACTGGTTACTAGTTTAACGTACGTAAGTAAGTTAGCAACCTGTAATACAAACATACCGCTATTCTAGAAAATAATTTATAAAAAGCTATTATTAAACTTCCATCTCACTTATAAAATATACCTTGAAATTAGATAATCTAGATAATAACTGCCTTATATTCTATAGCTGTTATTATATTACTTTATTTAGTTAATATTATTTACTATTCTAAAGAATACTGTTACTGCCATAAGCAAGGACACTAAGAAGTAAATTATAAAAAAAAATAATATAATAAAGCTAAGAAAAATACTCTTACTATAAAAATTAATATTATTTAAATACTAGAAAACTAGTAGTACTTAGGTCTATCTTTAGTTCTAAGTACAAAAAGCTAATTATTAGAGAGAAATTAATTTAAGTAAAAAAAAAAAATTTAAACTAACTAATTTATTTAAATAGTAACTACTATACTTCTTAATAGTAGTACGTAAGTAAATATTGTTAATAAAAAGTTTACTCTAAAATAAAACTTTAAAAAAATTTCTAAATTTAAATTACTAATACTATATATACTAAATACCACATGGGAGTACAGCTAACACGTATATAAAATTCTAATTTAAATAAAAGATAATTAGAAACAAACTTAGAAAGTTACTACTATTTTTATAAAATAATTAATATAGCTTTATAAGTTCTCTTTAGGCTTTTAGGGCTTTAAGAAATATATATTATTATTAATTTTAAAATAAAGACATAACACTAGAAAATCAGTATATAAATAATTTAACTTAAGAAGTTTAAATAGTTTATTAACTTCTTTAAGTATAAGAAGCATGTGTATGCTGTACTTATTAGAGCTATAATTATTATAAAAAATAAAAAATTTATAACTATTACTTTCTTTTTAAAGCTTTAAAGGTTTAAAGATTTAATTTCTATTAATGCTGTAAGGGCGCTGCCTAAATACTATAAAAGTAATTATATAATTAAATTAAAGAAAAATACTATTATGTTTTTTAGACTATTATATAATTTCTTTTCTAAAGAACTTAAGGTTCTTCGTAGTTATATAATAGAAATAAAGTAAAAAAGTTAGATATAAAATAGTACTAGTCTAACAGGCACGTTAAATCTTTTTATTTTTAAAAAAATTAATAGTCTATAGCTTTATGTTAATTATAAAGGCCTTAATAAAATTACTAAAAAAAACTATTTTATTTTACTGGTAATTAGTAAAACACTAAATTATTTAGTAGACTTAATTAGGTTTACTAAACTAAACCTAAAAGATACTTACTACTATATTAGAATCTAATATAGTAATAAGTAAAAAATGGCATTCTATACACACTATAACTACTTTAAGTATTTAGTAATATTATTTAGACTTATTAATACTTCTGTTATTTTTTAAAGCTATATTAACTATACTCTATTAAGGCTAGTTAATATCTTTTATATAATCTATCTCAATAATATCCTTATCTTTTTAAGAGATAGAAAGGATTATTGGAATTATATTTAATAAATACTAAAACACTTATAATCGTATAAATTTTTTATTAATCTCAAGAAGTGTGTTTTTACTGTTAATGAAGTTAAATTCTTAAAGTTTATTATTTATTCTAATAGTGTAAAGATAAATTCTTAATAGATTAAAATAATTATTAATTAAGCTACTCTAGTCTCTTTTTAAAATATATAAGTTTTTCTAGAGTTTGCTAATTTCTATAAGTATTTTATTAAACGCTTTTTTATAATTACTTATTTTATTATAAACCTCTTAAAAGGCTTCTAAAATAGGAAGAAGACAGAACATTTTAAGTAGACTCTAGAGATAAAGTTAATAAAATATAGATTTTATACTATATTCTTAATAGCTTTTCTTCTTTAATATTATGAGCTTAATTTTTTTTTTTTTATGTTTAGAAATAAATGCTTTTAACCAAGGCTACGCTAAGATTTACTTCTAGAAATTTAATAATAGTAATTAGTATTTTATTATCTTTAGTTCCCAGAAGTTACATGCTATAGAATAGTATTATAAAACTTATAATCTTAAAGTAAGTATAAATATAAATACTATAAAATACTAACGCTACTATATTAAAAGCCTGTTATCTTATTTTAAGATTCTTATAGATTATAATAATCTAAAAGGTTTTATAAATATTAAGGCTCTTAATAGTAAATAAGCATGCTAGATAATACTATTTATTTTATATAATTTAGAGATTAAGTACTATTTAGAAAAGACTAATTTTATTAATAGATTATTATAAAGACTACTAAAGTCTAGTAAAGTAATATATAAAAGCTTTAATCTTATATTACCTAGTTTATAAAAGAAATTATAACTAAAGAATTAGAGCTAGTTTTTATTTCTACTAGCTATAAAAAAAAGCTAGAAAATAGCTAGAAAATAGCTTAATAAGAAATAGGTATGCTTTATTTTATAGAGAATATCTCCCTTAATTAACTTCTCTATAAAGTTAACTTAATAGATAAATATCTTTATTTTATTAGGATTAAGCTTAATTTATAGGAAAAAATAGTAATTCTCTACTATATTACTTAAATGCAGGCTAAAAAAATTACTACTTTTAAGAATATATATAAGTAGTCTTTTAAGTTAATTATTACTATAATTTAGAAACTTTAAAAAATAGACTTTTAGATAATTTAGAAGTATAATAAAAGTGCTTAAGTAGTACCTTAATAGTAAAATAAATATATAAAGAATACTTTATAGAAGTTTAATTAGTTTAATTTACTCTACTATAAAGAATAGCTATATATCCCTAAAGACCCTACTTTAAGAGTAGAATTTTTTTAAATTTATTATAATAACTTTTTAGTAGGGTATTTTAGGTATAGTAAGACACTTAAATTATTAACGCATAAGTATTTCTAGCTTAAAATTAAAAAGAATATTAAGAAATATATTAATACTTATAACACATGTGAATATATAAAGGTACTTAGATATTATTTATATAAAAAACTATAACTACTTTTCTAGCTAGAAAGACTTTAGAAGTAGTTAATAATAGATTTTATTATAAAGTTACTACTAAGCTGTTGCAAAGCCTACGTTTATAATATAATTCTAATAATTATAAATTATTATATTAAGATAGTAAGATATATTTTTATAATTAAAAATCTTACTACTATAAATTTAGCTAACCTTTTTATATATAAAATCATTTAATTCTTTAGGCTACCTTAAGAGGTTGTTTTTAATAAAGATAGTATTTTTATAAGCTATTTCTAGACTAATTTTTATTATATAATTAAAATTTAGTACCATCTAAGTACTACGTTTTACTCTTAAACTAATAGTTAAATAGAATAGTAAAATTAAACTCTAAAACAGTACCTATATTTTTATATAAAAGAGAAATAAAGTAATTAAGCTAAGCTTTTTTCTCTTATAAAGTTCACATATAATAACTCTTATTAATTTATAATTAGAATAAGTTTATTCTTTACATGCTATAGGTTTTACTTAACTTTTAATTATAAGCTAGAATTTAGTATTTAAGTATTTAAAGCAGCTAATAAAATTACATATTTACATTATAATAAAGAATTAATAACATAATACTAGCAGAATACTATTAAATAATAAATATAAAACTATAATAAAAAGCACGAGCTTTATTTCTTTAAGGTAGATAACTTAATATTATTTTTTACTAAGAATTTAAAACTCTACCACCTAAGTAAAAAGCTTTCTCCTTTTTTTATAAAACTATATTAAATTATTAAACTTATTAGAATTTAAGCGTATTGCCTGCTTCTACTTTCTAGTTCTTAAATATATTCTATTTCTAATATCTCTTTACTTAAATTTTATACTCTTTGTTTAGAAGAAAAAGAGCTTATGCCAGGACCTTTAGAACTAGAAAATAAAAAAAATAAAATTAATATATTATTAAAACACTACTAGTAAAGAAAAAAGATAAGAATACTTTAAAATATTTTATCAAATAGAAAGGCTGGCCTATATAGTATAATAAGTAGATATTAAAATAATATATTAATTAAGATCTTATTTAAGACTTTAAACGTAAATAAGAAGTCACCTTATTAAAAAGAAAGCAAAGAATTAAAGTATAAAACTTTATTTTTCTATTAAAATTAGATGGAAGAAATAGTGCTTAACTATTATAAATTTATTATATATATAGTATTTCTTTACTACTTCTTTACTGCTATATTAGTATTATTTTTATAACTTTTAACTTTTCTTTTAATTAGTCCTCTGCTTGCTAGCGGTCTTAGATTTTTTATTAAATAAAATCTTTTAGTATACTACTAGTACTCTATTTTTATCTAGTTTTTATTTTCTAAAAGACACAAGTACTAGACTCTAAACTCTTATTATTATTATTTTTATTATTATTATTTTCTGTTTCTTTTACTTTCTCTTTCTCTATTTTCTTACTTACTGTATTATTATTATTAAGGGGGGAAAGACTAGTCTAAATGCTATTAAAATAATATTAAAATACTACTTAAAGAAAAAGTCTTATTTAATGTTATTTAATATTAAAAAGACTTTTAATAAAAAAGGTAATTCTCTTTAATATATTTAGCTACACTAACTAAATATTATTACCTTTAGATTTCTTTTAAAACTTCTATTTAGTTTTCTAATTAATTGCTGTTTTCACGCACTTAATATAAAAATAACATATTATTATTAAGATATTATTTAGTTAAATAAAGAAATTCTTATTCTACTTAGCTCTTAATCTTTTATACTAAGTAAGAAGGCAGTTAATCTCTAAGTGGAATTTAATAGAAATCTATTAATATTATTATTAATAAACACCTAAAGGAATAACACTAAAGTAATAAAAGAATATAATAGAAACTATATCTTATTATAAGGCTTATATTACTTTATATAGTATTCATACTTTATTTTACCCTTCTTAAGAATATATAAAGAGGTAGTTTAATTAATTCTTTTTAAGTATTAAAAATAGATTTTTTATTTAAGTTTAACCGCTAAGCTAATGTGTTAAGTAAGTAGAGATTAAAACTAAATAAATTAATAATACTAAAACAGAATAATAGCACTAGTATATACTAGGTTCTTAATTATATTTTATATATTAGAAGTTATATTAGTGCCGAGTAAACGCTAGTTAAATGTTAATAAAAAAATTAAGTTTTAAAAAATATTATACTTAAGGTCTCAAAATTAGGGGACGGGCAAGCTTTTATTATAAAATATATTCTTTTAGTAATAATAATATTTACTATCACCATTCTACTTACCTTTACTATTAATAATGTTGTTTTGTTTATTTATACTATTTTTTTTTATATATATGGATATTGTTTTCACGCTAATAGCTAGAAACAACTATCTAAAAAAAAAAAAGAGATAATTATAATAATATAGAACACTTAAGTAAATATTACTATATATAATATTCTTTAAGATATAAGTATAGTATTATTATTATATAAGTATAATATTATTATCACACTTATATTACACTCACACCTTAATAATATTTAAGATTATAAAATAAAAGGCTTACTATCTATATTTTAGCTTAATAGAATTTAGCTTTAATTTATTTTATTAGTGTTTACTTACTGCTATATTAACTCCCTATTATAAAAACAAAAACTTTTCTTTAGTTTAGTATATTTATTTTATATTTAATTTAATATATAAAAGTAAATATATAGTAAAGTTAGTAATTTATTTAGTAATTATAATAACTATAATAAGTTATGTAAAAGTTAATTTAAATTTAATAATATTTATTTTAAAAATAAATTCCTTTATTTAATAAATAGTAATTAAAATTTCTTAGCTGTTTTTAATTTATTTAATATAAATAAAGTAATAATAAAACTATTATCTAATTTGATTTTAAGTAATTTTTTATATTTTAATATAAAAGATAAAATTTAATTTAAATATATAAAAAAAATTTGAAATTATAATTTAAATATAAAAAAACTATGTTTACTTATAATATTAAAAAATTAATATAAATAAAAAGTTTTATAGCTATATATATTTTATATTTAAATTTACTATAAAGTAAACTAATATTTATTAAATTTATAATACTATTATTAAAAAAAATTATAAATAGTAGTAAAATTAATTATATTAACTTATATTTATACATTTTTTATTTTCTAGTATTTAATAAAGTAATATAAAAATTTAATTTTTTTTAAAGTATATTAATAAATTATTAAAAAAAAACAGCTTATTTAAAATAAATTAAGTAAATAAATATTACGACTTTTTAACCTAACTACTACTATTAAAATATAAAAAAAGGACTAATATAATAAACTTTTTTATAAAAGCTTTATTAACTATTAACTACTTTTTTAAATATTTAGAAAGTAGTTAAATAGTTAATTAATAAAAATACTAATAGTTACTTTATTATTTTAAAAACTACTTTTAATATAAGTTAATTAGTTCCTATTATTAAGTAATTAATATATAAATTTTTTTTAAAAAAAAAGTTAAAATTACTTCTAATTATATAATATATATGTAATTAAAATAATAAAACTTAGTAGTATTAAAATTAATAAAAATTTTTAAATTAAATGTATTAAAAAAAGGTATTAACTTAAAAAAATAAAAAAGTAATATTTATTTATATTTGTAAGTTTTAATAAATATAATATATTTTATATTATTATTATAAATAATTTTGTTAAAAAATATTATTATTAACTTTATTTAATTATTTTCTTAAGTATTTATTAATAAATATATTATTAAATACTATACTTTTGTAATTTAATTTAATTAATTTTTAAAATTAATTTATATTTTAATAAAAAATATAGTTTATAAAAAGTTTATAAAAATAGTTTTTAATTTTATAAATAAAAAGCAAATTTACTTATATTTAAGTTATAATATGCTATTTATTTTAATACTTTTTGTAAGGGGTAGACTCTGATGGCTGTATAAGAGACTGCACGCAGATGACTGATCAAAAGATGCCAAAGAAAACAAGTGGAATTACTAAGGAGCTTAATAGCAGCTTGAGACTTAGGGGTATAGACTACGGGTTGGGTCAACTATCTACTGGTACTAGTCCTAATAGGGCTTAAGAATTACATGGCAACAGCTGCGCTTGCAGTACAGCGCATGTAACGGCTCAGCCCATTACATTACTCTTTTCCTCCCAGCGGGCAGCAAGGAGAGCATCTAGAGTAGGACTTCTGGCTGTAGTTTTTGTACGAGGCTGATGAGGCAGGACAGGGCTGGAAGACTGACGAGAGCTGGAGCGGGACTGGGGGCAGGAATTAATCCAGTGGTCGGGTGAACCACAGCAGAAACAAAGGCCGTTAAGCTGGCGGTAGGTATGGCGATCGGGAGATGAGGACTGAGATGAGGCTGGTGATACAGGACGGCGGGGGAAGGAAACGCGGGTGGAGGCAATGCGGATCGGGTGGTTAACATTTATAGGTTTATAGGCGGTCTTCTGGGCTGGCTGAGGGCGACAGGAGCGATGATCGAGGCGCTGGATAAGCTTAATGTAATCGTTGTACGAGAGGCTGAATAGAGAGTCGCTAGACTCCTCAAGAGACTAACAGAGGGCAGGACGGAGACCATGGTGGAGCGTTGTGACACAGGAGACGTCTGGCTAGGAGGAAGTATTAGCTTTGTACGTAAGTCTCTTAAAGCGTGTAAGGTACGTAATAAGACTTTTTTCTTCCCTCTAGCGTACAGAGGAGAAACGCTGGACGGCTTCTTGTTGTTCTCTCAGGTTGTGACAAAGGCACTGAAAGAAGGAGAAGATAGTTTTAGGGTCCCAGGACTGGGCGTGTTCGGCAGACTGGCGGAGGTGGAGGACAGAGGCCTGCTAAGGCTGCTCTAAGCGGTCCCACACATAATTAAACGCATCAGCTCTGGCGAGCTGATCTGATTGGAGCTTCGCTCTAATCGACGGGAGCTACGTACACAACGTAAAAGGCTTGCCGTCAAAGCGAGGTGGATCAGGGAGATGGGTGCGAGGGGCGGTCAAGGCAGACAGGAGCTAGATCTGGGTCTGGAGGTGGCGGATGTCTGACTGGAGTGACTGGAGCGACTGAATCTCGGTGCGCTGGTTCTAGAGCTCTTACTGAAGCTGCTATATAAGTAGAAGAAGGGCGGACTGGTCAGACATACTGGCGGGAACTGAAAAAGATGTCTGGCTGGCTAGCTGGCTGGTACGGCGAAACTCTGTGCTGAGAGCTTTGTGATTGCTTTGCGCTATCGTTACCGTCTGGCTAACTGGCTAAGCAATTCCAAATGTAAGGGATAGACTCTAATGGCCGCATAAGAGATTACACGCAGATAACTAATCAAAAGATGCTAAAGAAAACAAGTGGAATTGCTAAGGAGCTTGATAGCAGCTTGAGACTCAGGGGTATAGACTACAGGTTAGGTCAACTATCTACCGGCACTAGCTCTAATAGGGCTTAAGAATTACATGGCGACAGCTGCGCTTGCAGCGTAGCGCATGTAACGGCTTAGCCTGTTACACTTTTAGTATACGTCTAATATAAAATATTAATAATTTAACTTTAATATTTGTTTATATAAATTATTAACTTTACTTTTTTTAAAAGAACTTTTGTTTTTATAATAACTTTTTACTAATTTAATTTAAATATAAGTTTTTTTTAAAAAAAAAATTTTTTGCTTATTTAATGTACTTAAATGTTACTTAACTTTTTTTTTAATTTAATTTTTAAAAGTTTTTGTTATTAAAAATTAGTTAAATTAAATTTTTTTGTTTACTTTAAATTTTAGCTAACTACTTATAAACTTTATTTAACTGTTTTTTAATTAACTTTTTAGTATTTTTTTACTATTAAAAACTACTTTAGTTAAGTTTTTTAATTTAATATGAAAATATAACTAGCTATATATAAATATTACTTAATTTTTTAAATTAAATTTTTTAGTACTTTTTTATAAATAAATTAGTTAAATTTTTTTTTTAATACTAATACTAAGAATTTATAAATAAAACATATTAAATTTTGTAATTTAGTATATTTATATTAATATAAAAACATTATACTTATTTTAATAAATAATTATTTTTGTATATTTTAAAAAATTTTGTACTTATATTTATTATACTTTTATAATTTTTAATAATTTAAATTATTTAAAATAATTATTTTTATTAGTTGTTATGTATAAATTTAAATTAAATAAAATAAAATTTATTAATTATTAATTTTAGTATTTTATATAATTAAAGTATAATTAAACTTTTATAATTTTAGTTAATTTTAAATATTAATTTATATAGCTTCGTAATATTATTTATATAAGTTTATAATAAATAATATTAAATTTAATTAATATAATAAAAAGTATAAAAAATAAATATTCTAATATTATTTATATTAAAGTTTAGTGTATATATTTTTATTTATTATTATTTTATTTAATATAACTTATTTCATAAATTGGGTAATTTCATTATTTCATAAATTAGGTAATTTCATTATTTCATAAATTAGTTAATTTTATTATTTTAAAAATTTAAAAGATTCTTTTAATATTTTTATTAATTATAATTATAACTCATAAATTTTTAAATTTTTAATTAAGTAAAATTATTAAATAAATTATAAAAATTTATAAAGTATAATTTATTAAATATAAATAATTTTTTTTTAAAGTGATACTATAAAGTTACTTTTATTTATTTTTTATTTTTTTTAAGAAAATAATAGAGTTTAAATTAATTTAAAATTAAGTAAAATAAGTGTTTTTAATAAGTTTAAGTAACTTTTAGTTTTTTTTTACTTTTAATTTAATACTTTTTTATATTTATAATTTATTAAAAAGTATAAAATAATTATAAAATAGTAATAAAATAATAATATACTTGTTATTTATTTAAGAAAATTTAAGTTTAAAAAGTATACTTATGTTACGGATGGTAATAGAAAGGTAACTATACCTAAAAAGCTAAAGGAACTAATAATAATAGCTAATAAAGCTTTAGAATAGAAACGTATATTTAAGCTTAAAAGAAAAAATTATAAGTAGGCACGGGATATATTAGCACAGGCTAAAGCAAGAACTAAGAAGTAAAAACAGAAATATAAAACTATATAAACGGATCTAGAGTATCTACCTATATAATAAGGTAAAACTTAGTAGCTAGAGATATTAGAAGAAACTAGAGACTCTAATATCTCTAATAGTCTCTAGTAGTATTTAATATACTTTTAACTAGTATATAATATACGCATGAGGGATTTACTATAAGTATAAGGCATTAAATAGCTTATAGTTACTTTTAATTTTTTATAGTTACTCTAAAATTAAGATTCATACCTTAAGTAAAATAGTTTAATACTATTTTATTAAATCTTAACTTACTATATCACTTTTTTTTATCTCTATTGAGTTAACTAACTTTTATTAAGTTTAATAAGCTATCCGATCCAGAAGTAAGGGAACTAATTAACTATTATAATAATTAATTAAACGGCTTATTACTAGTATAATTTATATTAATAAGTTAGTAACTTATAACATTATAACTACTATCTCAAAAAAGTAAAAGAAGTAGTTAGATAGATTCTAGTAACTAATTATTAAACGTCTATAATAACTTACTATAAAGAGAAATAGGAACTTTATTCGTTAGAAGAAAGTAATAGTAAAGAAGAAGTTATAATAAAATCTTTATCTATAACTAGAAGTATATCCAGAGAATAGAAGAGTATATAATAGGTTATTTAAAAATAAAAAGTAGCTATTATAGAGCTATATAACGCTCTAATAAATCTATAACAATAAGTTAAAATAAATTAAAAAAAGAGGACTACGAAAATACAGCTTTCTAAGAAATTTAATAGTAATAGAGATAAACTTAGGACTTTTATAGCAACTATAAATCTCTACTATTATTTTAATTAAAAGTTATTTCTAATTAATTAGGATTAGATCTTAGTAGCTGGTATAAATATAATAAGTAGAGCTATATAATAGTTTAAACTATTAGTATAAAACTATCTAGTTAATAAAGACTTTAACTTAGGAGCAGCAGGATTAACTAACTGTAATAATAATATATAATAAGCTTTTAGAAATTATAAATGTTTTAAACAGGAAATAATTATTATCTTTAGAAAAATTAATAAAGAGATAGAAGTAATTTAAAAGCTTTAGTAACTTAAGTAATAAACATTAACAGCTAATTATATAGTAGAGTTTAAATAAATTTAATTACAATTTAATTAGGCGGACTAGCTACTAGTTATAATATACTATAAAAAACTAAAAAACAGAATTAAGAATAAAATCTCTAGAGGAAAATAGCTAAGTATCTTGCTAAATATCATTAAATAAGCAGTAACTATTAATAATTACTAGTATTAATAAAAGTAAGAGAAAAAGGTATGTGGAAGATTAGTAATCTATATACCTAAGAAAAATAGAAAAGATAACTAAATCTATAATAAAATAAATATTAACGTTAAATAGATATTTATTAAAAGGAGGTAAGGAAAGTAAACTAAGAAATAAATAAAGCGCTATATATATAAAGCCTATTTAGAATATAGAAAACAAAGACACTTTATTAAGGATTATAAATAGTAATAATTAGATATTAAAAAAGCTTATATCTAGACTAAGGTACTTAAGGAAATTAAAATTGCTATAATCTAAGTAAAATAAGTAAAGGACACTATAATAGAAAAAATAATTATAAAGAGAATTTAAAGGGAATAATATTAGATATATAGAAACCACATACATCTTAGGTAAGAATATAAGGTTTTGTATTAATAAGTTAAGAATTATTTAGTAGAATAACTTAGTAATATAATTACTATAATATAAAAAGCAGCAATTTAATAACACAACGCAGAAACTAAAAAAGAAATGTAAAAATTCTATAAAATTATAAAGCAAGAAAATAAACTATTTTACAAAGAAGATTAAAAATTCTAATAAAGAAAGAATTAAGAGATAATAGAGAGTAAGAAGCTAATATTTATAATAATTATATAACACATATACTAAGAATACTATTAGATATATAAATTAAAGTACTACTAAAAAGAACACTATGTTACTAAATACTAGAAAGTTATTTTAAAAGATGGAATATATAAATGCTAATAAGTACTATAGTTAGTAGGAAATAAATAGTATAGAGAACTAAGCAGACAAGAACTAGCTATATAAATAAATAAAATTTATAGATAGATACTTATACTAGTTATAATTAATATAATATACTATCACCCTACTAGATATCTAAAATTAGGATAGAATTAAAATAAAAGAGAAGAAGAAACCCCTTTACTAATACTATAGATACAGAATAATAATACCGTAAACAGAATAATAAGAAAAGAATACTAGATATATATAGCTTTTAACTATATAGGAAAAGACTATAAATAGAATAAACATACCATACATATTAAAAAACTAAAGACAAGAAAAGTGTTATAGTAACTAGTAAATAAAAAAGAACTTAATTTATAGTAAGAACTAGTTTATATAAATTTAAAAGATAAACTACAGAACCTAAATTTAAATAAACACAAATAACTATTATAAGATAAATGCTAGATAGGATGCTAATAATACTAAACTAAATACTACTAAAAAAAAATAGCTAACTATAGACTCACATAAGAAACTCACATATTAGGAATATTTCTTAAAATAGAAATGCTAGGATTATAGAGAATAAGCTAAAAATACATATAAAATACTTAATAAAAAAGTATGCTAACTCTAGAGATACTTAATTCATAAACTTAAAGAGAAAATACTAAAGAAATAATTACCACTTAGGAGTTAGATATAGATAAAAAACTAGAAAACTTGTAAACTATAACTAAGCCACTAGAGGGCTAAGAACTAAAGATTAGAAGTAATATATTAATTATATATATATAATTAAACTAGAGGAAACACGAAAACAAGCTATACGTAAATATATATATTAATAGTAACTAGATACTAGCACTTATAAACAGTAAAGCTGGCAAAACACTTATATTAAATAAATAGATATAAAGATACTAGATACTAATTAGAGTTTTAGATAAACCTGTGTAAGTAAAACGCATAAATAATAATCTAATAGCATTTAAAAAGAGTCTAATTAATCTTAAAATAAGGAATATAACTATTAAGACAGTAGGTTATATAGATAACTACTGTATTAAGATTATAGATCTAAACAATAAGGATTTTATTTTAGGATAGAATTAACTAGTATAATAGAATCTAATAATTAATTAGAAAATAAAGTTTATAGGAACCAGAAGGGACTACTATAAATAAATAAGAGCTATAATATAGATAAAGAAAATAACACTTTATGATAACACATTTATTATGTTAAACAAATACTAAAAGGAATTTAGAGAATAGTTCTTTAAAGAAGCTAAAAACTAGCTACTAGAATACTAAGACTAGAATTATAAAATCATGCTTAAGGAAGGAATGGATTTAAAACTAGGACTATTATATCAGGTACCCATTTATTAATAAGAGAAGTTATGAAAATTTCTATAGGAAAACTAATAGAAAAGGTATATATAAATTAGCTAAAGTAAGATAGCTTCACTAGTACTCTTTATACTAAAAAAGAATAATAAACTATAGCTATATATTAATTATAGATATCTTAATAAAGCTATAGTAAAAAACTGTTACCTAATACTATTAATATTAGAACTTATAGATAAACTTAGAAGAGCTAAGTGGTTTAGCTTTTTTAATATTAAAAATAGATACTACTAAATATAAATAGCTAAAAGACACGAATGGATAACAGTATTTAAAATAAAATATAAATTATTTAAATACTTAGTTATGCTAATAGGACTCACAAACGTACTAGTAATATTCCAAACAATTATTAATTATATGCTAAGGGAATATCTAGATGTATTTATAATAATATACTTTAATAACATGCTTATATACATGAATGGAATGCTAAAAGAATATATTAAGTATACTAAAAGAATATTACAAAAGCTCAAGAAACACAGACTATATATTTAAACAAAGAAATATGTGTTCTATAGAACTGAAGTTAAGTTCTTAGAATACTTAGTATCCTAAGATAGAATAGCAGTTAACTTAGATAAAGCTAGAGATATTCTATCTTAGCTAACACTAATAAACATAAAAGAAGTTTATTTTTTTCTTAGATTTATAGGGTTCTATTAATAATTTATTAAGGACTACACGAAAATTATAGCACCCTTAATAGAATTACTAAAAAAGAATTAATAATTTAAGTGGAAACAACGCGAGGAAAACGCTTTCATAATATAAAAAAAAATATTCTAATAACTACTAATATTAAAGATATTTAATTCATGACTTTAAATAGAGATACATGCGGATGTATTAAACAGAGCTATAAAAACTATTCTACTATAAAAACAAAATAATAAGTATAAACACTTAGTAGATTTTTTATCTTATAAACTTATAACTACTAAGTTAAATTATAATATCTATAATAAGAAACTATTAGTAATAGTTTAAGTAATTAAGAAATAGAAATATTACTTAGAAGAAGCTAAGCAGTAAATTATTATATATTTAGATTATAAGAATCTAACGGTATTTACAACAACTAAGAAGCTAAATTAATAATAAGTTAGATAATAGAAACTAGTTTCAACCTTTAACTTTTAAATACTTTATAAATTAGGAAAAGAAAATATAGTGGTTAATATACTTAATTAAAGAGCAGACTACATAAGAGATATACTAGAAATTTATAATATAATACTTAAATAAAGACCAGATAGATCCCTGGGAAGCTTATAAATAAATATTAAGATAATAGTTATTATTAAAAACACCTAGGAAAAACAAATAAGAAATTTTAATAATAGATAATTATAATAGAATTTAGACTAAGAAATGATTTATGTACTAGAAGTATTATAAACTAAATTTATTAAGGATCAACACTCAGCCGAAATGCATAAACATTAAGGAATTAAAAAAACTATAGAATAAATTAATAGATATTTTTAAATTCTTAGGATATAAAAAAAGGTTAGAGCTATTCTTTTAAAGTATATTAAATACAAAAAAAATAAAGCGATAAGATATAAGGAATATAGACTTATATAACTAATTCCTTTACCTAACTAACTATAAGAATTAGTTATAATAGACTTTATTATAAGAATACCAACAACAATTACCTTTTAAGGCTAATAGTATAATATGATACTAGTTATTATAAACTAATTTATAAAATACGTATACTTTAAACTAACATATATAGAGATTAAAGCAGATGAATTAACTCCTATACTTATTAGACTACTAATAGTATAATATAGATTACTATAAGAATTTATCACAAATAGAGATAAGTTATTTACGTTAATATTCTAGAAAATATTTATAGAGAAGCTAGAGGCTGAATACCGCCTCTTAATAGCATTTCATCTATAAATAGATAGACAGATAGAACAGATAAATCAGATATTAGAATAATATCTATAAATATACATTAATGAATAATAAGATAATTAGATTAACTTATTACTAATAGCTAAGTTTATATATAACTCTGTAAAGTTATTAACTACTAGAAAATTATTATTCTTTATAAATTACGGTTATAAGCCTACGGCTTATTAAGAACTATAAAAACTAGATAAAATATCAGAATCAGTAAGAATAAGGGTTAAGAAGTTATAATAACTTTATTAAGAAATAGTAGGAAAAATTATTTAGAGAGTGTAATGGGCTAGAGCCCAGGATGGTTGACTAAGACGGTTGTCTCGGCTTTGACTCCGTGCGTAACCACGTGACCTTAGCGACTTGGTAGGGGTTAACTATCAAGTCTCTGTAGCGTACGTAGTTGACTCTTTATCAAATCCACTCTATTTCACCCAATTGCCATCATTGGCCTGGACCCTTACATTTGGATTTGATCAACCCTATTTTTCGCAGAGGCCGAGAGGCCTTTGGCAGTACGATCGACCTTGTGGAAGAGCGAGAGGCTCTCCAGTATTAGGGAAGCGCCATCCAGCAGTACACCGAGTATTAATGGACGCTAATGACCACTCGGTATCTGCACTAATGGCCCGAGCGACGAACCTGCTTGACGCAGGATACGATAACAAACAGATCGGCCGCAAACTACGCCGGTCGCTTGCTTCACAAGGGTTGGAAGTCCCAGCCGTTGAAGTAGTGATGAGCTAGGTAGAGGTTGAACTCAACGACCACCCTGCTTGGCGCGACAAAGGGAAAGCTCTATTCCCAACTAATGGAGCCAGCGACAGCACCTCACTCGGGGAGATTATGAACGTGTTACGAGTGATGTCTGAGAGGCTGACTGCACTAGAAGGTCGTGATTCCCCATTAAGGCTACCCCCACAGGTCCTAGTGACGACACCAGTAACTCCCTTCGTGCCAACGCCACAACCAGTAATCGAACCAGTAGTCAAACCATTTAATTTCCCCGAACCCTCTATGTTTGATGGCACACGGTCTCTTTACCCTACGTTCAAGTATTAAGCCAAGGCCAAGTTACGATTTGATGGATACTGTATGGGCGGTGAGAAAGGACAGATGGACTATCTCTTTCAGCGTTTAAAGGGACGAGCAGCACAAACCGTCCTTCTATAGCTCTCTAATCGAAGAAATAATGCCACCCTTGAAGCAATATGGGCGTTTATGGACTCCTAGTTTGAAGACCAGTACCAAAGGCAAAAGTCTCTAGACAAGCTGCAAAGCATGAAATAGAAGAAGAAGTCGGCAAGAGAGTACCACATGGAGTTCAATAAGGAGCTGCTGCTAGTAGGAAGCGATCGGCTGGACGAAGACGTAAAGAAGAGTATGTTCACCCGGGGATTGGATGGAGAGCTCCGGAAGCACATTGTAGCCCTTTCAGCAACGTTGAGCTTTAAAGAGTACACTTAGGAAATAATTCGTGTCAGCGACAACCTTATGCAGATTATATTAAGTAACTGTAGGACTACTACAGCTATCTATACAACGCTGTCCGCACTGACGCTTGAACTGATGGATTAGGAAGCGACACCCACGCGTGCAGGGGCAGCAAAACCATAGGACAACTAATCTAGGACACTCTAGGTGAGCCAAAAGGAATTTGACCGGCGCTATAAGTAAGGTCTCTATTATCAATGCGGTTCTCCCGGCCACATAAAGAATGAGTGTAAATATGTAAGAGTAAATTAGTTACGCCCAGCCACTGCAGCATTAGCAAAGGCTAGACAAATAGATGCTAACAAAAGAGACAAAGAAGACGGAGATGAAGAAGAAGAAGAAGTGTTAGGAAAAGAATAGCCCTTGCTCACCGTCGCGAGCAGGCGCCCCCAGCCGAAATGGGTAAGGTGGTATTGTAAAGAGAATAGCGGAAGTTCTGAAATGCACACATAGACGCAGACCCTATTACTGTATACTCATTAATCAACCAGATGAATATCGCATACATAATGATTGATACTGGGTGTTTATGCTATGGTCTTGTGAGCTCTGTCTTTACTGCTAAAGCCTGTTTAGCGCGTATCGACATAGCCCTGTAGGGGGTCGTTAGAGTACATAGGAAACCTGAAAGGGTTACCCAGGTTGCACAAATTAACCTTAATGTTAAAGGATATACTGAATGAGCCTATGCATATGTTATTGACAATGCGCTTAAGTTTAATCTTATTTTAGGCAGGCTCTAGACGAACTGAAACAATGTTATAATCACGCCAGCAAAGAAATCGTTTTACATTCATACTTTAGGAACAAGAGTTTGTAGCAAGGAAGGGAAGAAACCGTGCTAGTAGGAGCTAATAGAGGTCAGCGCAGCTGCTTTTTCAATATGGATAGATAGGTTAAAAAGAAAAAGTGAAATACGTATCTTTGCAGCATTGCTGGTAGACATTCAAAAGGCCTTAGCGCCTAAACTAAAGCTGGATCCTAGAATACTACTTTCTAAGGCCTATTAGAAGTACCTAAAGCTGTTTTTAGAGAAGGAAGCAGACAAGCTCCTACCGCTATGAGGTCCTAGAATAGACTATTATATTAAACTTAAAAAGATTAATAGGAAGGACCCTAAGGTCCCATGAGAACCGCTGTATAATATATTAAGAGAGAAACTACTAGTACTATAAAAAGAGTTAATACTGCTACTAGAGAAGGGCTTTATTTATATAAGTAACTCTCTAGCTATAGCTCTAGTACTATTTATATATAAGCCTAGTAGAGGTCTTCGCTTTTGCGTTAACTACTACGCGCTTAATAAGATTTCTAAAAAGAATAAGTACTCTCTTCCCCTAATCTATAAGACACTTAACTAGATTAGTAAAGTAAGATAGTATATTAAGCTCAACGTTTTAGTAGCCTTCTATAAGATTTATATTACAGAGGGAGATAAATAGCTAACGGCTTTTTATATAAGATTTAAATTCTTTAAATAGCTAGTTACACCTTTTAGACTAGTAGAAGCTTTTAGTATGTTTTAATAGTATATAAACTAGACCCTATAGGAGTATCTTAACGAGTTCTGTTTAGTCTTTTTTAATAACGTACTTATCTACTCTTTAGGCTTACTAGAAGAGTATTGCTAGTAAGTTAACTTAGTACTAGAGAAACTTAGCGCCGTAGGTTTATATCTAGATATTAAGAAATACAAATTCAAAACCAAGAACACGAAATATCTAAAGTTTATTATTAAAGTAGGATAAGGAATTTGAATGGATCCTACTAAAATAAAAGTAATTACCGAGTAGCAGCCTCTAATAACTGTAAGAGAAATCAGAAGTTTTCTTAAATTCACTAATTTCTATTATTAGTTTATTAAGTCTTTTTTAGAAATTGCTGCTTTATTTATAAGACTTATGAGTAACGTGCTATTCTAATAGACTAATAAAAAGCAGATAGTATTTAACAAACTAAAGGAGATCTTTATATCAGAATTAATACTAGCCTAATTTAATTTTAACTACGAGACTGTCTTAGAAGCTGACTCTTTAGATTATATAATTAAGAAAGTTCTTTTATAATATAGTGATAATAGCGTGCTGTGTTTATATATATACTTTTTAAAAAAGAATATACCTATAAAGTATAATTACGAGATACATGATAAAGAACTTCTTATAATTATTTATTACCTAAAGGCATGAGATGCTGAATTATGGTCTGTTAAAAAGTTCTAAGTTATTACTAATTATAAAAACCTTAAGTACTTTATAAGGCCTTGAAAATTAAGTAAAAGATATACGCGCTAGCAGTTATTCCTTAGCCGATATAATATAGAGATTTAATATAAGTTAGGAAAAGAAAATATATAAGCTAATACACTATCAAGACACGAACAGAATTATCTAAGTAGAGAAGATAATAAAAGGCTAAAAAGCTATATAATTCAGCTATTAAAGCTAGTAATTATATATTAGAAAGAAGAGCTTGAATTAAATAATAATAGACAAACAGTATAGGCCTTCTCTGCTTAAATTAGTTTTTCAATAATTATAGAAAATAGTATAACTAAAGTCTAGAAGTCTTATACCTAGAAGTCTTATAACAAGCTTAAATAAAGATAGTATAATATAGTACTAGATAATAAAGTGTACGTAAGAGTAGTATAGACTTTCTATAATTAGAAGCAGAGATTTTCTCTAGAACTTAAACTAAAAGTTTCGCTGGCTAAGTGCACGATTAACGAAGATAAAACCCTTTATTATTAGAATAAAAAGTAGGTGCCTGACTTAGAGCTATTAAGGATATTAATTATTTACTAGATTTATTTATTATAAGTGATAGGACACTCAGGACGGTAGAGTACCTATTTAATATTAATAAGAGATTACTTTTAGCCAGGGATGTCGAACCACGTATGGTGTTATATTTAAAACTATAATATTTATAGCTATATAAAGCTATAAAGAGATTACTAGCAAGAGCTATTACGCCTATTACCTATTCCCAATTATATTTAGAAGAAGATTTTAATAGATTTTGTAACTAAATTACTAGAAAGTAACGGCTGTATAGTCTTACTAGTAATTATTAATAGGTTAAGCAAGAATATAACTCTCTACTCTCTTCTAAATATAGATATTAAGACAGTAACATGGGCTTTTATCTGTAAGATTATTACTTACTATTAGATTCCTAATACTATAGTATCTAATTACGGTAGCTAATTTATCAGCAAGTTCTAAACTAAGCTTTATGAAATTCTAAGAATTAAAAGGCGATTATCAACAGCGTTCTATCTATAAATAAATAGTTTAATAGAAAGAATAAATAGTACAGTTAAGGCCTATCTTTAAGTATTTATTATGTAAGACTAAGTAAACTAGGTAAAGCTCTACTTAATAGCTAAAATTATAGTAAAAAGAAAAGACGCTATTTTAATAGGAATAAGCCTATTTTTTTTTTAGCATAAATATAATATAGAACTACTGTAAGTAGATATTAGAACTAGGCGTAATATAACAGCTTAAGACCTAAAAGCTAGCACTAAAGAAATTATAGGAAAGCTAAAAAAGTATATTAACTTAGCATAAGCAACTATAGCTAAGGCATAGTAAAAATAAGAAAAATAAGTAAACTAATATCAGGATAAAGCCCTGTAACTGTGTATTAGAGATAAGGTATAGCTAAAGCTTAGTAACTAACTCTCTACTAGACAAAGAAATAAGAAACTAGACTAGAAGAATACTAAATATACTATAGAAAATATAATTAGCTTGCATACTATAAAGCTAAATACGCCCCTAGGGCTAAACCTAACGTTTTATATAAATAAACTATAACTAGTAAGTAATAACCTATTACTAAGCTAGCCTATAAACGACCCTTAGCTACTACTAATTTAGATAGATAACTATAAAAAACACGTAGTGTAGGATATTATTACTAAGGTATAGATAAAATAAGGGCAAGACTACTAGCTATAATACAAAGTAAAGTAAAAAGACTATATATTAATAACTATAGAGCTAGTAAGCTAGCTAGAAGATATAATAGTATTAGATTATTAAAAGGAGTATATAGTGTCTCTATAAAAAGGCAGACATAAACTTCTGCTGGTAAATTATTAATAAGAGTTTTAGAAAAAGCTATAGTAAATAGAACCTAAAATAGGCCTATAAAGGCCTCTAGGTAAATAGTTTACCAAAGAGCCCCTACCTAGTCTATAAGAAGGGGGGTAATATAATAGGCTAGAGTCTAAAATAGTTAATTAAAATAGTTATCTTAGCTTTAACTCCGTGCGTAACCACGTGACCTTAGTGACTTAATAGGGGTTAACTATTAAGTCTCTATAGTATATATAGTTAACTCTTTATTAAATCTACTTTATTTTATTTAATTACTATTATTAGCCTAGACCCTTACAGAGAGGAAGCTTCAGCAAGTAATAAATAAATAAACTTAAAGTTAAGAAACTAATTTTTAAGAAGGGAGATAAAGTTTTTCTATTATAAAAAAATTTAAAAATAAAACAACCATTAAAAAAACTAGATTATATTAAATTAGGACTATTTAAGATTAAATGATAAATAGAATCTATAAATTATAAACTATAACTACTTAAGAATATAAAAATCTACTTAGTTTTTTATATTTTACTACTAGAACCAGCACTACAAAATGCTAAACTGTAGACAAGACTTAAACTTAAGGAAAATACTACTAAGTATAAAGTTTAGCAGATTCTGAACTACTAGTAGTTTAGATATTAGTAGAAGTATTTAGTTAGATAGAAAAATTATAGACCTAAAAATAATACGTGGGAACTAGTTAGGAACCTGAAGAATAATTTAAAGCTAATTAATTAGTACTATTAGATAAGCTAGTAAACACTTACTTTAGAGATATATCTAATAAATAAGGAGAATATAGAATATTCTATTTAAAACTTAAGAAAAAGAACAAATCGATATCAGACACTATAGATTATAGTATGTAAACTTTATAGTCTTAAGAACAAGCCTCTTCCTTCTTAAAAGCTTAGACTTTATAAATTAAAGTTATTTCTTAATTAAATATTTCTTTCTCTTTTGAATTTACTTTTATAAGCTTATGATGAAGTTGGAGGGTATAAGAATAGACCTCTAAAGCATTCTCTTTAGCTTTTTTAAGCTAATAATAAAGTTTATTCTTATTATAATTAAGATAATCCTACTCTAGTTACAAAATAATTAGATTATATTTCACGTTATGATTGTTATAAGCTGAATAATGATTAGAACTTAAGTTTATAAGATAGTCATTACCTTAGTAGGAATAATTTAAGTAAGGTATTAGTATATAATAAGGTTTGTTATAGATTTAAGAAGCTAGGCAGTAAGTACATATTAGAAATAACTCAGAACGTGTTATTATTAGGAAGCTAGAAAGAAAGAAAAGAAAGTTAAAGATCTTATAGCCTAGAACATAGAGCAGAAGACCTGCTACCTTTATATTATTTATAAAAGAAAAAAACTATCTTCTAAGATAAAGACTTAGAAGAAGGGGATAGTATTATAGATAGTAATAGAAAAATAACTATACCTAAAGAGTTAAAGGAACTAGTAATAACAGCTAATAAAGCTTTAGAATAGACATATATATTTAAGCTTAAAAGAAAAAATTGTAAGTAAACACAAGACGTATTAGCATAGGCTAAGGTAAGAGCTAAAAAGTAAGAATAGAGATATAAAACTATATAAACGGATCTAGAGCATCTATCTATATAATAAGGTAAAACTTAGTAGCTAGAGATATTAGAAGAAGCTAGAGACTCTAACATCTCTAATAGCCTCTAGTAGTATCTAATATACTTCTAACTAGTATATAATATACGCATGGGGGATCTACTATAAGTATAAGACATTAAACAGCTTATAGTTACTTTTAATTCTTTATAGTTACTCTAAAATTAAGATTTATACCTTAAGTAAAATAGTTTAATACTATTTTATTAAATTTTAACTTACTATATTACTTCTTTCTATTTCTATTAAGTTAACTAACTTCTACTAAGTCTAATAAGCTATCCGATCCGGAAATAAGGGAACTAATTAATTATTATAATAATTAATTAAACAGCTTATTACTAGTATAATTTATATTAGTAAGTTAGTAACTTATAATATTATAATTACTATCTTAAAAAAGTAAAAGAAGTAGTTAAATAGATTCTAGTAACTAATTATCAAACATTTATAATAACTTATTATGAAGATAAATAGGAACTTTATTTGTTAGAAGAAAGTAATAGTAAAAAAGAGATTATAATAGGATTTTTATCTATAACTAAAAGTATATCCAGAGGATAGAAGAGTATATAATAAGTTATTTAAAAATAAAAAGTAGCTATTATAGAGCTATGTAATACTCTAATAAATTTATAATAATAAGTTAAAATAAACTAAAGAAAAAGGACTACAAAAATATAGCCTCTTAAGAAATTTAATAGTAATAGAAATAAACTTAAGATTTTCATAGCAGCTATAAATCTCTACTATTATTTTAATTAAAAGTTATTTTTAACTAATTAGGATTAGATTCTAGTAGCTAGTATAAATATAATAGATAGAGTTATATAATAGTTTAAACTACTAGAATAAAACTATTTAGCTAATAAAAATTTTAATCTGGGAATAGTAGAATTAACTAACTATAATAATAATATATAATAAACTTTTAGAAATTATAAATGCTTTAAACAGGAAATAATTATTATCTTTAAAGAAATTAATAAAGAGACGGAGATAATTTAGAAGCTTTAGTAACTTAAATAATAAATATCAGCAGCTAATTATATAGTAGAGTTTAAATAAATCTAATTATAACTTAATTAAGTAAACCAGCTACTGGTTATGATATACTATAAAAAAATTAAAAGACAGAATTAAGAACGAAATCTCTAGAGAAAAACGGCTAAGTATCTTGCTAAAAATTATTAAATAAGTAATAACTATTAATAATTACTAGTACTAATAGAAGTAAGAGAAAAAGGCACGTAAAAAATTAGTAATTTATATATCTAAGAGAAATAGAAAAGATAACTAAACCTATAATAAAATAAATATTAATATTAAATAAATATTTATTAGAAAGGGGTAAGGAAAGTGAGCTAAAAAATAAATAAAGCACTACACACATAAAGCCTATTTAGAATATAAAAACAGAAACACTTTATTAAGGATTATAAATAGTAATAATTAGATATTAAGAAAGCTTATATTTAGATTAAGGCACTTAAAGAAATTAAAATTACTATAGTCCAAGTAGAATAAGCAAGAGATACTATAATAAAAAAAATAATTATAAAAAGAATCTAAAGAGAATAATACTAGATATATAAAAACTATATATATCTTAGGTAAGAATATAAGGTTTTATATTAATAAGTTAAGAATTATCTAGCAGGACAACCTAGTAATATAATTACTATAATATAAAAAGTAGTAGTTTAATAATATAACATAGAAACCAAGAAAGAAACGCAAAGATTCTATAAGATTATAGAGTAAGAAAGTAGACTATTTTATAAAAAAGATCAGAAATTCCAACAAAGAAAAAATTAAGAGATAATAGAGGGTAAGAAGTTAATATTTATAATAATTATATAATATATATACTAAGAATATTATTAGATATATAAATTAGAGTACTACTAAGGAGAATACTATGTTACTAAATACTAGAAAGTTATTTTAAAAAATAGAATATATAAATACTAATAAGTGCTATAGTTAGTAGGAAATAAATAGTATAAAGAACTAAACAGATAAAAACTAGCTATATAGATAAATAAGATTTATAGATAGATATTTATATTAGTTATAACTAATATAATATACTATCACCCCGTCGGATATTTGGAATTAGGATGGGATTAAAATAAGAGAAAAAAAAAACCCCCTTTACTAATACTATAAATACAGGATAATAATACTGTAAATAGAATAATAAGAAAGGAATACTAGATATATATAGTTTCTAACTATATAAGAAAAAACTATAAATAAAATAAACACATTATACGTGTTAAAGAACTAAAGATAAGAAAAATATTATAGTAACTAGTAAATAAAAAAAAACTTAATTTATAGTAAGAACTAGTTTACATGAATTTAGAAGATAAACTACAGGACTCAAATTCAGACGAATATAAATAACTATTATAAGATAAATACTAGATAGGATGTTAATAATACTAAGTTAAATACTATTAAAAGAGATAGCTAGCTACAGACTTACATAAAAAACTCACATATTAGGAATATTTCTTAGAATAGAAATGCTAGGATTATGGAGAATAAGCTAGAAATATATATAAGATATTTAATAGAGAAGTATATTAACTCTAGAGATACCTAATTTATAGACCTAAAAAGAAAATATTAAAGAAATAACTACCACTTAGGAGTTAGACGCAGATAAAAAACTAGAAAACCAGTAAACTATAACTAAGCTTCTAAAAAGCTAAAAACTAAAGATTAGAAGTAATATATTAATTATATACATATAAATAAACTAGAGGAAACATAAAAATAAGTTATATATAAATATATATATTAATAGTAACTAGATACTAGCGCTTATAAATAGTAGGGCTAGTAAAACACTTATATTAAATAAATAAATATAGAGATACTAAATACTAACTAGAGTTTTAAATAAACCTGTGTGAGTAAAACACGTAGATAATAGTCTAATAGTATTTAAAAAAAATTTAATTAATCTTAAAATAAAGAATATAACTATTAAGGCAGTAAATTATATGGATAACTGCCGTATTAAGATTATAAATTTAAGTAGTAAGGATTTTATTTTAGGATGGGATTAGCTAGCACGATAGAATCTAATAATTAATTAGAAAATAAAGTCTATAGGAACCAGAAGGGACTACTATAAATAAATAAGAGCTATAATATAAATAAAGAAAATAATACTTCATAATACCACGTTTATTATGCCAAATAAATACTAGGAGGAATTTAAAGAATAGTTCTTTAAAAAAGCTAAAGACTAGCTATCAGAATACTAAGACTAGAACCATAAAATTACGCTTAAGAAAGAAACGGATTTAAAACTAGAACTATTATATTAGATATCTATTTATTAATAAAAGGAGTTACGAAAATTTCTATAGGAAAACTGATAGAAAGGGTATATATAAACTAGCTAAAACAAGATAGCTTTACTAATACTCTTTATATTAAAAAAAAATAATAAACTATAGCTATATATTAATTACAAATACCTTAATAAAGCTATAGTAAAAAACTATTACCTAATATTATTAATATTAGAACTTATAGATAAACTCAGAGAAGCTAAGTAGTTTAGCCTTTTTAATATTAAAAATAAATACTACTAAATATAAATAGTTAAAGGACACGAATGGATAATAGTATTTAAAATAAGATATAGATTATTTAAATATTTAGTTATACTAATAGGACTTACAAACGCACTAGTAATATTCTAGACAATTATTAATTATATGCTAAGGGAATATCTAGATGTATTTATAATAACATATTTTAATAACATGCTTATATATATAAATAGAATATTAGAAGAATATATTAAGTATATTAAGAGAGTATTATAAAAGCTTAAGGAACACAAACTATATATTTAAATAAAGAAATATATATTCCATAGAACTAAAGTTAAGTTCTTAGGATACTTAGTATCCTAAAATGGAATAGTAGTTAACCTAGATAAAGCTAGAAATATTCTATCTTAGCTAATACTAATAAATATAAAAGAAGTTTATTCTTTTCTCAGATTTATAGAGTTTTGCTGATAATTTATTAAGGACTATATAAAAATTATAGTATTCTTAATAGAATTACTAAAAAAAAATTAATAATTTAAGTGGAAACAACGCGAGGAAAACGCTTTCATAATATTAAAAAAAAATTCTAATAACTACTAATATTAAAGATATTTAATTTATGACTTTAAATAAAAATATATATAGATATATTAGACAGAGCTATAAAAGCTATCTTATTATAAGAATAAAATAATAAATATAAACACCTGGTAGAATTTTTATCTCATAAACTTATAACTACTAAGTTAAACTATAATATTTATAATAAGAAACTATTGGTAATAGTTTAAGCATTTAAGAAATAAAGATATTACTTAGAAGGAGCTAAGTAGTAAATTATTATATATTTAAATTATAAGAATCTAACAGCATTTACAACAACTAAGAAGCTAAATTAATAATAAGTTAGATAGTAGAAACTAGTTTCAACCTTTAACTTTTAAATACTTTATAAATTAGGAAAAGAAAATATAGTGGTTAATACACTTAGTTAAAGAGCAAACTATATAAGAGATATACTAAAAATTTATAATATAATACTTAGATAAAGACTAGATAGATTTCTAGAAAGCTTATAAATAAATATTAAGACAGTAGTTATTATCAAAAATACCTGGAAAAAATAAATAAGAAATTTTAATAATAGATAACTATAATAAAACTTAGACTAAGAAATGATTTATGTATTAAAAGTATTATAAACTAAACTTATTAAAAATTAACACTCAGCCGAAATGTATGAACATTAAGGAATTAAAAAAACTATAGAACGGATTAACAGATATTTTTGGATTTCTAGGATATAAAAAAAGATTAGAGCTATTCTTTTAGAGTGTATTAAATACAGAAAAAATAAAGTATTAAGATATAAGAAATACGGATTTATGTAACTAATTCCTTTACTTAACTAACTATAGGAATTAGTTATAATGGATTTTATTATAAAAATACTAATAATAATTACCTTTTAAGGCTAATAGTATAATATGATACTAGTTATTATAAACTAACTTATAAAATACGCATGTTTTAAACTAACGTATATAGAGATTAAAGTAGATGAATTAGCTACTATACTTATTAAACTACTAATAGCATGATATAGATTACTATAAGAATTTATCATAAATAGAGATAAGTTATTTACGTTAATATTCTAGAAAATATTTATAAAGAAGCTAGAGACTGAACACCACCTCTTAATAGTATTTTACCTATAAATAAATAAACAAACAAAACGAATAAATCAGATACTAAAATAATATCTATAAATATACGTTAATAAATAATAAGATAATTAAATTAACTTATTACTAATAGCTAAGTTTATATATAACTCTGTAAAGTTATTAACTACTAGAAAATTACTATTCGTTATAAATTATAGTTATAAGCCTACAGCTTATCGAGAACCACAAAAACTAGATAAAATATTAGAATTAGTAAGAATAAAGGTTAAGAAGTTATAATAACTTTATTAAGAAATAGTAGAAAAAATCACCTAGAGAGGAAACTTTAGCAAGTAATAAATAAATAAACTTAAAGTTAAGAAACTAATTTTTAAGGAGGAGAATAAAGTTTTCTTATTATAAAAAAATTTAAAAATAAAACAACCATTAAAAAAACTGGATCACATTAAATTAGAACTATTTAAGGTTAAATAATAAATAGAATCTGTAAATTATAAACTATAACTACTTAAGAATATAAAAATTTACCTAGTTTTTTATATTTTGCTATTAGAATCAGCACCATAAAATGCTAAACTATAGATAAGACTTAAACTTAAGATAAATACTACTAAGTATAAAGTTTAGCAGATTCTGGACTACTAGTAGTTTAGATATTAGTAGAAGTATTTAGTTAAATAAAAAAACTACAGACTTAAAGATAATATATAGGAACTAGTTAGGAACCTAAAAAATAATTTAGAGCTAATTAATTAGTATTATTAGAGAAACTAGTAAACACTTACTCTAGAAACGTATTTAATAAATAAAAAGAATATAAAACATTCTACTTAAAATTTAAGAAAGAGAATAAACTAATATCAGATACTATAGGTTATAGTGTATGAACTTTATAGTCTTAAAAATAAGCCTCTTTCTTCTTAAAAGCTTAGATCTTATAAATTGAAGTTATCTCTTAATTAAATATTTTCTTCTTTTTTGAATTTACTTTCATGAGCTTATGACGAAGCCGGAGGGCATAAGAATAAGCCTTTAAAGCATTCTCTTTAGCTTTCTTAAGCTAATAATAGAGTTTATTCTTATCATAATTAAGATAATCTTACTCTAGTTACGAAATAATTAGATTATATTTTATGTTGTGATTGTTATAAGCTGAATAATAACTAAAACTTAAGTTCATAAAGCAGTCGTCGCCTTAGTGGAAATAGTTTAAGTAAAGTATTAGTATATAATAGGGTTTATTATAAATCTAAGAAGCTAAATAATAAGCATATATTAGAAATAACTTAAGACATATTATTATTAGAAAGCTAAAAAGAAAGAAAAAGAAGTTAAGAGTCTTATAGCTTAGAACACAAGGCAGAAGACCTACTACCTTTATACTATTTATAGAAGGGAGAAACTATCTTCGAAGATAAAAACTTAAAAAAAGAGAATAGTATTATAGATGGTAATAGAAAGGCAACTATATTTAAAGAGTTAAAGAAACTAGTAATAATAGCTAATAAAGCTCTAGAATAAAAACGTATGTTTAAGTTTAAAAGAAAAAATTGTAAGTAAACATAAGATATATTAGTACAGGCTAAGGCAAAAGCTAAGAAATAAGAATAGAGATATAGAATTATATAAACAGATCTAAAGTATTTACTTATATAATAAGGTAAGGCTTAGTAGCTAGAGATATTAAAAGAAGCTAGAAACTCTAATATCTCTAATAGCCTCTAATAGTATCTAATATACTTCTAACTAGTATATAATATACGCATGGGGGATCTACTATAAGTATAAGGCATTAAATAACTTATAGTTACTTTTAATTCTTTATAGTTACTCTAAAATTAAGATTTATACCTTAAGTAAAATAGTTTAATACTATTCTGTTAAACCTTAACTTATTATATTACTTCTTTCTATCTTTACTAAGTTAACTAACTTCTACTAAGTCTAATAAGCTATCTAATCCGGAAGTAAGAGAACTAATTAACTATTATAACAATTAATTAGACGGCTTATTACTAGTATAATTTACGTTAGTAAGTTAACAACTTATAATAACTTATTTATATATACTTTAATATTATGTTAGTATAAAATAATTTATATAATTAGGTATATTATATAGTTTTTTATTTAAATAAATAAACTAATTATTATATAATATAAAATAAAAACTTTATATTAAAAAAAGCTTTTAAAAAAAGTTTACTTATAATAAAAGCTATTTAAATTAAGTTTTAATTTTAATAAATAAGTTTATATTAAATAAATATAGATAAAAATCATAAATAAGTTTAAAAGTATAATAAAAAAAAGTAATATAACAAAAGCAAATAATATAATAACTAAATAAGTTTAATATATATAGTTTACTTTACATTATATACTTACTTTATTAATAAAGTTAAGTAATTATAGTTTAGTAAACCTTATACTTTATATTATTATAATAAAAAATATAAGTATGCTTTCTTAAACTATAAAAATAAATAGTAATAAATAGACAATTATATAATTTATACTTAAGTTATGTATATACGAAATTAATAAGTTGTATTAATATGCTTATAAGCAATATCTAACTATAATAAACATATTCTACTAATAAATATTGCTACTACTAGTATAAAGGATAGCCAACCCGCTTTAGCTACTTCCTTGTTTGATGGGTTCAGACCGATTTTTCAATTTCGTTCATAGACTTGTGTAACGGTGACTTTCTACATATTAGTAATATAAAGGAGCTGTTAATATGGAAATATTTGCGCATTAACCAGGCATTGTGCGCAGACTATTAAAAAAAAATTAAGGATCTACGAGGTAATGTACACAACATGAGGTATTAGATGGCCTGGGCTGGGAATGCGTAGCTATGTCCTAATACGGGCTTACGTAGGATCCGGTACTATCAAAGCATGAACTATTGGAACTAGAATAATTCGTTTGAAACTGATGGTAAATAAAGACATAGCCCCAAAGATTAGTGGGAGGAAATCAGGGCGATTATAAGAGTATTCGAACGTAGAAATGGCAGAGAGTAAAGGCCAAGGCAGTGTAAAGCCGCTTACTCTTACACTAAATTCTCTAAAGGGATTACAAGTCATCCCTGTGTTGACCTAAACTACCTAGCTAAGTACTACTGCTGAAGGAGCGCTAACGAGCGCTAGACTATTCAGGCGTCTAGTGTCATTAGGAACTTTAACACCACGTCACGTAACCGTAATTCAATCGAAAACAGAGTCTCAGGCGGATGAGCATACAAGTTGAGCAGCGAGGGATAAAAATTTTAGAACGTCAGGAGGGCCAGGCCATGCCCATCGCTCCAAGGTTTGCTGTAACTTAACACCGTCCACTATAGCTCAATCTCTAACGTGGCCTCGCTAGCAAGAAAATCTAATTTATAATGCTCTATCTCTAGAATACATAGTAATAATACAACCAAGGCACGCCACAACAAATGATGGCAAGAAACCCAAAGAATCAACGACAACGCCAGGCCAAAAGAATTAAGAAACTATTTTCCTGTCCGCTCTAACTACTAGAGAAAGTTGGCCATTGCCGGTAGCTTATCTACCACCTCCCTACTTCCATACTTCATTCGTCTTATAGTTCTTCTCTGGAATTGTATCGCCGAAAGAAAGATCTCGCTTGCGAATCTTGGCCCCAACGTCCCGGAAGGACCTCTTTTCGTGATCAAAACAAGCAGTCGTTATATCTTCATCGCACACGTCGAAGAGCTGTTTCTTAGTCATGTCGCAGAACAGCTTTTCCTTGCCGTGGACAGCAGCAAAATCTCCACCGCGTGAGGTGAGAGATTCGCATAGATCTCTGGCGCTATGAGCATCCATATGGCTCACCGTCACATGGTCTGGGAAAGGATTGCTGTTGGGCAGCTCTGTGAAATCGCGAGGATGGTTTCTTTTCTTCTGGCCCTCCTCCCGCCACCAGAGCGCCGTATTATCAGGATAACCGCGTTCGTCGCGGTCAATCCCATTGTCGGGCTCCAGCAAAGCGCCAGTCCCATCGTATTCCAATCTTGGTTGGAAAGTATCGAATTCCCAGCCATTGTCCTTTTGTGGCCAGAAGGTCATTCTCTTGGTGTTTTTACAAAGTCTGTCATCCTTTTCATCGTACTGGGCTATGAGTCCTGATTCTCCCAGGAAGTCAGGCATGTGTATGGAGATTCCCTTGGCGACAATTTTATTTGTGCCATCTGAATCCAACCACATGCACTTGGGGGCATGATTCGATGTTCCAAATGCATGTCTACTTTGGTACCACTCCGCTCCGCAATGGTGGGCCATGTCTCCGGTCCAGGTGTATGTAGCGCCATTGCCGTTAACGATGATTCCGGACAGACATATAGCGTCGGTGTTTTCCATCACGAGAGTGACGTAAGCTGAAAGCGGGGGTTACAAATTAGTCTACGTCTTACTTGTATGTTGAAGCCAATATTACGTACCTGGCTGGCCTGACCTTATTGCATTGAAGTTGAAGTTGTTGAGGTCCGCATACTTTTCATTGTCGACTGTAAATGATCGGTGTGATTCGTTGTCTAGATGCCCGTTCTTATCATGGAGATGGACCAAACGGCTCCCGTCTTTGTTCTTAATGTAAACGTCGGGTATGGTGCCGTCTCCGTCGGGACCAGAACCGGTGATGAGAGTGATTTGGGTTTGTGTATTTGGATTGGGCGCTTTTGAGCCCTGGATCATCATGCCGATGTCGATGCCCATCAGAGCGAAGCCTGCTGCGCCTATGATAGCGTTGACGACCATGTTGGTAAATAAAAAATAAGTGCTTCTAGTGATGTAGATGTTGGTAAATGAGAGATGAGTTCTTTTATTGAAGTAGAGTGATTATAAGAAGGTAGGAGGATTGATAAATCTGGTTGGTGTTCCTCATTCCACGCGCTACTCATGGTTTATATATGTCTTTTGCGTTTGCACGACGTCTATACCTGAAGACACGTATCCAAAGGAGTGTGCTATACTCATCAGTTCACCAGTTGCTGTTTCATGCTGAGTCTACTCAGCTATGTTGTTCAGTATGTTCTTGAGCCTCCACCAGATATTGTTAGCACGATGAGGCAGAGCAGGTAGGAATAGGAATCCGACGGTCATTGATCCAACGTTGACACAGTTTTCAAGAGCGGCGGCTAGTATGAACATCATGAAGACTCGTGCGAAGTATGATTCTGGGTATTAGAATGCCCTCTTCTGGAGAATGCTTGAGTAGTACCAAGACATGTTGTAAGTATTTTCATTTTCGAGTATACAATTGCCACATGAGTAAATGTCTCGTAATCTGGCAAGTATAATTCCTTTTCCCCTCCTATGATAACGTGGCGATGTGAATCCCACTGATATCTGTTAGCAGAGCGCAGTAGATTCAATTTGTGACTGGGCAAAATGGGCGCTTCGTGAAATATACAATTGCCACATAAGTAAAAGTCTTGTAATCTGGCAAGTATAATTCCTTTTCCCTTCTTATGATATCGTGGCGATGTGAATCCCACTGATATCTGTTAGCAGAGCGCAGCAGATGTCAATTTGTGACTAGGCCAAATCGGCGCTTCGTGAAACTACGAAACTTCAACTCTAGATTCTCACAAATGGAGGTGCGCCGTAATCTTGATCTGGATGTTCTTCGCCTTGTGTGTTCGCAGTCCTCCAAGATCTTGGGGTAAAAACGCCGACCTCGCCCCGTGTCGACATTTGGGCACTGGAACTATGGCCAATTATAACTGCGCCCTAGAGGATTATTTCCCGTCATAGTTCTTTTTGCGGTGTTTTTACGCCCTAGAAGCGGGGCGTAGGGCAATGGAAACGTCCCAGCGGCTAACACTTACACAGGTAAGCAACCACGCCGTATGCCAAGATAAGCTGGCTTTCCTCTACAGCCTCATGCAATGTATCAAGTGTACGCGTAAAATTGGAAAATGGCGACTATTAAGGTTCCTGAAGGTTTCGCGACGAAAAGGAGACAGATATGCTAGATGGAAGCTGTAGTAGAGTTCAGTGATATATAAATCGCTCGGTGGGAAGCAGGTAGCAGAATTCAAACCATCATCTTATCAACCATCTCCAATACGTCTCAGCGAATAGAAATCATCTTTCCTTTATCCATACAATTTCTATTGAAGCCAAACCCTGGTAGTATTCATCAACAATGCGACTCTCAATCGCGAATGTTCTGCTCCTGAACAGCCTCGCATCCGGACTACGCATCCCAATTCCCAGACCACCAACTGCGCCAAGACCACCTACTCTACCAGGAGGTCCCGATGTTCCTCTTCCTGGACAAAATCAACCTGGCCGTTGGATACCGGGGCAAAATACTCCAAATGCACCAGCCGCTCAGCCGGGCCGTCTCCTTCCCGAGGAGCAACCAAAACCCGCTTGCAATGGCAAAAAGCGAATGGAATGCTTAGCTGATCCTGCAAAGTGGGATCAGCTTGGTGTTGAGACCAAATTCCGCACAAAGGGAGCGGAGGAGATTTCACGCCTGGATAAGATAAAGGAAAACCCAACAGACGCAAACCCCAACAAGATCGAAGAGACAGCATTCACGGAAAAATATACAGTGAATAAGGAACGGGATGTCCCATTCTCCACCAGGATTGGTGAGAGACTGCTTGGTCACAAAGCAGATGACAAGTGGTCCCGAATTGTGGTTAAAAATAATCCGGGTAAGGTTGATGAGCTAATGAACAAGATGAGAGAGCAGGGCATTACGAAAGTGGGTAGATTTCCCCTAAGAAATGTAGAGCAAGGGTATAAAGAGGCAGCTCTACTGAGTACATACCAGAACACGGACCGAAAATCAATTGTTATCGACTTTAGCTTCAACAACAAATACGACGTCTTTCGCAATTACAAAACAACCGAAGGAAACAAGTTTAACAGAGTAGGCCTTGATGAGGCACAGCAGATCAGAATGACTGATCAAGTCATGCTTGGTTGGAGGCAAGCAGCGGGTACCGCCAACAAGGATGTTAAAGACGTAGAACTGGAGTTTGTGATTCAGAAACAGATTGTCACGGACGACACCAACAACGTCATCAACGCAGCATTGGAGCGTGTCGGGAAGAAACTCGACGATATCGACAACCAAGGCGCAGACCAAGATTTCTTCAAGTTCAATAAAAACGACCTAGACCTGAAAGTCAAGGAGGGTTTCGAGGCAATTGCGGGCACCGTCCATGGACAACGTGTAGCACAAATGCTTAGAGAGTACGTATACCTACCCAACGTGTCAGATTGGACTTCTTTTTTGTAACCTTGAATATTTGAGGAATTCAGAGTAAGAGCTGACTGCCAATCACTTCCAGTTATCACGACATTCTTGGCGATAGAACGATCACAGGGTTTTGGGTTAGGAAAGCCGACGTTGACAGTGCTGAGACGGTTGACCTAGAGATCGACATGGTTATTAAAATCGAAAAGATTCCTGATCCACTACCAACCTAATTACTAGAAGAACATTGGAGTTGGAGGGATCTGAACAGAGGGCAATGGCGTTTACGTTCTTTTTTTTTGGATATCGGAGTTTCTTCTTGGTTTCACAGCGCGCTAGCGTCTTTCTTTTTTCTTTATGCGTTCCGTCACTCGCTTAGTTGATAGCCAATTCATTGTTGTTTGTAGAACGTAGTTCGTTCTGAAGAAGGCCATTCAAGGATGTGAAAATAGTGACCAGTTATTGGACCGATAATTTCGGGACAAGCATCTCCGGGATTGAGATTACCATAGAAGATAGACTTCGTCAGCATGTGACTCTGCAGAGTGAGACATCATGGAGCCGAGTCCAGTCTTATACCGCTACCCCGCCATCGAATCAGTTGATAATGTCGTCTGAGATGTGCGCGAGTATTTGAAGCCAACATTATTTTTATCATTCTGTTTGAGACCCTTCCATTGATTTGGCAGTGAGATAACCCTTTTTAGCATTTTACGAAGAACCTGACCTTTGGTGGTGTGCAATAACTCGAGAGCAGTAGATGGGCATGCGATGAAGTCTTCCAGGGTGGTGGTAGACAGAGTAGAGCAGAGTCAGGCCTACTTCCTAAAAGCTCTTTTCCAAATTGGAGAAGTTGCCGTTGTCGATATGTCTTGAGTTTGCTGAGAGATGAGGTTCTTGGTTCTACCAAAACCTGGGGCAAGGCTGTGCTTACGCAACAGCCAAGTGGGCGACACCACGTGGCATGCGGCACCTTCAACTAACACTGGAATCATCAATCGCACGAGTACACCAGAACCTCCAATCTCAAGTTCCAAAGCACGCATTTCCTCTATAAAAATTACTCGCACAGAACACCTAGACTTAGGATCGCCGGCTATTGCGCTCCCTATTTTGAGGAACAATGTCCAGAGCTTCTGTTATACCCACCTTCATTAATCTGCCCTTGGAGGTGTTCAGGCTCATTCTCGCTGAAGCGGTTCGGCTTCGTGGACTCAAACGTGCATTGCGACTGCGTCTCGTCAATAGTAAGTGCGCGCTTTAACAAAGATAGGAAATGCGATAATGTAAACGCACAACTTAGGACTCTTCTCGCAGGAACTCGTCGAAGCTCTACGTACCTCAAACCTGCACGATGAGTGCAATATTCCCTTGTCCAAGATGCCTTTCGTTAGGCCTTATTTGGAACAGTGTCTAAAGGAAGGCCGAACCGCTAGACTCCCAAGGTTGAATGTCATACGGACGGTTGCCGAAAGACTGGCTGTCGAAGATGGAGATGAAACCAGAGTTGAAAGTTACACTTCTTGTCTTCTTGAGCTAGCATCTACCACCGGTGGTCAAGATGTTCGCCTGCTGCTCGCGAAAGGACCAGGGATTTGGGAAAGGGAAAGATCCGACTATGATCTTCTTGCAGCAGCCGTCTTTACAAATCATATTTCGCTTGTGAAAAGTTTAGTCGACTCAGAGCTAGGTTGGCAATTCAATACCATCGGGAACCCATTTAAAGTTGCTGTTCTAACACGCCGATTTGAAATCCTGGACCTCTTTTTCGCCGATATATACCGGTACAGAGTATCTAGCGGGAGATACTACATGTTAGAAATTGCAGCGAGGGAAGGAGATTCAAAGATGGTGGAGTATCTCCTCAAGCCGGGTCGGAATCCGTTCGATTACGATTCGGTAATGAACGAACAGGTGAAAGAGGCGAACAAAGCATTGCGCACGCCAAGTGTTGAGACGCTCAATCTCATCCTAGCGGAGAGAGAGAAGTGGAATCCGCGTCCCTTGTCTGAGGGTTTCTTGTTGGATCTTCTTTGTGAGGCAGCAAGACAAGGATGGACGACAATGACAGAGCACCTTATCTCGCTCGGTGCACCACTCGAGGTCCCCATCAAAATGAAGTCGATAAAGTCGCCACTATATTACGCCTGCGAGGCGGGCCACGACGAGGTCATCAACGTGTTACTGGACCACGGTGCGCAAATATGCGGTAGGGAGCTGGAAGCAGCTGCTTCTCACGGATACACAACAACGGTCAAGATACTCCTGGAGCGTGGCGCAGATGTACATTGTACGGGGGCTGAGGACTGTCTGTTGGTCGCAGCGAGGAAGGGTTTCTTTGAAATAGTTCGAATTCTCCTCGATGCTGGCATGAACGCCAATCAAAGATCACCAGCGCCAATCATTTTCGCTGTGCAATCGGAACATACCGGTATATTTTGGCTGCTTATTGAACGAGGGGCAAGGCTTGACGAAGCTAAGGTCGCTGCAGAAGCAGTGAGAAGAGCTGAGGCCGCCGGCCTAGAGTCTATGTTATCGTTGTTGAGAAGCCACATGCGCACGGACTGAGCCTACCAGATATTTCTCGCTAGAAAAGACTAATATAGTAATGTAAGACTATCTGCGCAACAAGTTATATGTAACCGAGTGCTAAGCTCTCAGGTAGCAGCATTCTTTGCTGTAACCGAGCAATGCTCGATTATTTTCATTCCGCGGTTGTTTTCATTCCATTGTCGTCAGGAGATTGCAAATCCTCCCTTGTCAAACGTCAGGGGGTTAGGAACCATCATTCCAACCCATCTCGCTCATTATTTAGGTAGGATAGCCATCCATAGTTTACAATTCATGAGGTTGCTACATCTTTTCCCTGCGTCCGGTCAGAGAGAGGGGAGCTCAAACTAATGTTGAAGAATGATATCTAGCTATACCGAGGCTTCGCTGTATCAGAAGACGAAGCGAAGATAAGAGGGCAGAGAGGCCCCATAGGACATATGGCGTCGCAATTGGGTATTGTAGGCAGAATGCAGGCAGCGGATTTTACGGCTTCAAAAGTCGCTGTACTGTCCCTTACCAGGAGTGATGGTATCGACTCCAGCAAACCTCCGCATCCTATCAAAATTAATAATATTTGTTCGAGAGTTATTGCGACGCCAATGGCGACGGCGGAGTCGGGAGAAATCAGCGACAGGCTGAAGAAAGCTGTGAATATTGCGCCGATGGAGCGAATGGGACTTTCCAGCGAGATTCCGGATACTGCCGTTTGGCTGTGCTCTGGAGAGAGCAGTTTTATGACGGGTTCAGGAGTGGTGGTTGATGGAGGCTATATTATTGACTGATTACCTAGGAGCTCAAATCTCCAAACCAGAGGCAAAGATCAGATGAAACTGGGAGATACAGGTTAGTTCAAATGGGCGATAGAAACAAGGCAAGGTTTTCATCTATATAATCCTCCACTAGCAACAATCTTCTAGATGAAAGTCAACGCTTGCTCTTGCCTTCTGCGACGGGTTGCCTAATATGTCGATTGCTTTTACTTTTACAATATAACTGTGTTCCTTCTGATATTTTTTCTATTGGTTTCTTTCGTCTCTTTCTCGCGCTATTGCAATATGTACCTTTGCTTATCCTGTCACACAGGGCACAGAAAAGGTGGCACAAAAAAAACACGACTAACGACTTTCCTTTCCCCCTAGCCGTATATTGACCCCTTGTAGTCGCAAAGCCTCTGGTAGTATACCGTTTTCTAGGCCTATATTCGATCCTGTTAGCAATATCATGCCAAGTACGGCGTTTATGGAAGGCTAATGGCAGAAGTCGCACCTTTGGCGTGCCATTTTTGGTGTGCCCTGCGTGCATTTATGCTCCTGTGGCTGTGCACCCAATTAGCCACACTTCTCTCGGCCCCGAAATCTCAATAACACATCTCTCTCGCTCCCGAACATCACAACCAGCATCCGAAATGTCAAGGCAGCTCAGCTCGTCCCCGAGCAAAAGTACTTTCGTCATGCCATTATGAGACTTGAGACAGTATATAGAACACGATGGGTCCTTCGAGTTTTCAGGTTCCATTCAAACTTCAAACGTGTATTCCACATGTTACTCTTCCTTGCCTCAATTTGCTTCTCGTACCGTTATTTCATCTATCGCAAATTGCCACGTTTTCCTTTGAAGAAGGATATATCCAACAAGGACTTCTTTTCCTATCCATACTCTATCTTGAAGCCAACGGCCCTTCCATCATCCATCCCTATTCCATCCCCACTTCCTAACCGCCCAATAAACCCACCATTATGACCGAGAAAGAAACATTCGCCTCAACCTCCCCATCCAACAACCACCAACCCTCTACGCCTACACCCCCACCGTCACCATCCTACCCCAGCACCACAAAAACATGGCTAATAATGATATCCCTCTACCTTGCCATTTTCCTCGTCGCCCTCGACAAAACCATCCTCGCAACCGCCATCCCCCGCATAACCGATGCCTTCTCCTCTCTCGCCGACATCGGCTGGTACGGTAGTTCTTACATGCTCACGCTCTGTTCTTTCCAACTCCTCTGGGGCCGCATCTACACTTTCTACAGTCCAAAATCCGTTTTCTTATTCTCGATTCTAGTATTTGAGATCGGGAGCGCGATATGTGGCGCCGCGCCAACGAGTGCGGTGTTCATTATCGGGCGTGCAATTGCAGGCGCGGGAAGTAGTGGGATATCAAGTGGGAGTATTGTGATTGTCATGCACACGGTGCCGCTAGCGAAAAGACCGATATTTCAAGGGTTGATCGGGGCCGTGTTTGGGGTCGCGAGTGTGGTGGGACCGTTGCTCGGGGGTGCGTTCACGGAGAGGCTGAGTTGGAGGTGGTGTTTTTGGATCAATTTGCCTTGCGGGGCGGTTTCCGTTACGCTGTTGGTCCTGATACTGCGTCTGCCGAAGAAGAAAGAAGAAGAAGGGCGCATCCCCCTTCGCCAACAACTCCGGAAACTGGATCCGCTCGGTACGGCCCTGTTTTTACCGAGTGTGGTTTGTTTGCTCCTGGCACTCCAATGGGGCGGAACAACATACTCCTGGTCGAATCCCCGGATCATCGCTCTCATGACTCTTTTCCCGGTTCTCTTTGCCGCGTTCGTGGGCACGCAGGTATGGAAGAAGGATACAGCGCAACTTCCCATGCAGATCCTGACCCAACGCACCATCGCCTCTTCCTTCCTCTTCACATTCACCTCTCAAGCCTCGATGCTGGTCATCACGTACTTCATCCCGCTCTACTTCCAAGCGCTCAAATCCTTCGCCCCACTAGATTCCGGCCTTGCCATTCTTCCATTGATCCTGTTGCTCATGATAGGGACGATCTTGGCTGGAGGTCTGGTGCAGAGGTTTGGCTATCCTGCGCCGTTCATGCTGGTTTCTTCGATCCTTTCGGCTGTTGGTGCGGGACTGATATCGACTTGGAGAATTGAGACGGGAAGAGGCGTGTGGATAGGGTATCAGGTGCTTTTTGGATTCGGTCTTGGATTGGGGATGCAGCAGCCCACGATGTCGGCGCAGATTGTATTGCAGAGGAAGGATGTGCCCACTGGGATTAGTCTGATGTTCTTTGGACAGAATCTTGGTGGTGCGGTGTTCGTGTCTGTGGCGCAGAATGTGTTTGTTAGTAAGTTGGCCGGCAAGCTCTCTCAGCTCCCAGGGCAAATTTTCGATAGGAAGACGGTTGTCGAGATGGGGGCTACGAAGGTTCGCGAGATGGTGCCTAAGGAGTTGCTGGGGATGGTGTTGGAGGGTTATAGGGTGAGTTTGAAGGGTGCATTTTATGTTGGACTAGGGTTGGCGTGTGTCAGTCTTGTTGGGGCTGTATTCGTAGAGTGGAAGAGCGTTAAGGATGGAGAGAAGGGGGTTGGTGGAGAGAAGGAGGAGAGTGGAAATGGTAAAAGTGTAGATGGAGAGGTCGAGTAGTCATGAGATGGGAGGAGGAGGGAAGAAGGCTGGTTTTTTGTGCACATTAGAATGAAAGATGGAACATGGATGCATGTAAGGAGTGAAGGATATACCCAACTCTTGTAGATTAAGAATTTAGAAATCAACATGATATATCAAGTCAAACTTGCCGTGACGTTGCTTTCTGCGCTATATGGAGATGCGTGAGATAATTTCGCACCAATATAGACGGTCACGCACATTCGGATTGGGCAACTCTCCTAGTTTGTTCGCCGTAACAACTCCAAAGAATATTAGCATCTGGCCTTTGAAGCAAAATGGGAAAGGGAAGTACGCACGGACCAATCTCATGCGCTGCCAAGTCCAGCAGCCTCATCTGCTTTTACGGTGGTGCCCAAGGGTTTAAGTATTTGCACACCGCCTTTGCAGGGGTGTCGCACAGCTCTTGTTTTCTCCCCCAAACGCGTCGATTTTACCCACCCATTTAGCACGGTTTCAAGATATTATAATGCCAGCGCTTCTGCAGGCTGTTGGTTTAATAGGTATTAATAGCTAGTTTTAATAAAAGAGTGGTGGGTTTCGATTCTGCCGGTGTGGATTCTGCCCAAAGGCGGTGTGCAAAAATACTTAACCCTGGCACCACCGTAGTTCCCACTCGGCATCAACCCCCACTTCCTCAATTCTCGTCATCAAAACCGCGTGGGGAAGTACCAATCTGCATCCAAATGATATCGGAGACGCGGACCACATGATGCCGACATGAAGGTCATCGAACGCGCACACTGTTCTGACGCTCAACATGCACGTCCCAAGGCAGAATTTCCCACAGCTATCCGGTCCCGAATGGCGTTTCCCCTCTCATTCTTTTCATTATTCGTGTGCTGAATTACGAATATGTCTCTACTCAACAAAGCCATCGGGAAACCCAGGCCGAATGTCTCAACACCTCCGCTTTCGCCAAGCTTATCGGTGGCGGCTCTTACCGTTCTAACCGCGACGCAAGCCATCGCATCGACGTACCGGTACAATTATTCAGCATACCTGTGAACGCCCTAGATGCGAACTGGAAAATGCACGCGTAATCTTTTTCAAAATTTTTGTTTCGGAGTTCTCTAGATGTGGGGCTTTACAAACCAGAGCCGTTCTTGTTCAACGAACCAAGACAGCTCGAAAAGTCTGTCTCGGTGATTCAAGGTACCATTGGTTTACGTATGCGATGGCCAGCTAACATTACGCCTGACTCTCCATTTTGAATCAGTCTTGATTTCTTGTGTGATATTTTTTTTTTTTTTTTTTTTTTTTTTGGTGGACTGGGCGAATGCTGCTTGATCGCCCGATTGCTGAAGCCCGTTGTCGGTTCCCTCATGGTCCCAGTGCGGCTGCCCAGGCGCACGGATGAGGTTCTTATCGATATCGAGCGCGGGATGACGTTGAAGACCGAAAACTGCAGCAAACGGGTCCCAAGAGCCTAAGAAAGCCCCGAGCAGACGTTTACGCGTACTCGCAATCCTTTCTGTGCGGTGAAATCCAGACCGTGAGATTGGAGATATCGTGATGACGACGGCCTGAGGCGTAAAGTTGGTGTGCTTCCGCGGGGTAACTTCGTCAGTAGTGGGGTGCGCTACGATGATGCAGTTGCATGGAACGGAGTAATGTACTCTGCACTCGCGGCTAGAGAGAGTTAGGTGAAAGTGTTAAAGTGCTTATGCTGCGAGGTGTGCTGCGTTAGGAAGGTATGATGCATTGCAAAAGCTTTGCTTCCCATTTTCTGCGATTGGTCAGAGAGCGCCAAACTTTTTCTTATTTCTCCACAATATGCAGGGACGCGCAAGTCTAGGATGTGAATCCATGTTTCATGTCCAAAAATCTCCATCCTATTGATAAGACAAGACAAAGGTTCGAAATAAAAAAAAGCTCCCAGCGGGAACAGAACCTATTGGCTAGAAGAATGGTATCATGTATCGCCCATGCAAACCATTTACAGCCTGTACTTGTAGACTACTCTGTCAAAGAGGAGTAAAACAAGAGAAAAGAAACTTGGCGGCGACGAACCTGTCGTCTTGCTCATCGGGTGAGATGATGGGAGGAAGGAACGCCTGAACGCCAATGCGCGCGGCCCGAGACCGCTGATAGGTACACTGCGCAACACTCGAAACTCCACCGACGTATCCTGCCCCAAAGGCGTCGTTTCACCCACCAATTGTCTATCCATAGTACCCAATAACGCCAAAAAACCCCTTTTTGTAGTACAAGAATAGAAGAAGTCGAAACGTGTCTATGAGAATACTGGCAGCCCACTAGCCATCCTAAATAGCTCGAAAGCTAAACTTGGAGTCTCTCGCACCGCCAGCTCGACATCCTTGCGGAGCGCAAGGTCCGGGTGCGCACGGAAGGTCTGGATAATGACGTCCCGAAGCCCTCGATCACTGTCGACGGTGGTCTCGTATACCTCTTGACAAGCCTCTGGGAGCTCTGTGCTCTCATAGTGGAGCTCGACCTGGTGCGCGAACTTCTTGCGGGCGAGCGATTTTAGGCCTGTAATGCCGTATCTGAGGGGTATTTGTTAGTGGTTGATTTCGGCTTTTGGTGTACTACGATGGTATGAGAAGGTGGGGGAACCAGGCGGGGTGGTACGGTGCGCGTAACGGGGGATGGGTAAAGCTTGGGCTGGGAGCTGACGCGGGGATGGGATGTTTCAGGGTCTGTGAAAAGGGATTGGAATCATGCAAACATGATTGGAGGAGAGGAGAGTGAATTGAAGGGGAGGGTCGAGATTGGATGGAAGAGGGAGGCGTTCTTGGCAGATCTGACAGCAGCTGGCTCGTGCATCTGATTGGCATCCATCCCCCGCTGACGCAAGTCCGGGGGTCAGCCAAAACAGTCCACCGCGAGCGCAGAAATTTTCTGCCAGCGGAACGAAAAGGCGGGAAAGGGTCGGGGCATGGCGTGCAATCAGGCAAAAGGAAATGTGGAACAGAGATGTCCAAGGCACTTACTTCTCCGCAATGGCGTACACCTTAGCGTGCGTGATCAAGTAGGGTTTCTCGACATCTGATTCTGGCTCCATCTGCGCCGTCTCGAAGGGATCCTCTTCCACCTGCTCTGCCATCGGGGTGTCAGGAAGCTTTGCTGAGACGGTCTCAAGACGGTTCGCTTGCTCGTCTGGCGGTGTCAGAGGGTTTCGAGCTGAACTAGCTGCTGCAGTGGCGAGGAGCGGGTCCTCCACCAACGCGAGGTTCAACTTCTTGGATCGCCGACGTGTAGGAATGTGAGGGGATGTGGGCGAGCTCGGTCGTGAGGAACGCTGGGAGCTGCGGCGGGAGAGTGGTTTGCTGAGGTAGTCGAGGTGGTAGAAATCTGAGACAGAATAGATTAGAGTTGCATTCAGACATCAGTCGTGATTCTGGTGCTTACAGTTTACCATATACTCGACGGCTTCTGGATCATCTTCGGTGAGGTCGATAACTCCTGATTCCGACTCCTTGAAGGGATTTCGGCAAGCCCCGTCAAAGAACTCTGATCTTGAGCAGATGATGGCGCGGTGGACCGAGTATCTTTTCATGCCACAGACGATGGTCAGGTCGGAATATTTGCCAAGTTCAAGGAGTCTGGGAGAAACTTAGCAATGAATTTGCCAGTAGGAAATGTTGAACATACGTAGCGAGCGCAGACATGAGTTCGACTTTTGGTGCCTCCATTTTCGAAAGTGAAAAATGGGAAGGTGGAAAGGATGGGGGAGAGATGGATGGCAGTTGGATGGTAGATGTATAAAGTACGGAGTTCGAATAGGGGGGTTGCTTGATTTAGTGTTGGGGTCCTGAATATGCTGTACGCAGGAGCCTTCCTGAGGTAGGTACCACAACGTTGGTAAGGGCCTTAATCCTCGACTATACAATCAGTTTTATAGGAGCAATATTGTGGCACCGACTGAGAGTAAGATCCCTGGTTGGATCAGCGGGACTAGTTGACACAGATCGGTCACCGATCCTGGGGTCAGGACGGGCGAGACGGGAAGTAACCGCAGAAATGATCCTTATCGATGACCTAATCCAAGGTCGAAAACAGAGGGCTGATCTTTGGCGAAAAGGGAACTGGAGTCCTGAAAGGAAGGCCCCAGACAGGGAGGGACGGACAGGATCTTTGTACCTTGGAACAGCAGGGGTGCGGCGAGGTCGCAAGGGCAAACGGATTTTAATACTTCACGCCATTTACATCGGCCCAGGGGATCTAGACATAGATTTTGGCGAGTCGCACGGGTGCCACACGTTGCCGCCATCAGCCCAAAAGCCAAGCTGACGCGCAAGACGGTTTCCTGCCCATTCACAAAGGCGACATGCGTAGCGCGTGTGCAGCCGACGGAATTCTAGAGCAAAATAGGGCGGATGACAAGCGCAGCAGGATTTTTGAACGAGGCCACATGAGGGACGCACAGCAGCTGTGTGGGTGGAGATCGGGGCCAGAAGGTGTCGCGTCTGGCGAAGCCGGTTTGGGAGAAGCCGACCAATTTTGGGGCGCAGGTGACGAAAACAAGTGTCAAAGGAGGCGGCTCCGACCACGTTTACATCTGGGATATGCAACTCCAATTCGCGCATGAAAATGTTTGATGAGGTTTCCTAATCCGAGATGGTCGGTGAAACTGGACCACCGTTCCCCGTGATGAAAAGCAGAGAGGGGCCATGGTCCCACCAGTATTGCGGGGTGAGAATTCAAACAAACATCCAAGGCTATCGAGAAGACGCCGCTGCAGCAGGATGGCATTCTTGATGCTGGACTGCAACTTCAACCGACGATGCCGTGTTGTTGGGCCAGAATCAGTGGCCCTGTGCCGATCGCTTCCTCTTTTGCCGTTTGCTTCAGATTTGGCGGCGGATATGCCGCTCGGCTGTTGAGGCTTCTCCATGGACTTCTCCAGGTCTCGCTACCAACGAGCCATGGTTCCGGCACGGAATGCTGCCGAAGCTGGAAAGGCCAATGTTCTATCTGAATGCGGAAAGGTAGATGGCTGGCTTGGGGTCAATGTTCAGCTTCCAAGGTGCGTGTCTGCAGCTTGCGGGCTGTCCGAATCGAATCGAACTCCACGGCTCGATCGATGTTCACGAGAACACGAGAACACCTGCATGAGACGACGTCCAGCCTTCACGTGGAAGCGAGCGGGCTTCAGCCACATCATGGGCATGTCCGGACGTTTACGGTGAGAGGCGGTGGCCAGTGACAAACTAGCAAGCCGAATGTCTGATGCGGCAGCGCTCTCCGTGATTGTCGAGAAGTGAAATTTTGCCAAGGGGAATGGTATTGAGGAGTGATATTGAATAGCTGAAAAAGTAGATTTCTGTGTCGGTCACGTCTCCTCGAAGGCATTATTCACGATAGAGTTTGTGGTGTTGAGCCACAGGCTCATCTAGATTGCTTTGGTGCGATTATGTAAGGGAGGATTGAAAAGAGCAAGCCGAGGCGGCAGCACCGGCCTCTTCATTGACGTACCTGGAGCGTTACACAGCTCCGCCAAATTCACTTCAAACATCACCACAGACGCTACAGACACTATCACGGCCGTGAAACTGCCACCAACAAGTCGATGCATAAAATCCCTTTGCCCGTTTAGCGCCACTCTCCAATTTGCTTCTGCCCCCAACATCAGCCCAGCACCATTAACCGCAGCCCAACCATGGGCGACTTCAAACTCTCGGCCTCACTCCAGGGTCACGAGGACGATGTGAGTTTTTTGAGCTCCCCTTCAAACAAAGACCCCCTTGCTTTTCCTTATGAAGGGGTAGGCTGACAGCGGCTCATCCCTAGGTTCGCAGTGTAGCATTTCCACACCCTAGCTTCGTCATTTCTGCCTCCAGAGATGCCACAGTGCGACTATGGAAATTAGAATCAAGCAACCCGCCCAAGTATGACAGCACTATCAAGTCCCACGGCACCGCCTTTGTGAACTCCCTCTCCTTTGTGCCCCCTTCCACCGAATACCCCGACGGCATCATCGTCTCTGCTGGTCAAGATCAGATTGTCGACGTACGACAACCGAGCAAGGCCCCGGACGACAACGCAGAGGCTCTCTTATTAGGCCACGGTGCGAATGTGTGTGCCTTGGATGCCAGTGAAGATGGCAAGCTCATCATCAGCGGAAGTTGGGACACCGATGCGCGAATATGGCAGGTGGGGAAGTGGGAAAACTCCACGGTGCTACAAGGACACACAGCTTCTGTTTGGGCAGTGCTGGCATACGATAGAAACACAGTCGTAACAGGTAGGTTGCGTGCACTGTGTCCCATATCTGCAGCTGTTGTCCGTTAGTAAGACTGATACTGATAGACACGCCACAGGTTGCGCAGACAAGGAAATCCGGGTGTTTAGCACTACCGGGGCACTAATCCGATCGATTCAAACTGGAGACGTCGTAAGGGCGTTATGCAGGCTTCCCTCAAATCATCATTCCGGCGCACACTTTGCGTCGGCGGGCAACGACGCCGTAATCCGTCTGTGGACCTTGGACGGCCGCCAAGTGTACGCACTCCATGGACATGAAAGTTTTATCTACTCTCTTGCCGCCTTTCCCGACGGACGATTGGTTAGCGCTGGGGAAGATCGGACCGCGCGAATATGGAACAATCAGCAATGCATACAAACCATCACACATCCTGCGATATCCGTGTGGTCGGTTGCCGTCTGCCCGGAGAACGGAGATATAGTGACCGGAGCAAGCGACCGCATAGTTCGAATCTTCACCGGTGCAGCGGAACGTTACGCCGATCCTGTCGCAATCGAAGCGTTCAACGACTCTGTCAAATCTTCATCGATACCACAACAGGCAGTCGGCAACATCAACAAGGAAAAGTTGCCAGGTCCAGAATTCTTGACGCAGAAGTCAGGAACGAAAGAAGGTCAGGTTCAGATGATCAACGAACCAAACGGAAACGTCTCCGCTTACCAATGGTCAACTGCGGCCAACCAGTGGGTGAACGTCGGAACCGTCGTCGATGCGGCAGGCAGCAGTGGCGTCAAGACTACCTACAACGGCAAGGACTACGACTATGTCTTCGACGTCGATATCGAGGATGGAAAGCCGCCCCTCAAGCTTCCGTACAACCTTTCACAGAACCCGTACGAGGTGGCCCGGAAGTTCTGCGAAGACAACAAGCTCCCAATCACGTATCTCGATCAAGTCACAAACTTTATCGTGCAGAACACGCACGGCGCGACGCTCGGACAGCCTGGATCCCAGGGCGCCGATCCCTGGGGCACGGATTCACGATATCGACCCGGCGATGGGGCCCAGGCGCCGCCACCACAACTCCCTGCATCCCGACCGAAGCTATTGCCCCAAAAGGAATACCTCGATATTTTGACGGCAAACCACAAAATCATATTCAAGAAACTGCAGGAATTCAACCAGCAGCTCGTTGACGATGGAAACAAAGATCTCTCGCTCAACCCGTCGGATATAGAGCTTCTTAAGACCACCATCTCAAATATGGAAAAGGGAGCCCTAATAGACGTCGATCCAGCAGGCATCGATCTCATCCTCAAAACAGCAACACTTTGGCCAGCGGATAAGCGCCTCCCTGGACTGGACCTTCTTCGCCTCCTGACCTCGTCTAGTAAGCCTGTTTCGTACTTCTCACACCCTGAGCAAGCCATTATCCGGGTCCTCCCGGCTTCCGGGGTGTTTGAAAGCACATCGCCAGTTAACAATACCATGATGGCGGTCCGCGCTTTCAGCAACTTGTTCAGGTCGGAAACAGGAAGGGACCTGGCCGATAATGAGTTTGACAAGATACACGAGTTCATCTATCCCTTCATCACCTCTACTAATAGGAACCTCATCATCGCGTTGACGACGCTGTATATAAACTATGCAGTTATGCTAGCAGAATCCAGCAACGCTGATCGAGCTCTAACGCTTTTGGATGACCTGTCGAAGATCCTGGGCACAGCGACGGACTCCGAGGCCGTGTACCGAGCCCTAGTTGCAGCAGGAACCCTTCTGTGTCTTGGCGATGAGTACTGTGAGGCTGGTAGGGATGTGTTTGGGCTTGGTGCTGCGGTGGCGAGGGCGGAGGAGAAGGTTAAGGAACCTAGGGTTAAGAACGTGGTTGCGGAGATTAGGGGGAAGTTGAGGGGTTAAAGGAGGGAATGAGTTCTGGAGGCTCGGGGAAAGTCGATAGAGAGGATATAGAAATCAATTGCAGCATGGGTAGGTATATGCATTTAGCAGAACATCATTACTTGTCGCCCCTGAGCGATGTCATGCCATCACAGACCCCCCGCAGGACTTCGAGTTATGCTTGAGCAAATATCATATATTGAGTGTGAAAACCTAAGTGAATGGACCCTAAATGTAGTACTGGAAATCATCCTGCCGTCCTAAAACCCCGTTTAACGGAGGCGGCTAAGGGTTATTTACTTCTTCGTACTCCTGCTTTGCGATGGCTCTCCATGACCATCTACTCCTCCTTCAAACATCAACCCCATAATCTTGTCTTTAATTGAAAGATAGGCGAAGGATCTATTCATATGACATCTCTAAAATAACGACACCATGCATTTTACTCACAATCACCCACCTCAACCTAGATACCATTCCCTCAACCCCTTCCACTCACATTACTCGGGCACACAAAGTGAGCACATCATAACCTATGACCTAGCCTCGCATAAACCTTCCGATTTCAACCCCCACAGAGAGTTTGAGTACTTTCAAGACGAAGAGCGCGCATTTTGGGATCCTCCAAGGCGCCAAGATGAGCTTGTACCTCTGTCGGGGTACCGTCCTACTTCACCTCCGACAAGACCCCTCAAACTACTTCACCTTCAATGCCCCTCCTCCCACTCAACACCGCTTATAATCGCAGCTACAGGACGCTTTCCAGAGCTATATATAAATATCTAGATAGGGATATGTCAGCTTTAGCTCCAAATGTAGGTAAGGCTGTCGCCTGTAGGTTCTACCAGAGTTGGACGTGTGCTGTATATGTCGTCTTCCTACTCCGACGCCAATCCAAGCCCAGTTACCAAGACCACATGTAAGAATCTGACCTAGAACTTTATTCTAACGGTCTCCCCGCTCCTGCATAAGTGTGGTGTGTTTCACGATCGGTAAATCGGCGCTCTGCTAGCCCGACCTCCAACGTCAACGGTGTGTACTACGTACGCACGCCTTTTTGCTTGCGTGGTTTCTGCAGTGACTTTGTTCTGAAGTATGTTTGTATTGCGCATTCAGGCGTGAGTATGAGCTGTTCTTTCTATTGTTATGTTGTTCGCATGACGTCGATGTTGTCAGAGCTGCTATTTTCGGCAACCATGTCATGTGGGCGGGCGTGAGTGCGGGCATGTTTCGCACGCCGTAACATTCAATGTGAGTGAAAGAAGAAAAGTGGACCATCACCAGCGACCTTCGCGAAACATAGCAACGCAAGATTTTAGGATCACAAAGGTCTACAATGCGGATTTTAAGACTTCTGCTAGGCCAATCTTGGATTCAACATGGAAAGTTGTCTTACGTGGATGATGAAGTGCTTCATGGTGTTTGCTATGTGCGACAAAGGATGAACGAACCAGATTGCTTTCGTCATGATAGGCAATGGAGTAGCATCATGTTTACGCCAAAGGGGCTGGGACTAGAGCTATGCGATTTCATGAACGTCTCAATTATTTCTATCTTAGGTCCCTTATTACCTTTCAACTTGTTTTCGTTTTCGTGACAACGAATTCGCTGGTCCGTTTCTTCTGGTTCTCCGAATTCCGAAGCACGTTCCGAAATTTCCGAGTCGTGATTTTTTTTTTTCCCTTCCCCAGGCTGGAAGTATAGAACTAGGTATCCGGGTATCAGCAAGGATATCGAATAAGAACGAACAAAACGCAACAGACGTAAGGCAAAAGAACGGTGCGTCCTACGATCCCGCCACTTTGCCAGCAACTTTTCTGTTCAACTTGGTACCATTCTTTTCGACCCAAGTCCAACTAAATGTCATCGCGTACAGTTTACTTTAAGCCGCTCTACCAGCACTACTATCCGTGGACTAAAACCCTCCCGGGGGAACCCCCGGAAATCAGCGGCGGCTCTTTGAAAATGGGGCTCTGCTGAGAACAGGCGCCCATCACAGCCACTCTCACGGAAGGCTACTTAGACTTTTCCGTGAGTCGCGGAAACGATTTACGGATAGAAGGGTTAGGGCCAGGACAACGGCGGTGTGTGGATACACGGCGACGGAAAGAGGTGTATCGGACTAGGGAGAACGATTCCGATAATCGAGTCCCTCGGTATGTCTCTTCTTTAGATTTCCGTAGGAGGGGCTAGAAGCCTCCTACCTGGCACAAGAAATAAATTTAGAAGAGCAAAGGTGGCGAGGACGGGTAGTGGAGGTGTGTTCAGTGAGAAAAGAGCTGATGACGATCTTTAGGGTAAAGCTCGACTGCACTCATGCTGGCGCTCTGGATACGGTGGGGTTGGAAGACTTGAGAAAGTTTGCGGCGGATCAAGATTTTGACTATGTTGTTTGACCCAAAGATAGATCCAGTGCGAGGCTAGGCAGAGTGAGTAGACTGGGGGGAAGGAACCGAAGTCGTGATGGGAGAGATGGAGTTGTGTTAGAAAAGTGAGAACGAAATGGTAAGAAGAGGCGAAATGGTATGTTTGGCAGGATGGTTGTTGAAGAGGATGTAGAGCCAGGCGACTAATAGGCTAAGAAGTGTAGTCCTACTACCTTTCCCCTAGCCCATCTGTAAGCTTATTCTGCGTGGTGCAGGGTTCTTAACTTAGGTAGTACGAGACTGGAGCGCTAATTCATCGCTTGATTATCATCTACGTCACCTGTAACTATATTCTACATAAAGCATACGCTCTGCAACTCTCCTGTCATTTCACATCACTACCGCGTCACCTCCCCTATCTCGTGCAATGCCTTAATTAACATGGTTTGCCACAGGCTGTTCTTCCGGCTCGGGAGATCAATGTGCTCGAAACATACTCGCTCCCAGCAACAAAATGATTGGAATATCCCATCGTGATGTTTCCAGAATTAGCTCATTGGCGGAAGCGGGAGTGAAGGTATATGGGCTTAATGTTACAGCAAAGCAGAATGAAATTCGGGCGGTGGTGGAGAAGATATACTTCCAGATCTAGATGCCTAGATAAGATGATTATGGACTCGGCGAGAAATATAAAATAGGGTACAGCTTCAGGTCGGGGTGTATCATATTATGTCCCACCGGAGCTGGAAGGGTGCTGTAGAGATACGGGAAATGAGTTGACCGATGCCACTGCTTGAACCATGTTACATATAACCCCCAACGTAGATCTTACAAGGACGAAGCGATACAAGTGCAGTGACGGTAACGAAAGGTGGCGCACAATTCCTCGGAAAACATTCCTTGACAACCCGCTGTCTAGTAATAGCCGGGGCTGTCTAATCCGTTATCTTCCTCCGATTCGTCCAGTACTGTACCATCTTCATTTCCACCAAAGGTGCGGTTGACGATCCGGACAGTCAGATCCGAGTACCTATGTAGCTTCTTGTTGAGTCTGTGGAACATGCCATAATACCTCAAATCCTCACAGAAATATTTAGCAACGACATCCCGAAGCCCCGTATCGCTCTCTGGTGTAATCGTATACGCTACGTCAATATACTTGTAGAAACTCTCGCTTGTAAAATGGCCGACAGCTGCATTTTCATATTTCTCGAAGGCGTGCTTTTTTAGGACTTGAACATTGTATTTGCCCCCGATTGCATACATTTTCGAATGAATGACGGGTGATATGTCCAAAGACCGTAACCGCTTTGGTGGATTGGTTAGGCCATTTCTTTGTTTGTTGAATAATATCAAGTAGCTCTGATGGCAAGCTTCTTTTGGGGTCACATAGATCCGGAATGCGAGGCGTCATGAATCAAAGATTAAGTGGCTGCACGTCAGACAATCGGATTTAGGACCTCTAGGAATCTAATATGCTTAGAAATCATTCTTACCCTTAGAGTACAGCGTTCGACAGGTTTGACTACTTTGTTGTAATAATATAACGGACTGCTGACTGGTGCCATGAGGATTGTGATAATCCAGTTTATAAAAGTATTGCGGCATATCACGGACAATTTTAGGCTCATTATTCTCTAGGTCGACCTTTCCCATCCTCAACTTCCTTCAAGCCAATCCGTTTTCAGGCACATTGATCATAAGTTCAAATATAATCATCCTTCCAAATCTGCTTGGTGAATCGGGAACTGAATCGGGAAGTTGATCCGGGGGAAATTATGGACTTGTGAACTTTGTAGGAATTATCTCCGCGGGTGATGACGTAATCCGAATGCTGGCCAGTCTCCAAAAATCTGCGGGATTGCATTAGTTGTCATGTTACGTAACGAAAGTATGATCAGACGTGCGATTTTACATGGTTCATATACTCCTTGTATTGACTTTTTCTGGCTTTGCGGTGTAATCTTCTCTTAGCGCGACACGTTTCCGGGTCGTGTTTCCACTCTCCTGCGCAGTTACTAACTTAATGACTTGACGACTTGCCAAAAAGGGTGAAAAATGTAATGCAGCAAGGTAGTAGAGGCCGTCTTTGATGTAATTGAAGGAAAATCGCGTAGAGTGGTGTGGAGATGATTGGAGGTTGAAAAAAAATGGACTGTAGGTATTGGACTGCATAAAAGCATATTATTACAGGGGAAATTCCAACATAAATGAGAATCCATGGGTAGTGGAGACTCGCAATTACTTTGGTAGTTGTCAGCAATGCGGTACTTTCTCTACGTCTACAAATCGATCGATATCTCCGTATGATTTTCCGGTTGTACCAAGGGAAACTGCAACTATTGGACCTTGTTAACCTAAATCTCTGACATTCCTATAAACTTTTGGCACGCGCGGGACAGCCACTTGTGTTTACGGATACCTTTAAGAGCGAGTGAGATGAAAATGCCAAATCTAACGCCATTCTCTTTCACTGTGGCCAGTTTTGGAGCGGCCCTAGGTGAATGCACTAGAAAACCTGAAAATATATGCAAGAAAAGGATTATGAACGCCGTTTCCCCCGCGGAAGGGGGAGAAGCGAGGACCGACCGACCGTCCCCACCACACATCAACCGTTAGCGTACCGAAACTCGCATACCAAAAGTCGAAAATATGGAATCCACGCGCTGTGGACTGAGCATAACTGAGAGAGGATTTGGATACGACTTGGGCAGTCCTGACATTTTTCATCGCACCGAATTTCTTTTCTCTGCTTCTCTCCGGCCAAAGAGGCATTGGTAAACCGATTTTCAGGGCTCAAATGGTCATAATTGTGACATATATCTGGTACGTATCGATCTTCTAACGTGTTCTATTAGATAATTAGTTAACAAGTGCTCTGCTTTTAGGAATGGAATACTTGCTGTTTTCAAGCTCTATTGAGACCTCGACTTCACGGCAATGATTCTACTTGCTTCCATGGATGGGGTTTCTGGACAGATTGGTGTTATTTCTGGATTACATCGCTCTCTCGATAATAGTGAATGATTATCGCTCCGGAAAATGAAAACCTTGCCCACTCATGCGATCATGGTTCTCGCTATCCTCACGACGGTTATTTTGGTCATAAGTAAAGTTCTCCAACTAACCATTTAAGATAGTAGAAAAACTTGGATCCAAGTTGTCGCTTCGGACAGAAATCTTCGTGTTCGCCCTCCCAGCAGTCCTCTTCACCGTTAGCGTCTCTCGAGCCGAAGGAGCACTCCGACATCTTTCCCGCTTCACAGCCAAATTGATGCTCGCCACCATGGATGGCGTGATTATGGTCTGCGAACGGCATAAAAACAGTATGACGGAGAAAGAAATGCGCACTACCAGGCAGTTTTGACGTCCTTCATTACCCTATATTTCTCCACGCTTCTACTTACCAGCTGCAATGTAGTGAACAAAAGGATAGCACACTCAAAGGCCGCCTAGAGCTTCTCTTAGTGTGTGATGGTGCTTCCTTTTGTCGTATTCAATATATTCCCGGTAGTATACCCGTTTTTGGCCCCATTAAAAAAATTGCTCTTGGCAACATCTCGTGTTGGCACGGCAATCTCGCCACGTCAGAAACACGTGGATGCCTGGATGTGGATGCACCAGAACGAATCATCAAGGGGTTACGTAATTGGGAACATGCACATATGAACACAGTCTCTACAGCTTCAGGTAATTCAATTAATCGAATGCAATCGTTCCTTTGAAGACAATATTTATGAGAACTTCATGCTGCCAAGCATAACCTCCATGATCTCGCCCGGTACGGAGTTTGGCAAAGGGTGGTGTCATCGGTGCAAATTATGGTAGGGAGGCTTCCGATTCCATTTCACGTACTAACAAGCCATAGAGATAGACATCCCAACAATCACTTCTCATACCGTGAATCCATGCGTCCGTAAACCTCTCGTGACCTCTTCACAAAACCTGATTCATCCAGCCCTTCTCGCTCGCGGAACCGCCCCCGTTGCCCTCAAATAGTCTTAAAATCATGCATTCGTCTTCCAAACCCACGAACAACTCCAAAAGTCCGCACGAGCACCTAAGCTAAACCTTTTCCGGCCACTCTGCGACAAACCTCAGGCACATAGTTCTGCGACCCGCGCCGTTTCAAAAGATTCCATAATCCAAAATTACCCGAACGGTTAGCGCACAGACATTCACCAATGGGTACCTTACCGGAATAGGGAATTTTAGGATTCGAGAATCTTTGTGTGAGGGGAGCGTCAAGATGGATCCTCCGGAGATCCGATACACGCTCACGATGCGTTGAGAAGCTACCTACGGTTTGAACTGAGGGCTCGAGATGTGTATAAGTATGAAGCCTTGATCCATTTCTGGGGCATTCAACAGAGCATTTGGACTCAAAGGTCATTCTTTCTCACATTAAATTTGCTTCTATTTGTATATTCGTAATATCTCGACGTTTGAAACGTCCCTTTTTCATTCGCTAGATCGGATATCCCTGTCTCTCACCTCATTGGCCGGTCCCATCCCACACTCATTACTACCAAATCCGACCATGTATCTCACCATCCTCCTCCCCATCTCACTCCTCGCTCCCCTTCTCCTCGCCGCCCCCTCCAACATTCCCATCAGACTCCGTCCTCGACAAGCTCAAAATGCCGCCACAGGAAAAGCCATATACTTCATCACGAACGACGCTCAAAATGCAGTGGTCGCTATGCCCATCAACGCTGACGGCACACTCGGTGACGCAACTCTTACTGCCACAGGAGGTTCTGGTTCGACCGCGCTTGATGCAAAAGGTCAACCTGCTGTGCCTGATGCTTTGATCGGGCAATCTTCTTTGACCATTGCCGGCCAAGTGAGTTACCCCCATTCTCTTTCTTAGATAAGGCAGCAAAATGCTAATGCAGGCAGAATCTCTTCGCCGTCAACGCTGGTTCAAACAGCGTATCTATGTTCACCATCTCTCCCAATGATCCATGTACACTTCAACAAGTTGGAGAAGCCGTCGCGATCCAGGGTACCTTCCCCAATACCGTTGCAGCATCTCCCCAAAACTCCCTCGTCTGTGTCGGTAGCACAGGCTCTCAATCCGGCATTTCATGCGCGAACTTCGATGCCCAAGCTGGAATTGGCGAGTTCGATGCGCTCAGGCCTCTTGATTTGGGTCAGAGTGATCCACCAGTTGGTCCCACGAACTCCGTTTCACAAACTTTCTTTTCGGAGGATGAGAGCATGCTGTTCACGACCGTGAAAGGCGATCCAGCAGCCAATAAGACCGGATTCTTGAGCGTGTTCCCTGTCAATGGAGCCGGCACTCAAGAAGGCGGTGTGCAGGGCCGTGGAAACGCAAAAGGCAAGGCAAAAGGAAAGGGCAAAGGAAAGAAGACCGGTAAAGGCAAAGGCAAAGGAAAAGGCAAAGGAAATGCAAACGCCGCTGAAAACCCGAACCCCAACTCCTGCGCCCAAGCTGAAGCCGCAGCCGGCGCCCAAGCATCCCTCTCCACCCAAGAAACCCGCTCCTCACCCCCCGGCACAGCCGTCCTCTTCGGCTCCCAAGTAATCCCCGGTTCCAACCCTCCTCAGATCTTCGCAACCGACGCCTCTTTCGGTGCCGCCATTCTCTCCGTCGACCAAACTATGTCCGCCACCCTACTTGCAAACCAAAGCATAGATGGTCAATCAGCCACCTGCTGGTCCACTATTTCCCCGCTTACTAACACCGCCTTCGTAACCGACGTCGGTGTAAATCGAATGGTGGAAATGAGACTTGACGATGCGAGTATCGTTTCCGAAATTGATTTGAGCCAAGAGAAAGCTAGTAGTGCGGACCCGGGACTTATTGATTTGCGTGCTGCGGGGGGTTTCGTGTATGCGTTGAGTCCGGGGAATGGGACGAGTGAGGCTGCGGTTAGTGTTGTTGATGCGCAGAGTAAGCAGTTGGTGCAGCATGCGACGTTGGGTAAGATCGGAGTTGGGGCGAATGCAATGGGGATGGCGGTGTTGGTGTAGGGGATTGTCTACAGTGGAATTGGGTTATTCGAGATTTACTTGAATATTTTTAATTGGGATTTCCTGGGATTTTTTTTTGTGGGATGATTGGAAGAAGAGACAAGAGAGTAAAAAAAAATATAAAATGTGGTCCTGAGCACTGATGTTCGGCTTGAGAGAAGACGGGAAGCTCCTTAGTAACCTACCACGCAGGACACAAACTAGAGGCACACTAAACACAATCAAGGACTTTACCTTCCATTCCAAATACCATGGGCCCCTTGAATGAGTAAAAGTTTTATTAGTATACCCTTTTCTATGTCTACTAAATATTCAATTAGCTATATTACGCCGTATACGGTATTTGCAGAAGGGTATTGTCAGAAGTGTACTGTTTGATATACCACTCTTTCTATGCTCTGCGTGCCTAACTCAGAATAGGACTCCAAACTTCCCAGTGCGCTGAATCCGAACACATGAAGTCTGCACTTTGCTATCTTCAATCCATTACTCCATTGTGGGCTTGGTTTAACGTGAGTTATCGCCTCCTCGGCTCTTAAGAATCAGCTTCAAGCGGCAGCTACACAGTGCTTTCCTCTTCTCCTAACCCTGATAATTCTATCCCGACAACACCTGTCTACCCCGTCATCATCGCTTGCCATCAATTCCATCTGTCACTCCCACACAACTCCTGTGGCTCTAATTCATGCATCGCCTTCGAATCCTGCGCCGGCATTTCTGACAGGATATTTAGTAGGTTCGGTCGACTATGATATGGCGGCGTCGGCAGTTTCTTCGGCTCCATCTCAACTTTGACCCCTCGCTACCATTTTTCCTCAAAAGCACAAAGCAAACACCACCAAGAAGAGCAACACCACTGACAGCACCAACCACAATTCCCCCGATAGCACCATTCGACACCCGCTTTTCTGACTGCGATGCCGGAAGCGATGTTGGAGTCGCACTAGGTGAACTATCATCCTGAATATCCGTTGTATTTCCGCAGAATTCTTCAACCAGACTATTCTGGGCAGTAACGGCTTTCAACCGTCCCGGTTGAGCCTTTGCATCTGCTTGCCATAGTGTGAGTAGGTTTAGCGGGAGCATCCCGACATGGCTGGTGCGGTGGGCGCCAAGAGTTTCCAATGGAGTGGGACACCGGGTACGAATGGGACAGTGGGAACCAGAAGCTGGATCTCCAGAAGCTAGACCAGGCCAGCATTGGACCTTCGCTATCGCACGCAGCTCGGAATTGGTGTACCGTGCAGAATAGTTGGCTCGATCAACGAAAATATGTGCACTCAGACTGCCTCCGCCACCATTTATCGCGGGTGTAGTCACAAGACGGACGGTGTCGCAAAAGTATAGTATACTACTGTGACGACTATCCGCTTAATCGCAACGGGTGCGCGAGACACGATCGTCTTATGCGATAATTTAGTGATCAGCGTTGCTTATAGTATGTGTGATGGGGGAAACAAAGAGGACTACTTCCTCATACCCGTTCGCTGCGGCTCATGACGGCGGCGTCCGACCCGCTTCGCCTGAGGCGTTGTGATTCGCGAAATTGTGGAGTAGTAATTCTTGTCGATTTTGTTGGTGTCTCGAGTAGCGTCTTGAATGCTGGTTCGTATTTTTTCTAGCGTGGGTTGCATGGTCACCTCCGAGAGTTGGTGGTAACTGAGTGGGGGAACTGTTGGCAGAACCCAAGACATGCACCTTGCTAACTTGCGCTAAGAATAGCAGCATTCAAAGGTGAGACTCCATTACCTCATCATCAAACATTGATGAGACATACTGTCATTACTGCACATTTGACTATGTACTTAATCAGTCATTACCTCATTCAATCAATCAATGATGTTCAAGACAATATTTATGAGTACTTCCAGCTGCTAAGACATGACCTCTTCCAACAGGAACGTATACGAAGAAGACGAGCGTCTATCTTCACTGCCGTTACGTCTGGGTTGTCGCAGCGTACTTGCGCTGCCGTGGTCTCCTGATTTCCGGCTCTGTAGCCATGTTGTTGTAGTAGGTGCCCTTGACGTCGAACGACACGAGGGACGGCATTTTTGTTCCCGAGCTTTGGGCGTCATGACGCGCTCTCGCTTTTCTGCAATATTTGACAGCTATCTCTGCTCAAATGCTGTCAGACATTGAACTTGACTTGAGATGATGTCGATTTGCTTCTTAACAACTTCTGTTGGTAGCGTATCAATGCACTCGGACAAACTCAGGAATTTGTTTTTTAGACATTGCCTGATTACTTGCTCTATGCGTTGATTTTCCTCTTCAAGTTTCATTATTTCCAGCGAGTCCTGATGGACGCTGTCTATTTCCTCGAAGCGTCTCTTCGTAGCTTTAGAGGAGTTAGTGATATCAGATATATAGATGTATCGAGTGCACCTACGCCTGCGCCCAGCCTCCGACGGGTCGGCTGGTCCTTTGCTAGCTCGAGGTATCGTAGTTAATGTGGCCAAAGAAGCCGCACTATGGCCAGTTTCCAGATCGTGTGGGCGCCTAGGTTGATGGGAGACCTCCAAAATTATTAGTTGTGGTCCCGAAATCTTAGGAACATCTACAATAAGAGAAAGGGTAGGCATCTCGTATTATTAAACTATTGAAGTGCTTCTAAAAGTTGGGCGAAGCGTGCAGAATCACTTCACGTACAATATCGGAGATTTAGAGAAGACTTCGATGGATGACAGTACTAGTTTGGAGTGTCGAGGAATCATTAATGAAAGACTCACACTTTGTTGGAATAACAAGTTCGCAGCACTGATTGGATCAAGCATCCGGTTTAGTGTCGGTGGAGGATGTTGGACAGACGGAAAAGAGGAAGACTCCATCTGTCTGTCATTGCCATCGGCATTTGTCCGACGCTTCGGCGATGTTGTGGATGTACAGAGAGAGCAGTTGTGGACGGATGCACATCTATTGGCGGCTTGGTTGATATTTGGTAGCGTATTCGACGCTCTCATCCCATGGTCTTGTTGTACGGGCAACGACATCTCATTTTGGCCTTGTTCTAGGCGCAGTGGTGATGCCCGATCATCGATCGGTGGTTCCATCCGAGCCCTTGTTTCACTCGCAGTTTGTATTGGTATTTCTGGCAACGCAGGCTCATTCCAACCCCCCTCTATGGCCCGTGCCATAGCCCCCCCTTTCTTTTTTTGTTGTTCAAGTAGCATTAGTTGCATTTGATAATCCTGGACACCGTGCAGTGAAGGGGGTCGAGGCTGATTTGCGCTATACAGTTGTCAGTTGAAGTAGTCAATATGTTTAGCGCAAAACTTACGGAGGAGGATTCCCCTTGCGCTGAACGGCTGCCCCTTCGCGCTCTTGTTCACCTATGGAATATCCTAGTCCAGGATTGTCTTGAGCGCGTCGGTCAGTCATGAGGTCGAGTGCAGTGGGGACAACCCGCCGAAGCCTTGCGAGACGCAGAAAACGAGAGAAGAGCGTTATAACTTAGTTTAGTCTCCACTGAGCTCTAGCCAGTTCGTCTATAGTTATTGCTGTATTCTAATGTGAATTATTGCGGAGAGCATCAGAGATCCTGGAACTGAAGAGTCTGGCAGGGTTGTGTGCGGGGCTAGGCCATTCAACTCTTGGCGAGTCATTAAGCTACTAAACTACTTTAGGCGAACGTGGTGGACGATGTGGGCACGGGCACCCTCGATTTGTACATTATGTATCCCACCTAGCCGACTGGGTATAAAAGATCCCCGGAGTACCATATGGATAAACTGTCCTAAACACAGCTCTGAGCGACTCCATACTGAAAGAGTGGCCACTTGCACCTCCAGCTCTTCGGCCTCCTTCGAGATGGCCAGCTGCCTCAACACATGGGTGAGCAATCGAGCGAACTTGGCTTTTGAGTTGTAGGACTATTTGATTGACGCCGTAGGTCGAGAAGAATTTCTTATGTCCGGTCTTGTCTGACCGGCTATACTTTTCGCTTTGTGGTGCGATGTCCTAATCAAGCTCCATAATTTTCTTGGCATTGGGATGTCCAAAACAGTATTAGCCGAGTATGCTCAGCCGCTTATTACGTCCACACAAGTATATTTGACAAGACTGCTTCCAATCGTGCCACCACATTCCAGCTGTAATACGTACCAGCTTTGCTCGAAAGAGGTTCAGTGAGCGGTCTTACCTCCAACTGCAGGGGCTGCGTCTGCGACGCGGCCGCAAAACGACAATATCAGCACCGTTCTTCAAAGGTTCGGCTATTCCAGCATCACTAAGAGAACACTGCGAGTGGATTGGAGTATATCCCCAGTCCTTCAAATCTTCTCCCGTCATCAAACTCGGGAACCTCTCGCCTTGCTTGATCAGTCAATTCACAATATCCTTAACTTCTCCACCCCCAAACGTACGCCACCTTTAGGTCTAGTCCTCACTCCTTGACTTCTTCCTCCACAATCCCCGCCAGCAGTTCTGTATTACATGCCCAAGTATTTACTGCTACTTTGATCCCTTTGCCAGTAATGTTAGGTAAGGCGGGTGAATCTCGATAAAAGCCGGATCGAAAATACCCGACGGGTTCTTCCTGAAGTTTTCTCTCAGCGCGAAGCCTCCTATCATCTACTTTCTGAACCCCATGTAATGTCATGGTATATTCTGAACGCAACTTGCCTATAATCACATCGACCTCGAGCTTCGCAAGGGAACTGATAGAATGCTCTCGGACGGAGAAGCCGCCCGACGCCCTGCTCGTTGGCGCCGTTGGTGCGAGGCATGCCGTTAATTGCATCATTGCTGTGCCCATTGGCGAGTTTCTCAGGGAGATTGGAGAGGAAGGACATATTGCAGTCTCAAGGGAGCTGTGGAAAGGAGGTGTCGCAGGGAGAGGTTCAAGGTGGAGGTCCATTTAAGCTAATAAAGTGAAGCATGGCCACTCTATGGAGCTGGCAGAGCCTCGAGGGGCAATCCGTACCCTTCCTGATGGGAGATATGGCCGGCATAGCAGAAGTCGGAGGTGTGAAGGATGATGGTCCTCCTTGCGGAGTGTGAGAGGTAAGATCAATGCCAAGCCCTATCGGACATCGGAACAACCAGATTTCCCGACCAGTTTTCGGGAAACTTCTTCCATCGTTCTTCAACCCCACAAACAGCCGTCATGGCTCGGAGTCTCGGCTGCCTCTCCGATCATGGGGAAGCTGGAGCGGCACAGGAGCATTGGTGAGAAGCGAATGGATGTCTCGTCGTGACATGCTGTGGGAAAAGACCCATAGGAATAAAGGTTGGAGGGGATCACTTCATATCGCTATTTCCTCTCGCAAATCCACCTCTTGCATCATACATTATTCGAAATCATAAGTTTGTATCATCTTCAAGCAGTATGTCTTTGAAAGACAAGGTCATCATCATCACAGGAGCCGCCTCTGGCATAGGGCTTGAAACAAGCAAACACTTAGCGGCCAAAGAAGCCAAACTCTCCCTCGCCGATCTCCAAGAAAAGCCTCTGAAGGAACTGGAAGCGGAACTGCAAAAGTCAGGGGCGCAGGTCTTCGCAGCAGTCGTCGATGTAACCGACCGGAAGCAAGTTGAGGACTGGATCGCCGCGACAGTTCAGAAATTTGGGAAGCTTGACGGTGCTGCCAACCTTGCTGGTGTCATCGGGAATCAAAACAATATCGCGAAGGTTGAGGAGATTGACGATGATGATTGGGACTTCATAATGGGCGTCAACACGAAAGGTCTGCTGAACTGCCTCCGAGCTGAAATTCCGAATTTCAACAATGGCGGAGCAATAGTCAATGCTGCTAGTATCCTTGGTCTCATGGGATCCAGGAAGAACATAGCATATGTTGCATCAAAACATGCAGTTGTCGGTATGACCAGAGCAGCTGCAAAAGAGTTGGGAGAAAGAAACATCCGGTGCAACTGCTTCTGCCCGTAGGTTGATATACTTTCCCGTCCTCCCGAGTTCGTTTAAATCTCACGTTTCTACAGTGGACCCATCGATACTCCTATGTTCAGACAGTCCGCTGCCATCCGAGGTACAAAGCTGGATTTGAGCCACCTTGCTTTGAATAGGGCGGCAGCTCCGTCGGAAGTACCACCTCTCATTGAGTTCTTGCTCTCTGAAAATTCATCTTTCATAACTGGCAACGTAGTGCCGATTGATGGTGGCTGGTACTGTTAGCTCTTAGTCTGCATCCAATCAATTTACACTTTAAATAGCTTAATATGGCTCCTAGAATTTTGTGTCCGGTTTACATCCCTATATCCATTGACTAGGAGCATAGACTATAGGTGCCAATTATTCGCCAATTTAATTCCACAGATTCAAGACCTTCTCTTGCGAATCGTGCGGCTGGAACGTGACCCAGCTTGTAGGATGGTAGGTGTCCGTAGCCGAACTAAAGCTGGCTGTCTGCACCGGAAACCTCTCTGCCTCAATGATTAGCTCCGCTTTCGATTTGCGCTATTTCTCTCCTGTATTCCTCGACAATCACACCTACTGTTTACTTTCGGCGGGACATCTTTACCGATACAATTTCCTGTGACCCTCATCCGAGGCACTTATGGTTACTTGTACCCGCGTTGCTCGTCCAGGTTTATATAAAATATGACCCGTCTAATGTATAGTAATCCATCTATTTACCAAGACTAAGCAGTCATACTCTCTTGCTTAATCTTTACTCAAGGATATCTATCCGGAGTATTGGAAGAAATCACCATCTTGCAATTTCCATCACATTCCACATTTAATAATAGCTCACTCTTCTCACACGCAAGTGCGCTCTTTAAAATCAGCGCTGAACCTCTCATCCGTGTAATCGTATGTGTAAACCGCAAGATGGGCACCACCGAAGACGAATTAAATAACTGCTGAGCCTAAAAAGCACGGTCCGCTTGCCGGGGAATGGCTTCAGAGAAACGGCATCGTGAAACACGTTCAGGTACTTCAGTTTCCTACTGCTCTCACCCTTCTCTTCCCACCATCCCCTTTCCCTCCTTCTCTCCTCTGACCTCCCATCTGCCTCATCATCTTCCTTAATGCTCACTACTCCATGCCATCCAGATAGCTCCCTAACGCTGACAGTACCACACAACATCCGAATACAAACCCCTCGGCCATAAAATGTTCGATATGACTGGGCATATTCTGTCACCGAGTAGCGCTCTTTGTCATCAAGTAGTGCTCTCGCCATCTCTCACCTCTGACCTCATGGCGTCATCAGATTGCGTACACTCCTACGTACGCTCTTACATACTGTCCACCTCGATTGTGTATATGGATCGAGTCTTCCACTCATTTAATTAATCATGGGTTGCTACATTGATTCCCTGCGCTCGGTTACATATCCCACCAGCCTACAACGGCATAGGCGATTTCTGGTTGAGAAAATACAAGGGATTCTGAGGAATTTGATTAATATGGACAGTTTTGATGTTAAGATCGGGGTAGAGTATATTATTTTTGAATATGGGGAGGTTCTGACGGATCATGGGAGGGAGTTCTAAGGGAATGGGGCCTTTATGCCAGCCTGTGTTCCAAAGCAATGTTTGAGATCACATGAACCTTTCCTACGTATGTTTTATCGATTCCTAGTCAGATCTCTCGTGATGAGGAATTGACGCACGTGACTTGTATACTATTGCTTATTTTGGTAGGTAGCCGAGGCTTTCTTGTCTCAAAACCGACCCTTCGACCGTCTATCTCCTCAACTCTGCACCACAGGTCCCGCACAACTATCATCATGACGGGTTTCACAATTAATACACGGCGAAAATCCGATGCCCGAGTATTGTTCAGTACGAGCCGATGGATGACCACAAACACTGTAATTATTGTGCCCCAACGCATAATCGTCTCGGAGGATGGCATTAACTACGTAGAACGCATTTCTCCTAACTCGAATTCTCCTCTTCACTTCACTATTTAAACCCATATACATCCAAATACTCGTCCTCGCCGTGTCAAAAGCGACTTCGGTTCCAATTCACCTACCCCGCATTTCTCCCCAGCCAACCACACCTTCGGGACACCTTACCCGATCGCATATAACATCACTCGACCTCAGGCAGAGTCGCAATAACCCAAGCCTCTGGACTCATTTTGCATTCTAGCGTTTGGTAACCTAGCCAATCATGATGTCCTCCATCGACTTCCCGCTGAAGGGCAAGATCATCTTGATCACCGGTGGAGCTTCAGGTCAGCATTGGAATCTCGTCAGAACCACATCCTTCTCACATGTATCTAGGTATCGGGTTGGCCCTAACGAAACAGTGCCATGTTCTTGGTGCCAGGATCCTTGTCGGTGACCTCCGCCAGACTGCAGACTTCAAAGATTTCGTGAAGGGCAAATCGGATATTGTTTTCGTCCGATCAGATGTCACCAAATGGTCCGATTTCAACAAGCTCTTCAATGCCTGCGAAAAGGAGTGGAATGACGTTCCTGATGCATACGGTATCTGTGCCGGACTATTCGAACCACCTTTCTCGAATTTCTGGTTGGATACGGAAGAAGAGGGTTATAAGCAGGTGGATGTTAATGTTAGTCATCCGATTAAATTGACGAGGATGGCGATGAGGAAGAGTCTTGGGCGGGAGAAGAGGGCTAGTATTTGTATCATCGTGAGTTCAATCCCATGAATCACTTCCTATTCTCATACTGATGAGCGAAAGGCATCGATTGCAGGCATCGCAGGCAACATAGCCGCCCCACTCTACTGCGCCACCAAACACGCAATCGTCGGCTTCGTCAAATCCGTAAAAGACACAGAACCCTTCACCGGCGTCAAAATCACAACTATCTGTCCAGGTCTCGTCAACACACCGTTATTCACTCCGGAAAAAGCCGAGCAGTTCTCCTTCGCAGCAAATAGAGCGCTGTCGCCTGATCAAGTTGCTTCGCAAATGCTGGACATGATCCAGAAGAAAGAGTATCCGTGTGGGACGGTGTTGGAATTGAGCATGGCTGGGCCAAGAGCGATTCCAGAATGGAACATTCCGCCGCCAGCGGGAGCAGGGACGGGACAGGAGTTGGATGCAGTAGCGGCGATGAAAGCGATGTTGGGGCCGATTGAGGAGAAGTTGGGGAGGGAGAGGGGGGCGAAATTGTGACGTGTAGTTTCTATAACCCAATTTCTCTTTGTTATTGGAAAGTCTCAAATTTTCACTTGTGTGATTCGAAACAAAATGCAGCCCGAGTTAAGTCTAAGTAGCCAAATGGACCTCAAATCTCATGCCATTCCTCTAGGACGTTTATCATCTCTGAATATTCATTGCTAGATGTTTGGATAAGAATATACTGACTGCTTTTGCATCTTGGTTGACTATAAACCTTGGAAGGCCATCAACATTTCAACCCTTGCGTTCCATGGTTCACGTGATGGTGGAAGCTGTTTGTAGGGGGTTTGATCGCGAAACGCACGGTCCTACCTCACACGTTTTTGGCGTGTCTCATAGGTGTGAGTATGAAGCTTTTGAGCCACATATAATTGATAAAATTGTACGATTTCTTAGAGTAATAAACTGTTGTCGACGAACAAGCTTATGAGCTACTCAAATTGCGATATCGCTGTGGAAGAACTATTTTCCGCCCGCGACGATTCTGTGCAGGAGTCGACTCCACCACTTCAGCAACAGATGCACCCTCAATTTCTTCATCCGATTCAATTACAATAGCCTTAGTAGCCTTCTTCTTACGATTCTTCGCCTGTTGCATATCTTTTTGGAGCTGCCCTTCAGCCTCCTTGGTGTATTCTATCTCCTCACGTCGCATTTTCTCCCGCTCAAACAACCTCCGCACCTTCTCATTATGCTTCATAACCTTTCTCTCCTCCAACAAATGCTCCTTTTCAGCATTCTCCTGTTCCTTATGGAGTTTATCTCCCTCTCTTTGACGGCGTGCTTCCTCCGCCTCCTTCTCTTTTTCAGCCTGTCGGTCACGTGCTTGCTGTACCTTGTTTGGACTCCAAAATATCGCATTACTCTCCTCCTCGCCCTGCATTTCAAGCGGGGGAGGTTTGCCACGCTTCTTGCCCTTTCTCTCATTTGCGAGCGTCCCTTCCAAGCCCTGAATCTGCTTTTTTAGAAGCATATTCTCGATTGTCAATGCGTGAATCGTGTTGCTTAGCTGTTGAGCCTTTTTGTCATGAACGTCACTGACAATGCCGTGCAATAGCTTCTCAATACGGCGCCAGTCTTCGGCCTTGAGTATAGATTTTTCTTGCCGATCGTTGAGATGTGGCTGGTTTTCGTATTTCTCTTCTGGAGAGCGTTGCATGCGGCGAAAACGTTTCGAGAGAGTTGATCGGTCGCAGCCATATTTTTTGGCTGTTGCAGTAAAATTAACTTTTTCTCCAGGTTTCAAAGATTTTAATTCATCCAGCGCTAGCTCGAGGGGATCCATTTTAGTGGGGATAGGGTTATGTCAAAAATTTGGTGTGTGTGTGGCGATTTCGTCTAAAAAATCGTGCGTCAGGTAGGACCGTGCGTTAGAGTCTATTATCACCCAGTGCTGGCACCAATCAAACCCGAACCGATTACAAACCAATCGATATCGGTATTGGCAATATTAGCAATATTGGCGATATTGGTTACATATCTAATATTTTCTATGTAAAGGATATAAAAATACTTTATACTACAAAGTTATAGAGCTCTACAAGCGCTTTAAAATAAGCTATTAATTATTATTTTTAGCTTCGTTTTAGTAGAGTTATTATAGATTTAGATATTAGATAAATTTTATAGAAATTAGTTAGTAATACTAACTGTGACGGCCCGTCACATGACACGTTCACGGGAAGCGTTACTACGTGTCATCGCGTCGTCATGTTACAGATGACGTTACTAGTCACGTGCCACGCTTTCACATGCACGCTATGAGCGCCTATATAATCCTCCTCCGCTCTCTTTCTACACTCTTTTCTCTTCTTCATACTAGAGTAGCTCTAATACAGCGCCTTATTGCTCACAACTACTTGCGATTGCCTACAGGTTCATGCTGGCCGTAATATTACTCTAGTATCTCCCTTTTTTGGCCTGTGAAGGCGACATAATATCAGTTAAACCGAGCGCTCAAACGTAGTTTGCAGCACTGACGACTTTTCTTACTCTTTTCAAGTCCTACCGTGCTAGGCAATTTTAATTGCACTATGAGGTAGTGTAACGAAGCCCTGGATTGGCAGGCAAAAGTGATCAACCTATGACAGGCTCTCATCGCTCTTGAATCTCTGGTCACCTCTAAAAAGCAGTAAGCGGCTGGCTCTAGGAGCTCTCACTAAGACACCCACCCTCTCTGGTCATCTCTAGATAACGGACCTTCTAGAGCTCTTACTAAGATACTTATTCACTAATCATCCTCAGGAGACGCACTTCCTGTAGGCTCTTATCATGACGACGATGATGATAATAACGACGATGACGATAGCAATCTATTGACAAGCGTCATTACGTCTGTAGTGTGCAGGCAGCTAATAGATATACAAGAACAATCTCAGTGCGCGTCACGAGGCGGCTGAGTGGAGAAGAAGAAGTAAGAGCTAGGAAGCCAAGCACTGCTAGCACTGCCCAGTTGTAAACCGAGTTAGGACGATCTACACTCCCAGGCCCCTGCTTATAAGCCTGCTGAGTTATAGTAGCCATCAGGTTGCTTTATGTAGTTGAAAATGTTAAATCTTGTGGTAATTCCTGTGAACTCTATAGTAGTGTAAGGTAAAGACAAAATAGTGAAAGCAACCGCCCTAGAGCTAAGGGCCTTCTCAAGTATCAGTATTAATAACGATATTATCCTTTACCCTAAGAACACCCTATATCACTTTTATATATCGACAAGAGAGCTTGAAGATGACTGATGAGGTAAGCTTAGATGTCTGGAAAAGCAAGCAAGAGATAAGAGCATCCCTATAACCATTAAGAAGCGTACTAAGGATAAACAAACGTTATCCACCAACATCGCTATATAGGTCGAAATGAATCCAATAGAGATTGCTGATGAGCTTTATGAGTAAATTCTCTATATTAAGGCACTAGAGCAGTAGACTGATACTTTATTCCGTATTACTAATAACGCTTTATATGCTGAAAGCGAGATTACAAAAGCCCTACGCCTATCTAAAGTGGAGACTTAAATAGAGAGAGCTGTAAAAGCTTAATATTAGTTAAAGCTAATTTAACTACTAAAAGAAGAAGAGGTAATCTCTGAGGCTGATGAAACTCTATTATAGCCTACTAAGCCACAATAGATATACTAGAATTCTAGGTTCTCTTTTCTTTACGGAGGATTAAGCCCTGCCCTATATCATACGCCAGGTGTAACTAATTAATAACTAAGAACCTTAGAATTAGTATACGCTATCTAGTTAAGTGTCTTTTAGGGTAAGAGGTCTGCTAAATTCTCTAACCTATCTATTCTTAATAACAGCATTAATTCAACCTTTAAGAACTGGAATAAGTAGATAAGAAACAAGCTTAGGCTTAATGCTAACTAGTATGAATATAACAATCCGGACGTTATAGAGGTAGTATAAATGGCTTATATCCAGACCCACATTGCTAGTAAAGCTAGTAATTTTCTTAATCCTTTTCTTAACGCTAGAGAAGACCTAGGAGAAGACGTTACTATAGAAGATATAATATAGTACCTCTAGAGCGTCTTTAAAAACCCTAACTAACACATTAAAGCGTGATAAGAGCTTAGGTTTTTTAGAATAAAGCTGTTTAATGATTTTAACTAGTTCCTAGTAAACTTTATATAGCTCGCTAATCTCGCTAGGACGTTATAAGACTAGTAGAAGGAAGATTTTTATAAGATGCTATATAGTAAACTACGCACGTATATAGAAAGTAAATACGCTTAAGAATACTATACCTTTAAGATATACTATAATAAGGCTTAGTATATAACACGTGGACTAGCTTAATTTAATTATAAGTAAATAAAGTATAGAGTGTTACTTTAAGCTAGAAAAAGTCTACTAAGAAGTATTAAAAAAAGTAAGCTTATACTAGCTTTTGATATTAAACTACTTACTATTATAACTATCTTACTTATTAAGTAAACCTGCTATAGCTATAGTAAACCTAGTTATCTCTCACGTAATTACTTAATACCTAAGAGAATTAAGAATAAAGTAGTTAATTAGAAAGAGTATATTAGGTACTTAAATAATGCCCTAGAACTAAACGAAAGCTTAGAAAATAAATTACTTTAGGTAAAGTCTTTTACCTAAAGTTTTTTACTAGAGTATTTAATATATTTATATAGCTAAATAATATAATCAGTAGCCTTACTCTTATAATAAAGTATTAAGTTACTTTAAGTAGTATAGGTATTAATTTTTTTAGCTTACTAGATACTAGAGCTAGAGAAACTGTTTTTATTTATTTTTAACTATACTAAGTTATTAAGGAACGTCTTTAACCTAGGTTCTATTATTTATAGAAAGGTATTCTTATTACAGGATATAATAATTAGCTAATAGGCGTAGTTAATTAGTTCTTTTTAGCTAATCTAGTAATAAATAGGTATTATATTATTATATAGTTTATTTTTTATAACACTAGACATCACGACCTAATTATCAGCCGAAAATAGATTAAATTAATAAGAATAATACTAGACCTAATTAATTAACGTATAGTCTAGCCTGAAGATGCTAAAATTAATACTAAATATAATACTATAATACCTAGTACGGTATTTACTAAGCTAATAATTAACTTAATATATTAAGAGAATATTAATAAAGAAGATAAGCTACTTAATATATTTATACTAAAGAAAAATACTTTATAGCATATTAATCTAGTAATAACTATTACTAGTTTTAGTCTAGTTTTTGTATTTTTAGTTTTAGGTATTTATTATAAGTTGCCTTAATTTAATAGTATGTTATATATTAGTAACTCTACCCTAACTAATTACTTAATAAGTTTTTAGTCTTTTCTGTATCTAGAATAGATAGCTCTAGGTTTAACAAAATAGAGTTTAGTCTTATCACAAGGTAGAAAGAGAGTGTATAATAGATTTAATAAGATAGTATCAAACTATTTCACTTAAGGTTAAGTCTTAACTTAAAGAGAAGATCTTAATTTTAAAGTAACTATAAAGAATCTAAAATATTTTAGAGCTAGTTTATGCCTTATATTTATAGGAAACCCTTCACACGTATATTATATACCTATTAATAGTATATTAAATACTTATCTAAAGAGATAGAGATATCTGAAGCCCTCTGGCTTTTCTATTTCTTTTATTTATTCTATTTACTAAGTCTTAGCTTGGCTACGTAAGCTACTGCTTCTAATCTACTAGTATAATTCTATATTTCTATTTATATTTCTTAGCCTGTACTTTAGTCTACGCTAAAGTGTCCTATATTTACTTATAATTTTTTCTTTCTAACTTAAACATACGTTTCTATTTTAGGGCTTTATTAGCTATTATTATTAATTCTCTTAGTTTTTTAGTTATAGCTATTTTATTATTACTGTTTGTAATACTACCCCTCTCTTCTAAGTCTTCGTCCTAGAAGATAGTTTCTTCTTTCTATAAGTAGTATAAAGGTAGTAGGTTTTCTACTTAGTATTCTAAACTATAAGACCCTCAGCTCCCTTTTCTTTCTATCTAGTTTCTTAATAATAATATATTCTAAGTTATTTTTAATATATTCTTATTATTTAGTTTCTTAGATCTATGCCGCACCCTGTCACATATTAATACCTTATTTAAACTATTTTTACTAAGATAATAACTGTTTTATGAATTTAAGCTCTAGTTATTACTTAGCCTGTAATAATTATAATATAAAATATAACCTAGTTGTCTTATAACTAGAATAAGATTACCTTAACTGTGACAAGGAAAAACTCTATTATTAGCTTAAAAAGACTTAAGATAAGGCTATTAAGACTTATTACTATTTTCTTTTAGTTAATTAAAAGATTTAGGCTAGAAAACACCGTCTCCGTCGCGAGCTTACAAATATTAATTCCAAAAAAAAAAGATATTTAATTAAGAGATAACCTTAATTTATGAAGTTTAAACTCTTAAGAAGGAAGAAGCTTGTTCTTATAAGTGAGAAGTTTATATACTATAACCTGCAGTATTTAGTACCGCTTTATCTTTCTTTTCTGGTTTTAAGTAGAATATTCTTTATTTTCTTTATATTCTAGACTTAGCTTTAGAGTAAGCTTTTATTATTTCTTCTAGTAATACTAGTTAATTAGCTTTAAACTATTCTTTAAGTTTCTAATTAGTTCTTAGGTATTATCTTTAGGTCTGTATTCTTCCTATCTAACTAAGTACTTCTACTAATAACTAAACTATTAATAGTCTAAAATTTGCTAGACTTTATACTTAGTATAATCTTCCTTAAGCTTAAGTTTTATCTAAAGTTTGGTATTATATAGTGCTGGTTCTAATTTAGAGACATAGAAAATTAGATAAATTCTTATATCTTTAAATAACTATAGTTTATAATTTACAGGTCCTATTTATTATTTTACCCTAAATAGTCCTAATTTAACGTGATCTAGTTTTCATGATAGTTGTTTTATTTCTAAATTTTTTTTTTTTAAGAAAATTTTATCCTCCTCCTTAAAGGTTAGTCCCTTAATCTTAGACTTATTTTTAATTTATTTACTAAGATTACCTTTATAGGTGATTTTCTGTATAATTTCCTTATAAAATAGTTATAATTCTTTAACCTTTTTTCTTACGGATTCTGATACTTTATCTAGTTTCTATAGTTCTTAATAAGCTATAGGCTTATAACTATAATTTATATAAAATAGTAATCTTTCTATTATTAATAACTTTGTAGAGTTATATATAAACTTAGCTATTAGTAATAAGTTAATCTAATTATCTTATAGTTTATTAACATATATTTATAAGTATTATTCTAATATTTGGTTTATCTATTCTGTTTGTTTATCTGTTTGTGGGTGAAATGCTGTTAAGAGGTAATACTCAGCCCCTAGCCGTTCTATAAACATTTTCTAGAATATTAACGTGAATAACTTGTCTCTATCTGTAATAAATTCTTATAGTATTTCATATTATGTAATTAGTATTTTAATTAGTAATAACGCTAGTTTATCTGCTTTTATTTTCATATAGGTTAGTTTAAAGTAAGCATACTTTATTAGTCTGTTAATAATAACTAGTATCATGTCATACTATTAACCTGTTAAGGTAGTAATTATTAGTATTCCTATAATAAAGTTTATTATAACTAATTCCCATAGTCTGTTTAGTAAAGGTATTAGTTATATAAGTTCGTATTTTTTATATTTTAATACTTTATTCTTTTTGTATTTAACACATTCTAAAAGAATATTCCCAACTTTACTTTAAATTCCTGGAATTTAGAAGTGTCTGTTAATCCGTTCTATAGTCTTCTCAATTCCTTAATGTCTGTATATTTTAGCTGAATATTAGTCTTTAATTAGCTCTGCTTGTAATTTATTTGGTATATAAATCATCCCTTAATCTAGATTCTAAAGTAGTTATCTATTATTAAATTCCCTTATTCATTTTTTCTAAGTGTTTTTGATAATGACTATTGATTTAATATCTATTTATAAGCTTCCCAGGGATCCGTCTTATCTTTACTTAAGTATTATATTATATATTTTTAGTATGTTTTTTATATAGTCTGCTTATTAACTAAGTGCGTTAGCCGCAGTATTTTCTTTTCCTACTTTATAAAGTATTTAGAAATTAAAAGTTAATAGTAATTTCTATTATCTAACTTGTCATTAATTTAACTTCTTCATCATTATAAATACTATTAGATTCTTATAATCTGAATATATAATAACCTAATACTTAGCTTCTTCTAAGTAATGTTTCTATTTTTTAAATGCTTAAACTATTACTAATAATTCTTTATTATAAATATCATAATTTAACTCAGCAGTTGTAAGTTTATGAGATAAGAAGTCTATTAGGTGTTTTTATTTATTATCTTATGTTTATAAAAGAATAGCTTCTATAGCTTTATCTAATGCGTCTATATATATCTCTACTTAAAGTCCTAGATTAAATATTTTTAATATTAGTAGTTTTGTGAATCTTTGCTTTAACTTTATGAAAGCTATATTCTCTTTATTTATCTACTTAAATTATTAATCTTTCTTGAGCAATTCCGTTAAGGGTTCCGTAATTCTTAAATAGCTCTTAATAAATTACCTGTAAAATCCCGTAAATCTAAGAAAAAAATAAACTTCTTTTATATTTATTAGTATTAGCTATAATAGAATATCTTTAGCTTTATTTAGATTAACTGCTATTCTATTTCTAAATATAATATATTTTAGAAACTTAACTTCCTTCCTGTGGAACACACATTTTCCTGTTTAAATATATAAATTATATTTCTTAAGCTTTCGTAGTATTTTCTTAGTATACTTAATATATTCTTCTAGTATTCTATTTATATATACTAAGATATTATTAAGGTATACTAGTATAAAGACATCTAGATATTCCCTTAGAATATAATTAATAATGGCTTGGAATGTTACTGGTGCGTTGGTAAGCCCTATAGGCATAACTATATATTTATATAATTTATAACTTATTTTAAAAGCTGTCAGCTATTCGTGCCCTTTCGTTATTTATATTTAATAGTATCTATTTTTAATATTAAACAGACTGAATTATTTGGCCCCTCTGAGTTTATACATAAGTTCTGATATCAAAGGTATTAGATAGCAATTCTTAATTATTATTTCATTTAATTATTAATAGTCCATATAGAGTCGTAGTTTCTTGTTTTTTTTTGATATAAATAATACTAGTAACGTAATCTTGTTTTTACTTTCTTATAAATATCCCTTCTTAATATTGTTATTCAGATATTATCATAACTCTTCTTATTATTTAATGGATATTTAATATAATAGTGCTGGTTTTAGTTTTTCTTTTTCCTTAAGTATAATCTTATAGTTCTAATTCTTGTGTTCTGGTATTTAGTTTTCCTGTTCTTCTATAAACTATTTTCTAAATTCCTTCTAGTATTCGTTCAGCATAATAAACGTGGTATCATAAAGAGTTACTTTTTTTATCTATATTATAGCTTTTATTTATCTATAGTAGTCCTTCCTAATTTCTATAGACTTTATTTTCTAATTAATTACTAGATTCTATTACGCTAGCTAGTTTCATCCTAATATAAAATCCTTACTACCTAGATTTATAATCTTAATACGATAGTTATCTGTGTAATTTACTACCTTAATAATTACATTCTCCGTTTCAAGATTAATTAGACTTTTTCTGAATATTACTAGATTATTATTTATGCGTACTACTCTTACAGGTTTTTCTAAAACTCTAGTTAAGATATAGTATCTTTATATCTACTTATTTAATATAAGTGTTTTATTAGCCCTACTGTTTATAAGCGCTTGCGTCTAAAAACTATTAATATATATATTTATATATAACTTATTTTCGTGTTTTTATCTAAGTCGTGTATAGTTAAGTGCTAATTCTTATATTTTAATTTTAAATTAGCTCTCTAGCAGCATAGTCGTTACTCACTAGCCTTTTAGTTTTTTATTAGTTATTAACTTCTAAATAGTAGTTATTTCCTTAGTATTTCTTCCTTAAGTCTGTGAATAGAATATTATTAGAGTTAATATTATTCTTACAGTAGTATCTTATGCTCTTTTCTTATTCCTTTTCTATAATTTTAGTACTTTTATTTTAAGAAACATTCTTTAGTTATTAATTTAGCATGTAATTCTGTAGCTAACTATTTATTTTAGTAGTGTTTAGTTTAGTAATATTAGCATCCTAGTTAGCACTTATCCTAGTCTAACTGTTTGTGTTTCTTGGTCTTTAGGTTCTAAAGTTCTTCTTTAGAATCTATATAGATTAATTCTTACTGTATGTTAAATTCTTATTTCTATACTATTTATTTTAGTACTTGTTTTATTATTAGTTTTTTAACTCATATAGTATAAGCTGCTTATTTATATTTTCGTCTAATATACGTCTTTTTTCCATATATCTAGTACTTTTTTTGTATGATTTTCTCAGCGGCTTCTTCGTCTTATATTTATAAAATAAATAGAGTAGGTTTTTTTTCTAGTTTCTTATTCTAGTTCCTTCCTAACTCTAGATATCTAACAGGGTGGTAATAGGTTGTATAATTTATAAATAGTGTTAACTCTTATCTATAAATCTTATTTATCTATATAGCTAGTTTTTATTTACTAAGTTTTTTATGCTATTTATTACTAGCTACCTGTAGTACTTATTAGTACTTATATATTTTATCTTTTAAGATAATCTTTTAGTGCTTAGTGATATAATATTCTCCTATATAGTATTTTAATCTATAAATCTAGTAGTGTTTCTAGTTTACTTGTTGTTTAATTATTATAGATATTAGCTCTTTGCCTTTTATTATCTCTTAATTTTGTTATTATCTAAATTTCTGATTCTCTGCTCTAAAGGGTCCTCTTTTCTATTAAATTATTTTATAAAATTAGTTAGCTTTTTTTATAGAGTTAGCCTGGTGTTATTTAATAGTAGCTTTTTATATAATAGTAATTATATTATTAGCTTATCCTGCTAAATGATTCTTAATCTGCTAATATAGTATTTTATATTCTTATTTAAGGTATATATGTTTTCCATAGATCCAACACTACTCCTTCTAGACTTATTATATAATAACTTCTTTAGTTATCTAGTCTTTAGCTGGTTTTACTTAGACTATAGTAATTTTAACTAGTGCCTTAGTCTAGACATAAGCCTGTTTAATATCTACTTTCTATTATTTATAGTTTTTAATAAAGTGTCCTTCTTTTTTGCAACTAAGACATGCTTTTTATGCATATTAATTTATTTACTTTTTAGTTCACTTATCTTATTTTTACCTGTTAATTTATATGTTTTTGATTAATACTTAGTTAATTTCTATTACATTATAGGTTTAGTTATCTTTTTTATTTTTTTATAGTACATGGATTACTAGCCTAGCGTTATTTTTCTTTTCCTATTCTTTCTAATACTAATAGTTATTAATAGTCACTACTTATTTAATAATTTTTAGAAGTATACTAGGTCACTTTCCTTGTGAAATTTTATTCTTAATTCTATCCTTCAGTCCCGTATAGTATATCATAACTAATAGTTAGTCTATTTAATTAAGTTGTAATTAAATTTACTTAAACTCTACTATATAGTTAGCTGTTAATGTTTATTACTTAAGTTATTAAAGCTTCTAAATTACCTCTATTTCTTTGTTAATTTTACTAAAGACTATAATCAGTTCCTTCTTAAAGCTCTTATAATTTTTAAAGGTTCTTTTAATATTATTATTACAGTTTACGAGTCCTACTAATCCTAGGTTAAAATTTTCTTTTACTAGATAGTTCTTTATAAGCGGCTTAAACTATTTTATAGCTCTTTTTATTATATTTATACTAGCTACTAGAATCCAATCTTAGTTAGTCATAAATAAAGATTAATTAAACTAATAGTATAGGTCTATTATAGCCATAAACGTCTTAAGATTATCCTAATTTCTATTAAATTTAGAGAGTAGTTAGATCTTTATAGTTTTTTTTCTTTTATTCTTTACTACTTTAATCTGTTACTGTATACTAATTATAGCATTACGTAACTCTATAATAGCTATTTTTTATTTCTGGATAATCTGCTAAGCGCTCTTAGTTTCTTCTAATATACTTCTAGTAATAGATAATAGTCCTGCTATAACTTCTTCTTCGCTGCTACTATTACTTAATAAATAAAGTTCTTATTTATCCTTATAATAGATTATTATAAACTGTAATTAGAAATTTGTTATTAGAATCAATCCAACGTTCTCTTCTACACTTTAAAAGGGTAGTTATAATGTTATAAGTTGTCTTAACTTAATAGTACGTTATATATTAGTAACTCTGCCCTAACTAATTACTTAATAAGTTCTTAGCTCTTTCCGTATCTAGAATAAATAGTCCTAAGTTTAACAAAATAGAGTTTAGTCTTATCACAAAATAGGAAGAGGGTGTATAATAGATTTAATAAGATAGTATTAAACTATTTCACTTAAGGTCAAGTCTTAACTTAGAGAGAAAATCTTGATTTTAGAGTAACTATAAAGAATCCAAAATATCTTGGAGCTAGTTTATGTCTTATATTTATAGGAAACCCTTCGCGCGTATATTATATACCTATCGGCAGTATATTAAATACTTGTTTAAAGAAATAGAGATATCTAAAGCTCTCTGGCTTTTCTATTTCTTTTATTTATTTTATTTACTAAGCTTTAGCTTAGCTATATAAGCTACTGCTTCTAATCTACTAGTATAGTTCTATATTTCTATTTGTATTTCTTAGCCTATACTTTAGCCTATACTAAAGCATCCTGTGTTTACTTGCAATTCTTTCTTTCCAACTCAAACATATGTTTTTATTCTAGGGCTTTATTAGCTGTTATTGCTAATTCTCTTAGCTTCTTAGTTATAGCTATTTTATTATTACTATCTGTAATAGTACTATCTCTCTTACTCTAGATAATACAGTATAATAAGTAACACTAGTAGTAGCTATAAGTAGTACTAGAGAAAAGCTTAAAGCACTTATTTCTAATTAGGCTTTATATAAACTTATAAACTATATTCTATAGGTTAACCATTCTATTAACGCTCTCTAGCCTTATTATGGGTTTATAAAGTATTATAAATAGGACTAGAAGCCTAACTAAGAGCCTATTAATAATAAGAGATGCTAGAACTAATAGATAAGAACAATCTAGCAGCCAAAAAAGGCAAAGAAGTAAGGAGAAAAAGAAGAAAGTAATATAAAAATAAATAGTCTATAATTTTACTTTACTTTTTACTAATTTTTGTAACGGAATTAAGGATGATTCTATTCTCTTTTAGAGGGAAGTAATATAATAGCCTGTTATATAACACATTTATAAAAAGCATTACTACGTATTATTATATTATTATATTATAGATAATATTACTAGTTACGTGTTATGCTTTTATATATATGCTATAAATACCTATATAATTCTCTTTTACTCTCTTTCTATACTCTTTTCTTTTCTTTATATTAGAGTAGCTTTAATATAGTGTCTTATTATTTATAACTACTTATAATTACCTATAGATTTATGCTGGCCGTGATATTACTTTAGTATCTTCTTTTTTTAGCTTATAAAGATAATATAATATTAGTTAAACTAAGCGCTTAAATGTAGTTTATAGTACTAATAACTTTTCTTACTCTTTTTAAGTTTTATTATACTAGGTAACTTTAATTACACTATAAGGCAGTATAATAAAGCTCTAAATTAATAGATAAAAGTAATTAACCTATAATAGGCTTTTATTACTCTTAAATTTTTAGTTATCTCTAAAAAGTAGTAAGTAGTTGGCTTTAGAAGCTCTTACTAAAATACTTACTCTTTTTAGTTATCTCTAGATAACGGACCTTTTAGAGCTTTTATTAAGATACTTATTTACTAATTATCTTTAGAAAACGCACTTCCTGCAGGCTCTTATTGTAATAATAATAATAATAATAATAATAATAATAATAATAATAATAATAATAATAATAATAATAATAATAATAGTAATCTATTAATAAGTGTTATTATATTTATAGTGTGTAGATAGTTAATAAATATATAAGAATAATCTCAGTACGTGTTATAAAGCGGCTAAGTAAAGAAAAAAAAGTAAAAGCTAAAAAGCTAAGCACTACTAGTATTATCTAGTTATAAACTAAGTTAAAATAATTTATATCTCCAGGCCCCTGCTTACAAGCCTGCTGAGTTATAGTAACTATTAAATTATTTTATATAATTAAAAACATTAAACCTTATAGTAATTTCTATGAACTTTATAGTAGTATAAAGTAAAAATAAAATAGTAAAAGTAACCACTCTAGAGCTAAGAACTTTTTTAAGTATTAATATTAATAATAATATTACCCTTTATCTTAAGGACATTCTATATTACTTCTATATATTAATAAAAAAGCTTAAAGATAACTAATAAGGTAAGCTTAAATATTTAGAAAAGTAAGTAAAAGATAAGAACATTCTTATAACCATTAAAAAGTATACTAAAAATAGATAAACATTATTTACTGATATTACCACATAAGTTGAAATAAATCTAATAGAGATTACTAATAAGCTTTATAAGTAAATTCTCTATATTAAGGCACTAGAGTAGTAAACTAATATTTTATTTTATATTACTAATAACGCTTTATATACTAAAAGTGAAATTATAAAAGCCCTATACCTATCTAAAGTAAAGACTTAAGTAAAAAGAACTATAAAAGCTTAACATTAACTAAAGCTAATTTAACTACTAGAAAAAGAAGAGATAATTTTTAAGATTAATAAAATTCTATTATAGCCTACTAAGCTATAACAGATATGCTAGAATACTAGGTTTTTTTTTTTTTACAGAGGATTAAGCCCTGCCCTATATTATATACTAGATATAACTAATTAATAACTAAGAACTCTAGGATTAGTGTATACTACTTAGCTAAGTATCTCTTAAGATAAAAGGTCTACTAAATTCTTTAATCCGCCTATTTTTAATAACGGCGTTAATTCGACCTTTAAGAACTAAAATAAACAGATAAGAAATAAGCTTAGGCTTAATATTAACTAGTATAAATATAATAATCTAGATACTATAAAGGTAGTATAAGTAGCTTATATTCAGACCTATATTATTAGTAAAGCTAGTAATTTTCTTAATCCTTTTCTTAACGCTAGAGAAGACCTAGGAGAAGATATTACTATAAAAAACGTAATATAATATCTCTAGAGTATTTTTAAAGACTTTAATTAATATATTAAGGCGTAATAAGAGCTTAGGTCTCTTAGAATAAAGCCGTTTAATAATTTTAACTAGTTTTTAGTAAACTTCATACGGCTTGCTAATCTCACCAGGATATTATAAAATTAGTAGAAAATTTTTTTTTATAAAATACTATCTAGTAAACTACACACGCATATAAAAAGTAAATACGCTTAAAAGTACTATACCTTTAAGATATACTATAATAAGGCTTAGTATATAGTATGTAAACTAGTTTAATTTAACTATAAATAAATAAAGTATAGAGCGCTGCTTTAAGCTAAAAAAAGCCTATTAAAAAGTATTAAAAAAAGTAAGTCTACGCTAGCTTTTAATATTAAACTATTTACTACTATAATTACTTTACTTACTAAGTAAACCTGTTATAGCTATAGTAAATTTAATTATCTCTTACGTAATTACTTAACACCTAAGAGAATTAAGAATAAAGTAGTTAATTAGAAAGAGTATATTAGGTACTTAGATAATGCCCTAAAACTAGATAAAAGCTTAGAAAATAAATTACTTTAGATAAAGTCTTCTACCTAAAGTCCCTTACTAGAGTATTTAATATACTTATATAACTAAATAATATAATCAGTAGCCTTACTCTTATAATAAAGTGTTAAGTTACTTTAAGTAGTATAGATATTAATTTTTTTAGCTTACTAAACACTAGAGCTAGAGGAACTGTTTTTATTTATTTTTAACTATACTAAGTTATTAAAAAACGCCTTTAACTTAGATTCTATTATTTATAAAAAGGTATTTCTATTACAGGGCATAATAATTAGCTAATAGGCGTAGTTAATTAGTTCTTTTTAACTAATCTAGTAATAAATAGGCATTATATTATTATATGGTTTATTTTTTATAATACTAGACATCACGACCTAATTATCAGCTGAAAATAGATTAAATTAATAAAAATAATACTAGATTTAATTAATTAATATATAGTATAGCTTAAAGATGCTAAAATTAATGCTAAATATAATACTATAATACCTAGTATAGCATTTACTAAGCTAATAATTAACTTAATATATTAAGAGAATATTAATAGAGAAGATAAGCTACTTAATGCACTTACACTAAGAAAAAACACTTTATAGCATATTAATCTTATAATAACTATTACTAGTCTTAGTTTAGTTTTTATACCTTTAGTTACAGGTACTGTCTCTCTTGCTTTAGATAATATAGTATAATAAGTAATACTAGTAGTAGCTATAAACAGCACTAAAAAAAAGCTTAAAGCACTTATTTCTAATTAGGCTCTATATAAACTTATAGACTATATTCTATAAGTTAACTATTTTATTAACGCTCTCTAGCCTTATTATGGGTTTATAAAATATTATAAATTAGACTAGAAGCCTAACTAAGAGTCTATTAATAATAAGAGATACTAGAATTAACAGATAAAAACAATCTAGCAGCCAAAAGAGATAAAGAGATAAAAAGAAGAAGGAGAAAGTAATATAGAAATAAATAGTCTATAATTTTACTTTACTTTTTACTAATTTTTGTAACGGAATTGAGAACGATTTTATTCTCTTTTAGAGGAAAGTAATATAACAGCCTGTTATATAACACGTTTATAAGAAGTATTACTACGTATTATTATATTATTATATTATAGATAATATTACTAGTTATGTGCTATGCTTTTATATGTATACTATAAGCACTTATATAATCCTTCTCTACTTTCTTTCTATACTCTTTTTTTTTCTTTATATTAGAGTAGCTTTAATACAGCGCCTTATTACTTATAACTACTTATAATTATTTATAGGTTTATATTAGCTATAATATTAACTAAAATTACCTACTAGCTTTACTATTACTCTCTAGTATAACTAACCTTTTATATATAAAAGATATTAAAAAACTTTATATTATAAAGTTTTAGAGCTTATTAAGCGCATTAAAATAGCCTATTAATTATAATTTTTAGTTATGTTTCTATAGAGTTATTGTATAATATATTTTCTAATATTTTTTAAACTAATATTAGTTTAATTAATTGCCGATAAATTAGTAATCTTTAATATTATATTAGTTGTAATTAGTTTAATTATTACTAGCTCTATTATTACCTAACGTATAGGCTTATTTAATAAATACTAAAAATCACAAAATTAGTAAATTTTATATAATATTTAATTTTTTATATAATTTAAATTTTATTAATATAAACTCTCTTGAGGCTATGCTGGTTTTATTATAATTATTAAAACCTAAAAAAAACCCCTAATTATACTTATATAATAAAAAAGTTTAAATATAATTATTTAATATTAATTAAAAAACATTACAGTATGCAGGGTACCCGGACTGTATAATATAAAAATTAATAAATTTTAAATAAGTAATAATTATAAAATTTTATTAATTATATTTATAAGCTTACTAAAAGAGGTTTATGATCTTTAAATAAAGTGTTATATAATTTTACTAAAGAAATTTATAGTAGAGATTAATGTCCTAATAAGGAATAGCTAAAGCATTAGTAAAATTATTATTTAAAGAAAATTCTTTATACTTAAGTAATTTAATTAATAAAGTCTATAAATTAGCTAACCTAGTGTTTAAATACACCCTATATTTTAAACTAATAAATACAAAAATAATAGAATATAATATTAATTTAAATATAATGTAGAATATAGAGTGTTATGGACTATAATAAGAATAAAAACACAGCTAAAAAGGCACTACTATAGAAAAAATAATATAAGAATATATATAAGAAATACTAAAGAGTAAAGATAAACTAGTAAAGATAGAACCTATAAATAAAATTACTCTATAGTAAGTTCAAGTTCTATAGGGAATAGTATCTAGAATAGGTAAATAAATCAAGTAACTAGCTATAATAAAATAAAATAAAAATAAGTATAGATAATAAAGATAAGGCTAGGTATAAACTTATCTTTTTTTATTTTCTTTAGTAGTATTTAATATACTCCTAATTAATATATAATATACGCACGGAGGATTTTTTATAAGTATAAAATATTAAATAGCTTATAATTACTTTTAAATTTTTTATAGTTACTCTAAAAATTAAGATTCACATTTTAAGTGATATAGTTTAATACTATTTTATTAAATCTTAACTTACTATATTACTTCTTTCTATCTTTATTGAGTTAACTAATTTCTACTAAGTTTAATAAGCTATCCAATCCGAAAGTAAGAGAACTAATTAACGTTATATAATTAATTAAACGGCTTCTTACTAGTATAATATTATAATAGTAAATAAGTAACTTATAATATTATAATTATTATCTCAAGAGAGTAAAAAAAGCTATTAGATAGATTCTAATATTATATTATCTAAATAAGGTCTATAATAACCTATTATAAGAATAAATAAAAACTCTATTTATTAGAAAAAAGTAGTAGTAAAGAGAAAGTTATAGTAAGACCTTTATTTATAACTAAAAATACATTAAAAGGATAGAAAAGTACGTAATAAATTATTTAAAAACAAAAAATAGCTATTATAAAGTTATATAATACTCTAATTAACCTATAATAATAGGTAGTAGCTGGGAAAACTGTGAAAAAAAAAATAGTAAAAATATAGCCTCCTACTAAGTTTAATAGTAACTAAGATAAGCTTAAAACTTTTATAATAATAATAAACCTCTATTATTAATTCAACTAAGTATTTTTTATAACTAATTAGGATAGAATCCTAGTAACTAATATAAATATAATAGAAAGAATTATAAGATAGTTTAAATTACTTACTAGGAATTATCTAGTAAATAGAGATTTTAACCTAGAAATAATAGAACTTATAGACTATAATAGTAATATATAATAAGCCTTTAAAAATTATAAAAGCTTTAAAAAGAAAATAATTATAGTCTTTAGAGAAATAGATAAAAAAATAAAAGTAATTTAAAAACTTTAATAGCTTCAGCAACGCACGTTAGCAGCTAACTATATAATAGAGTTTAAATAAATCTAGTTATAACTTAACTAGGTAGACTAACTATTAGTTATGATATACTATAAAAGACTAAAAAATAGAATTAAGGATAAAATTTTTAGAAAAAAATAACTAAGTATTTTACTCAAGATTATTAAATAAGCGGTAACTATTAATAATTATTAATACTAATAAAAGTAAGAGAAAAAAATCTAAGAAAGACTTATAATTTATATATTTAAAAGAAATAGGAAAGATACCTATTATAAGTATTATAACCAGCATAAACCTATAGGTAATTATAAGTAGTTATAAGTAATAAGGCGCTGTATTAGAGCTACTCTAGTATAAAAAAAAGAAAAGAAAAAAGAATAGAAAAAGAGAAAAAGAGATAAGACTTTTATAGAGTACTTTTAGAATATATATAAAAGCATAGTATGTAATTAGTAACGTTATATATAATATAACAACGCAATAACATATAGTAGTGCTTTCTATAAGTGTATTATATAACAAGTCATTATATTACTCCCCTCTAAAAGAGAGTAGAATTGTCCTCGATTTTGTTACAAAAATTAGTAAAAAGTAAAGTAAAATTATAAACTATTTATCTTTATATTACTTCTTCCTTCTTGTCTTTACCTGTTTGCCTTTTTGAGCTGCTAAATTGTCTTTATTTATTAGTTCTAGTATCTCTTCTTATTAATAAGCTTTTAGCTAGTTTTCTAGTTGTATAGGTGGTCTAGTATAATCTAGATACTACTTATTAAAGTCCTATACTTTATATAGTACACTAATAAAACTTATTACTATAAAGTAATTTCTTACTAGTTAGATATATAATTAGCTAGCTTAGTACTTTTTAGCTATATATAGCCTCTGCTCGTCCTCTAAATTCTAAGGTCCTTAATATAATCTTATTTAGTCTCTTAATCTCTATAAGCTCTAATTATGGTAATAGTTATAAGCCTAGCTTATACTATTTAACTTAACACTACTTATTTACTATATATTTAATATAATTTATTTATTTATTTAGCTCTCAAGCACCTATCTGCTCGCTTAATTAATTTATAATTGTAATTATAATACCTTCTAGTAGCCTAAAGCGCTTAGAATCTTTTCTTATCTTATTAACTAACTAGAAACTATAAATTATTATCGTTAAAAGAATTACTATTAATGGGGATTTAGACCTGCCTATAGAACCCCATCCTAATACTTTTAGTAATCTAGATAGTAATAAATCTATAATTCTAAGTAAACAACAGATAGCCTGGGTAACTGCTAACTGAAATTATTTTAAGAAAGAAAAGAAATACTAATACTAGAAAGACACCTTTAAGGAAATTAATAAATATATTTTAATTTATATTATAAAGGAAAATTTACTGCTACTGGAAGACTATAAGATAATATATAAAAAGCTAGTTAAACTTAAAGAAATATTCTACCTAATAAATGCTAATAGAGAGCTGTAAATTAAAAATAAATATTAAACTATCAAACCTTTTAATACACGCTAAGCTAATATTAATAAATAGGTAATAAACTATAAGGCAGTCTATTTATAAGTTTTGGCTACTAAACTACTAATTATTATAAGATTTCACGTATATAGAGACCTGATATGTGTTATTAAACTGGTAGAATTAGCCTACACAGCTAACCTAGCAGTTCTAATTTAAAATAAAGAGAAGAAATAGAAATTAGGTAATATAATCTCTACTAAGCTATAAATACTAACCTTACTAGTAAAGTTTATTTAATTTTATTATATAATGTATATGTTAACTATTATTTTAGTTAATAATAGCACTTTTACTATAGCTATTCTAGAAGAAGAGAAGTAGCTAAACTCCTAAAAATAAGCTTAATTACCTAATACTAACCTACTAAAGGGATTAGAGTATCTCTATAAGTAAGAGATCCATCTATAGGGGTAATATAGCTATATTAATTTAAATACACGTAATAAGAATTTCGACTATAATTTAGAGATTAGTAAATTAGTAAAGAGCAAAATTGATACTAGTAAGAAGCTTAAAAGAAATTATTAAAAAAATTTAAAAAAGAGAGAAGAAGCAACGTATAAAGTAGAAATCCTTATTACTAATATTAGTATTAGTACTAGTATCTTCTAAAGCTAGAACTACTAGTAGTATTAATCTTAATTTAAAATACTCTTTTATAATATTAAGATTGTTTTCTATATTCGTAATTTGCTTGTCTCCTACCGTGTTTTCTATAGAAATAGGTAGCTATCTTTTATAGTATAGCTTTATTCTTAATCTAGTAGTAGACACTTATATATATAATAATACTAACAATTTTACTTTTACACATCCTACTTCTAAAGACGACTATTTAATAACTAGAGGTTTTTACCAGTAAATTAAGGCGTTTAGTAAGGTAATAATTAATCTAAAAATACTAAAAGGACCTGTTACTATAACACTATATAAAGTTATTTATATTTCTAGCTTTTTTACTAACATCGTCTTGCTATCGCGACTAGCTTCTAATAGCATCTATTTTAATTCAGGTTGAAATATATTCTATTAATTTAAAAACCAGAGTTATACAGCTATTATGATAGTAGTTAAGCTATTATAGTATAATAAATACTAGATGCTTATATATTACTAGCAGCCTCTATAGTAAATACTACTAAATTAAATATCTTAAGTAGTAATCTTTACTTTATCTGCTACTTAACTAAAAATTAGCTAAATTTTAAGAACACTAATTACTATTAGAAAGCTATATTTTTATTGCCTACTAGTATATACAGGAGACGAAGTAATCAAGTAGCTATATTAGTATATAATAGGTATAAAAGTATTAAGTAAGGAAGCAGCGCTAGTAATAATAAATTACTATTACTATTCTACCATAAAAGCTTATAAAATTATTTTAAAAAGACTAGGACATAAACTGATAACTAGTAAACTATTTAAAAGAATAGTAATTAATCTTATTAGGCTGAACGTATCTGGCTATAATCACCACCAATTCATGCTACACAGATTTAATCTATTTTTAAAGATATATTTTATATTTACGGCTTTTTATAAAAACAAGCCTATATTACTTAACATTATTTAAAAACTTAATAAGCTAATTAAAAGATACTATGGCTGTATTATTACATTCTTTCTCTCTAACACTAAGCAAGGCTTTAATTTAAAAGATAATTCTAATAACTTAGTATAATCTTTTTATAAAGAATAAGGAATTATATTAGAGCTTTAAGTGTTTTATATAGCCGAATAAAATAGAGCAGTAGAATAGTTAGGAAGATTTCTAATTAAGAAAGCTAGAGTTATACTAGTAGTAGTAAATTTTTTTCTATTACTAGTACTAGAAGCGTACGTTATAGTAGACTATATTCTTAATTATATATTAACTTACTTACTAGACTAGAAGATACCTTTTAAAATAGTATATAAGTATAAGTTATTAATCACTTATATACATATCTATAGCTGTAAAGTCTATATATTATGTATAAAAATTACTTAAGAAGATAAACTCACTAAACACGCTTTTATAGGCCATTTAATAGGTTATAATTCTATAAATATCTATTATATCTAGATGCCCAGTAAAAATAAAGTCGTATAATCTTAAGATATTACCTTTAAAGAAAATGCTTTTTACTATCCTGGAGATAATTTAGAAGCTTATATAATCCCTAAACATTTATTAGACACTATATAAATAATTAACTAGCTAGATACTAAAGAAAACTTAGTAGAAGAAGAAAATTCAGAAAATAAGTTTATCTATTACACTGAATTAGCTGTTAAGTAAGAGTAAACTATTTAAAAAAGTAAATCTTTAGTTATACTAAAAAGTAACTTAATTATTAGTACTAATATTACTTAATCTCTAGAGCTATTATCTACGCTATTAATAAGTATTATATTTTTAGTAAGCATAATAGGCGAAAGCTCTCCTAGTCTATTATTCTTTAAAAAAAGAGTAAGAGGAAATACTGCTTTAAATTAAGAAACTATAGTAGTAAATTCTAGCACTTCTTACATCCTTTCTAAAAGATTAAAACGAGTGAAAAAGTTAAAATAAGTGTATTATACTACTACTATTTCTACTAGTATTTTTATAAGCTACTAAAGTAGCTTTTATATATTCTTATCTTATATTTATATAAAACGGCTATATTGAAATGAATTACTTCTAGAGCTAAAAACACTTCATAAATTAGCTAATTATACTTATTAATATAGCTTTAGAGATAGAATATAACAAGAGATTAACATATTATAGTAGTAAGGAGTATTTACTAGAATTCTAAAATTAAACATCGTTGGCAATCAGATCCTGCTACTAATCTAGGTATTTAAATATAAGTTTAATTTAGATAGCTTTCTTATTAAGTATAAGGCTTATTTATATATATAAGAAGACTTATAGTCTATAAAAAAAGAGACTTATATAATAATCTTAGTGATTTAAATCTTTAGAGCTCTAATAATTATTACTACTGCTTTTAATCTAGAAATTTAATAGTATAATATAGTAAATACTTTTATTAATGCGAAGCTGCTAGAAATAGTTTACTACTATTTATTTAATAAATTTAAATAAAAAGGCTACGTATAGAAGCTATAGTAAGCTCTATATAACTTAAAAATATCACCTTTACTATAGTATTAAGAGCTTATAAAAACTCTAGAAGAACTAGGCCTTTATGTTGTTTCTAACGTTAGCTATTTATACACTAATAGTAAACTTATAGTCTTTTTTTATATAAATAATATAGTTATTTTAACAAGGCCTGTTTATTAGTAGTATTTTAATAATTTTAAATAAAAGTTTTTTAAATACTATTAGATACGCGCCCTAGGAGACCTATTACTTTTCTATAGAATTTAAATAATTTATAATTAAGAAAACGCTAAAATCTGGCTTTGCTAAGATAGTTATATTAATAAAATAGCTACTAAATTTACTTCTGCTAATAGCTGGAAAACGCTAGTAACACTTTTACTAATAAAGAAGCTACTAGCTATAAATAAGCTAATAAATCATGCTCGACTTAATTACTATGTATAGATAGTAGATTTTATTAGATATATTACTAATGCTACTAGGCTAGATGTTACTAAAACTTATTCTAAGCTTATTAAGTTTCTTATAAATTCTTTTAATAAACACCTTAAAGCGGCACTATAAGTACTAGGATACCTAATTAATATAAAGTCACTAGTAATTAAGTATAATATAGAGATTTTAGTAGTAGAAATCTATATAGAGAATAAAAAAGCACCTGTCTTTTATAGCGTATCTAATACTTTATTTACTAATAATAAAACTATATAAAAAAGCTTATAAGGCTTTATTTTCTTTTTATTTAGAGAATTTATTAACTAGAAATTAAACCTATAGCACTGCGTTACTAAGTCTATTACTAAGTTTAAATTACTAGCCGTTTTATCTACTACTATAAATCTAATCTAGTAGTGGAAAATCTTTTTTAAGATTAACTTTTATCCTAGTAATCAGCACCTACTATTCTGTGATAATAAGTAAACTATTAGGCTTTTTATAGCTAAAGTGTTAAAATTAAAAACGCAGCTTAAGCACGTTAACATACACCAGAACTAGCTATAGTAAGAAATATAAAAAGACTTTATTACTATATAATAGCTACTAATAAATAATTAGCTAGCAAATAGACTTATAAAGATTCTTTTTTAATAATAATATAAATACTAGATAAAGCTCTTACGGCTTATAGATATATAATATCTTATTAATTAGGCTTTATAAAACTACTTATTAAGTAATTTTAGCTAGTATATATAGGGCTTACATGGCAGCCTCATCTTACTAGTATATATAAGCTTATATAGTAGTCTTTATATACTACATAATTAGTAGCTAAAAGACTAATAATGAAAAAGAGTAAGGGATGCCTTCTCTTTCTATTAATAGCTTTTTAATTAAGAATTAATCTCTGCTATATAGAGTAGAGAGAGCCTCTTAGAGTCTAGATTCTATCTCTTTAAGCTATATAGAGCTAGAGAAGTAAGCTATAGCTATATAATACTAAGATAAATACTACTTTAGTTATATAATACTAGAAGTAATAGCTATATAGTATTATATTACTACTATAAAACATCTCTCTAGCTACATAGAGCTAAGATAATACTATATATAGAGACTATTATTAACTACTTAATTAAGAAAGGACCCGGGGGCTAGGACAGCTTTAAATTATATTTAAATCTAAAGAAATATGTTACTATAAAGTGATTTCCTATTAGTTAGATATATAATTAGTTAGCTTAGTATTTCTCAGCTATATATAGCCTCTGCTCGCTCTCTAAATTCTAAGGTTCTTAATATAATCTTATTTAGTCTCTTAATCTCTATAAGCTCTAATCACGGTAATAAAACTTCTTATATTATACTATATATTATTAGGGTTATAGCCTACCTAGTTAGTCTTATATTATAAAATACCTTTATAGATATAGCTTATAAGAATTTAATTAACTTCATACTCTAGCTTACTATTAATCTTAATAGGGTTATTAGGTGCCTTGTCTTGGCTAAATAAAAAGTTACTATAATTCTTATATAAACGATTAGCATAAAAAATATTTAATATCTTCATATAAGCAGGCAGGTTAATAATGTAGGAGTATTTTTTTATACTAGTAATAGGATATAATTTTACTATTTAAAGATTAAACTTAACGCTAGAGTAATTAGTTATCTATTCTTTTCTAGTAATATATACTTAGTCTTTAACTTTAAAATCTGGCTTGCGACGGTGCTTATTTACTTATTTTATTTAATAAGCTTAAGCTTTTACTAGGTTATTATGTGCCTATTTAACTACTTTATAAGCTCTAGAAGTAAAAGCCTAAGCTTCCTTATAAATAAGCTATTTATAAACTATAGGTAATTTATATATACGCTCGTGCTAGTTAAAATATAAATAGAGTTTATAGCCAAGCTCTATCTCATATAGTAATAGATCTATAAATTTATAAGATAAGATAGCTTAGGCGAAATCTATAGAGAGTAGCAGGTCTAACTAGTTATCTTAATAGTAATTAATAAATAGTCTTAGTCTTTAGTTAACGTACTAATTAAAGATCTTTGTGTTTCTATTAGTTTATAGATAATAAGCTATAAAGAGTTTTTATTTTACGCTAGTAAGCTTACAGAGTTCATTTATAAATACAGAGATAAATTAAAGGCCTTAATCTAATATTACTATCTTAAGTAGGCTATAGATGTGCTAGATGTATTTATAATATAGCTAAGCTACTTTTAATATAATAATCTCTTTTATATAGAGTAGTAAGAACGCTTGTTTATTTAAATAGTTAATAACTATAAAAGTATTATTACGCCTTTTCTTGTCCTTTAGGAATGTCTTAAAATTAAAAGAGATATACTACTAGTAGCGCTTATCTATTAGTAAGAGATATAATAAGTCTAAAGTCTTATTACATAGAACATGTATATAGTAGTAGGTTCTATAATTAGCAATATATATATTAACATTAGATAGTAAACTTAGCTAGTAGTATTAGAATAAAAGTAGCTATTTAGTTTTCTTTTTTTCTAAATAAGCTATAACCTAGTGAGTATAAATCTCTTTAATAAGGTGCATTCTTATATTATTAGTGTTAGAGACTATAAGCTTTTTCTATTAAGTTAGTAAGCTTTTTTTTAGCTTCTAGTTTTACTTATCTTACTCTACCAGCTCTCTATAAGGCTGGAGGGTATTATTAGAGTAATTAGCTTTTAAAATAGCGTCTATAAGCTTATACGGAGCCTAGTCTTAGATAGGAACTTTATAATTCTCTTTACTCTTAATTATTAGCGTTTTGTTATCTAGAATAAGAGAAACACTATCCGTAAACATAGGTACTAAATTAAGAGAGGTAACGGCTATTACTAAGTTAATAAGAATTTACGTACATATAGTAATATCCTTTACTTTTTAGGTTTTAAGATTCTTATACTTACGTGTAAGGGCATCTGCTACTATATTAACTAATTTAGGCTAATAGATAATATAGAGATAGTAGTTAGTAAAAGTATCTGCCTATTAAGCTTACTATTAATTAAGTAAATACTTAGTACTAAAGTATTCTAGAGCGTAATAGTTTGTAATTACTGTAAAAGGTATTATTTATAGATCTACTAATTATAACTATTATGTCTCTAGTTCTCGTATTACTATAAGTATCTCTTTATTATGGATTTCATACCTTATCTCTACTTTCTATATGACTCTTAAAAAGAAGGCTATAGGCTTTTAAGCTCTATTATCTTACTTTTAGTTTATTATACCAACAAGAACCTCATCACTTGCATTAGTCTTAATTTATGTTTAGTAAAAGAGTAAATAGTAAGCTAGAATGCTCTCTAAAAGTATTAAAGCTTTAGTATTTTTAAAAGTATAGAGCTTAGTATCACCTAGTAGATATTATACGCCTTTTTATATAAGCTTAATAAGAGATCTAATAATCTATCTATAGTCTTTCAGAAAGAGTCTATAAAAATTATAAAAGCTAAGAAAAAATTATACTTCTTTAAGTATTATTAGTAGCTTTTAGTCTTTTATAATAGTAATCTTCTCTAAATCCATAGCGATTCCTAATGTACTAATAATAAATTTAAGGAATTTTATAAACATGATATTAAACTCGCTTTTATAAATATCTACTTATAGGCTAGTTTTATCTAGTTATTTAAGAACCTTACAGACGTGCACATTATACTCTAGTAGGTTTTTAAAGTAGATAAGAATATTATCCATAAAGGCAGTACAAAAGTTATTAAGGTAGTTAAATAGAATGTTATTAATATATTATTAAAAAGAGATAGGCCTATTATAGAGGCTAAATAGTAGTACACGGTATTTATAGAAGCTATATTTTATTCAGAATATAGTAAGATCCTCCACTAATTCTTTTAACTAAATATAATAGAATATTTGCCTAATATCTAATTAGGTAAAGATATATACACAAAAGAGCCAAATTAAGGTCTCTTTAATAAGAGAAAGTAGATAATAGTCTTTCTTAGTAATTATATTAAGCTTCTAATATTTGATATAAAAGCGCTATTTTTCTCTAGACTTTTTAGTAAAAAGTACTAGTATAATAAAAGAAACGTCGCTTAGAATAATAAAGCCTTTTTATAAATAATTTTATAAGTAGGCTTTAATAAGCTCTAGCTGCTTAAGTAATATATTATAAAAAGAGCTTAAAAAAAGCTCTCTGCTAGCATTCTCTTCTAAGATAATATTATAGTTAATACTATTATAATATAGTGGCAAGGTGTCAGATACTACTTATAAAAATACTTAATTTAAATTACTTTAGATTATAGAGAGTTTCTTCTTAATAAGCTCTTATAACTTCTTAGTATCGTCCTTTAGTACGTTCTCTTAATGTTAGTTATTAATAAGCTAGTTAATTTTATATAAGCTAGTTACTTTAATTACTACACCTTTTCTTTTAGCGCTATATAGAAATAATTGTTCTTTAAATAAAGTGAGATTAATTTCTGCTCTATTATGTTATATAGAGCTAGTTTATTTCCTTCTAATTATTAGCAGAGTTTTAATAGATAATAGGGGGTATAGTTACTTGTTTATTTTATATAAGTTATTATGCTAATCTATCTACTATAAGATACATATTAGCGTGAATATAACTAAAGCTTACTATTTTTATAAGAGCGTAATAGAAGCTTGCTGCTTTAGTAAGAGTTTAATAGTTACTATCTCTAGCAGCTTATCTCGCCTATTAGTATTCTTTTAGTATACTAGATTAATTATAGGCCTTATAAACATACTATAAGGTATTATAATATCATATTTAGTATCAATTTTAGCATTATCTGGCTAGACTATTTATTAGTTAAGAGAGTCTGGCATTACTTTTATTAATTTAAACTATTTTTAGCCTATAATTAAGTCATGACGCCTAGTGTCGTAAAAGATAAACTATGTAATAATATAATACTTATTAATCACCAGTTAGGCTAGAAAGAACTGATTGATTATATCTGTTTATTAATTATTATACCCTGCTATAGGAATGCTTTTACGTAAATAATAAAATATAGACTTAAAACGCTTTTTAATAACCTAGTGGAGTTAAGAATAAATAAAGACTATATCTCTAGCTTTTATATTTAGTAACCTAGAGACGTTAATTACCACACTGTTAAGAATAATTTAATACTTTATTATAAAAGTAGAACTACTAATTATGTTACTTAAGTATATAGGTGCGCTAGTTACTCTAATAGAGAACTCTAGACAGAAGACTTTACCTAAAGTAATTTATTTTCTAAGCTTTTAATAGGCTCTAGGACGTTATCTAAGTATTTAACATACTCTTTCTAATTAACTACTTTATTCTTAATTCTCTTAGGTATTAAGTAATTATGTAAGAGATAACTAGGTTTACTATAGCTATAGCAGGTTTACTTAGTAAGTAAGGTTAAGATAATTACTAGTTTAATATTAAGAGCAGGCGTAGGTTTGTTTTTCTTAATACTTTTTAGTAGACTTTTCTTAACTTAAAGCAGCACTCTACGCTCTATATGTTTATAGTTAGATTAAGCTAGTCCTTATGCCATATGCTAAGCCTTGTTATAATATATCTTAAAGATATAGTACTTCTAGGCGTATTTGCTTTTTATATGCGTACGTAGTTTACTATATAGTATTTTATGAAAGTCCTTCTTTTACTAGTCTTGTGGTGTCCTTGCGAGATTAGCGAGCCGCATGAAGTTTGCTAGGAACTGGTTGAAATCGTTAGACGGCTTTATCCTAAGAGACCTGAGCTCTTATCACGCCTTAATGTGTTGATTAGGGTCTTTAAAGACGCTCTAGAGGTACTATATTACGTCTTTTATAGTAACGTCTTCTCCTAGGTCTTCTCTAGCGTTAAGAAAAGGATTAAGAAAATTACTAGCTTTACTGGTAATGCGGGTCTGGATATAAGCCACTCACGCTACCTCTATAGCGTCTGGATCGTTGTATTCATACCAGTCAGCATTGAGCCTAAGCTTGTTTCTCATCTGCTTATTCCAGTTCTTAAAGGTCGGGTTAACGCCGTTATTAAGAATAGACAGATTAGGGAATTTGGCAGACCTCTTACTCTGGGAGACATTTAGCTGGGTGGCGTACACTAATCCTGGGGTTTTTAGTTATTAATTAGTTGCACCTGGCGTATGATATAGGGCAGGGCTTGATCCTCCGCGAAGAGAAGGGAACCTGGTATTCTGGCGTGTCTATCATGACTTAGCAGGCTGTAATAGAGTTTCATTAGCCTCAGAAATTGCCTCTTCTTCTTCTAGTGGTTGAATTGGCTTTGGCTGATGTTGAGCTTTTATAGCCCTCTTTGCTTGAGTCTCCACTTTGGATGGGTATAAAGCTTCTGTAATCTCGCTTTTAGCATGTAAGACGTTGTTGGCAATACAGAATAAAGTATTAGTCTACTGCTCTAGTGTCTTGATATAGAGAATTTGCTCATGAAGCTCGTTGGCAATCTCTGTCGGATCCATTTCAACCTATGTGGTAATGTCGGTAGATAACGTTTGTCCATCCTTAGTACGCTTTTTAATGGTTATGGAGATGCTCTTATCTCTTGCTTGCTTTTCCAAACGTCTAAGCTTACCTCATCAGTCATCTTCAAGCTCTCTTGTTAATATATAGAAGTAATATAGAGTGTCCTTAGGGTAAAGGGTAATGTTATTATTAATACTGATACTTGAGAAGGCCCTTAGCTCCAGAGCGGTTGCTTTTACCATTTTGTCTTTACCTTACACTACTACAAAGTTTATAGGAATTACCACAAGGTTTAACGTTTTCAATTACATAAAGTAACCTGATGGCTACTATAACTCAGCAGGCTTGTAAGTAGGGGCCTGAGGGTATAGATCGTCCTAACTTGGTTTATAACCAGGCAGTGCTAGCAGTGCTTGGCTTCCTAGCTCTTACTCCTTCTTCTCCACTCAGCCGCCTTATAACGCGTACTGAGATTATTCTTATATATCTATTAACCGCCTGCACACTACAGACGTAATGACGCTTGTTAATAGGTTGCTATCATTATTATTATTATTATTATCGTCGTCATCACGATAAGAGCCTGCAGGAAGTGCGTCTCCTGAGGATAATTAGTGAATAAGTATCTTAGTAAGAGCTCTAGAAGGTCCGTTATCTAGAGATAACTAGAGAGAGTAGGTGTCTTGGTGAGAGCTCCTAGAGCCAGCCGCTTACTACTTTTTAGAGGTGACTAGAGATTCAAGAGTAATAAGAGCCTGTCATAAGTTGATTACTTTTACCTGCCAATCCAGGGCTTCATTACACTGCCTCGTAGTGCAATTAGAGTTGCCTAGCACGGTAGGACTTGAAAAGAGTAAGAAAAGTCGTCGGTGCTGTAAACTACGTTTGAGCGCTTAGTTTAACTAATATTATGTCACCTTCACAGGCCAAAAGAGGGAGATACTAGAGTAATATTACGGCCAGCATAAACCTATAGACAATCACAAGTAGTTGTAAGCAATAAGGCGCTGTATTGGAGCTACTCTAGTATGAAGAAAAGAAAAGAAGAAAGAGTGGAAAAAGAGAGAGAGAGGTAAGGCTTTTATAGAGCACTCTTAGAGTGCATGTGAAAGCATAGCACGTAACTAGTAACGTTATATGTAACACAACGACGCGATAATGTATAGTAGCGCTTCCCGTAAGTGTGTCATGTAACAGGTCATCACAATAAGTTACTAACTTACTAGAGTAAATTATACTAGCAACTAGCCGTCTAACTAATTATTATAACGGTTAATTAGTTCCCTTGCTTCTGAATCAGATAGCTTATTAGACTTAGTGGAAGTTAGTTAACTCAGTAAGGGTAGAAAGAAGCAATATAGTAAGTTAAAATTTAACAGGATAGTATTAAACTATTTTACTTAAGATATAAATCTTAATTTTAGAGTAACTATAAAGAATTAAAAGTAACTATAAGCTGTTTAATATCCTATATTTATAGTAAATCCTCTGTGCGTATATTGTGTTCTGGTTGACAGTATATTAAATACTATTAAAGCTATTAGAGATATTAGAGCTTTTAATATCTTTAGTATCCCTAGCTACTAAGCCCTATCACGTAAGTTACTACTTCTAATCTATTAGTATAGTTCTATATTTCTGTTCTTATTTTTTAGCTTGTGCTTTAGCTTATACTAATATGTCCTATACCTACTTACAGTTTTTTCTCTTAAGCTTAAATATATATTTCTATTCTAAAGCTTTATTAGCTATTATTACTAGTTCCTTTAGCTCTTTAAGTATAGTTATTTTATTATTACTATTTATAACATTATCCCTCTCCTTTAAGTCTTTATCTTGGAAGATAGTTTTTTCTTTTATAAATAGTATAAAGGTAGCAGGTCTTCTGCTCTGTGTTTTAAATTATAAGACTCTTAACTTCTTTTTTTTCTTACCTAGTTTTCTTACGATGACACGTCCTAAGTTATTTCTAATATATACTTACTATTTAGCTTTTTAGATTTATAATAAACCTTATTATATATTAACGCCTTACTTAAACTGTTTCTGCTAAGGCGATAACTGCCTTATAAACCTAAGTTCTAATTATTATTCAGCCTGTAATAATCATAACGTAAAATATAATCTAATTATTTCTTAGCCGGAGTAAGATTATCTTAATTATAATAAGAAAAAAACTTTGTTATTAGTTTAAAAAAGTTAAGGAAAAGGCTTTAGAGGTTTACTCCCAAGCTCTTTAGCTCTATCACAAACTAGTAAAATTAAATTCTAAAGAGAAAGAGATATTTAATTAAGAAATAACCTTAATTTATAAGGCTTAAGCTTTTAAAGAGACTGAAGCTTGTTCTTAGGGTTAAAAAACTTACACACTATAATCTATATTTCTAGTTTTTTTTTTACTTGCTTTATTTTCTTTTTCCCTTAGCTTAAATTAGAACGCGCTGTAGTCATCCTTTCTATAAGATATAACTCTTATTAATTTATCTAATAGTACTAGTTAATTAGCTTTAAACTATTTTTTAAGTTTCTAATTAGCTTCTACATATTATCTTTAGGTCTGTAACCTTTTTATTTAACTAAATACTTCTATTAACACCTAAACTACTTATAGTCCAGAATTTATTAAACTTTATACTTAATAGTATTTTCTTTGAGTTTGAGTCTTGTCTATAGTTTAGCATCTAGTAGTGCTAGTTCCAATTTCGAAATATAAAAAACTAGATAAATTCTTATGTTTTTAGATAGTTATAGTTTGTAATTTATAAATCCTATTTATCTTTTAACTTTAAATAGTCCTAATTTAATGTGATCCAGTTTTCTTAATGATTGTTTTATTTCTAAATTTTTTTATAATAGAAAAACTTTATCCTTCTTCTTAAAGATTAGTCTCTTAATTTTGGATTTATCTTTTTACTATTTACTGAAAATGCCTTTCTAAGTAATTTTTCCTACTATTTCTTAATAAAGTTATTATAATTTATTAACTTTTATTCTTACTGACTCTAATATTTTGTTTAATTTTTATAGTTCTTAATAAGCCGTAGGCTTATAACTATAGTTTATAAAGAATAGTAATTTTTTTATAGTTAATAATTTTACAGAGTTATATATAAACTCAGCTATTAGTAGTAAGTTAATCTAATTATTTTACTATTTATTAACATATATTTATAGGTATTATTCTAGTGTCTGATTTGTCTATTCTATTTATCTATTTATTTATAAGTAAAATGCTATTAAGAGGCGGTGTTCAGTCTCTAGCTTCTTTATAAACATTTTCTAGAATATTAACATAAATAATTTATCTCTATCTATGATAAATTCTCGTAGCAATCTATATTATGTAATTAATAACTTAATTAATAATATTACCAATTCATCTACTTTGATTTCCGTATGTGTTAGTTTAAAGTATATATATTTTATAAGTTAGTTTACTATAACTAGTATCATATCGTACTATTAATCTCTAAAGGTAGTTATTATTAGTATTCCTGTAATAAAGTCTATTATAACTAATTCCTATAGTAGGTCTAGTAAAGGAATTAGTTATATAAGTCTATATTTCTTATATCTTAATATTTTATTCTTTTTGTACTTAATATACTCTAAAAGAATGGCTCTGACCTTTTTTTATATTCCTAGAATCTAAAAATATCTGTTAATCTGTTCTATAGTTTTTTTAATTCCTTAATATCCGTGCATTTTAGCTGAGTATTAATTTTTAATAAGCTTAGTTTATAATACATTTAATACATAAATTATTCTTTAGTCTAGATTCTAGTATAGTTATTTATTATTAAATTTTCTTATTTATTTTTTCTAAGTATTTTTGATAATGATAACTGTCTTAATATCTATTTATAAGCTTTTTAGGGATCTATCTAGTCTTTACCTAAGTATTATATTATAAATTTCTAGTATATTCTTTATATAGTCTGCTTATTAACTGAGTGCGTCAGCTACTATATTTTCTTTTTCTAATTTATAAAGTATTTAAAAGTTAAATATAGAAACTAGCTTCTATTATTTAATTTATTATTAATTTAGTTTTTTTATTATTATAAATGCCGTCAGATTCTTGTGGTCTAAATATATAATAATTTAATACTTAGTTTCTTCTAAGTAATGTCTCTATTTTTTAAATACTTAAACTATTATTAATAGTTTCTTATTATAGATATTATAGTTTAACTTGGTAGTTATGAGTTTATGAGATAGAAAATCTACTAAGTATTTTCGCTTATTATTTTATACTTATAGTAGGATGGCTCCTGTAGCTCTATCTAATACATCCATATATATCTTTATTTAAAGTCATAAATTAAATATTTTTAATATTAGTGGTTATTAGAATATTTTTTTTAATATTTTAAAAGCGTCCTCCTCGCGTTGTTTTTACTTAAATTATTAATCTTTTTTAAGTAATTCCGTTAAAGGTAATATAATTTTTAAGTAGTCTTTAATAAATTATTTACAGAAACCCGTAAATCCAAGAAAAAAATAAACTTCTTTTATATTTATTAGTGTAGGCTAAGATAGTATATTTTTTACTTTATCTAGGTTAACTATTATTCTGTTTTAGGATACTAAGTATCTTAGGAATTTAACTTTAGTCCTATAGAATATATATTTCTCTATTTAAATATATAGCTTATATTCTTTAAGCTTTTGTAATATTCTTTTAGTGTACTTAATATATTCTTTTAGCATTCTATTCATATATATAAGCATGTTATTAAGATATATTATTATAAATATATCTAGGTATTTTCTTAGTATATAGTTAATAATTATCTGGAATATTACTGGTGCGTTTATGAGTCCTATTAGTATAACTAAGTATTTAAATAATTTATATCTTATTTTAAATACTATTATCTACTCGTGTTCTTTAGCTATTTATATTCTATAGTATCTATTCTTAATATTTAAAAAACTAAACTATTTAGCTTTTTTAAGTTTATTTATAAGTTCTAATATTAGTAGTATTAGATAATAATTCTTTACTATAGCTTCGTTTAGGTGTCTGTAGTTAATATATAACTATAGTTTACTATTTTTCTTTAGTATAAAGAGTATTAGTAATGCTATCTTACTTTAACTAGTTTATATATATTCTTTTTATTAATTTTTTTTGCAAGAATTTCTGTAATTCTTCCTATTGGTGTATGGGTACTTAATATAATAGTCTAGATTTCAAATCTATTTCTTCTTTAAGCGTAATTTTATAGTCTTAGTCCTAGTATTCTAGTAGCTAGTTCTTAGTTTTTTTAAAGAACTATTCTCTAAATTCCTCTTAATATTTATTTAGTATAATAAATGTGGTGTTGTAAAGTATTACTTTCTTTATCTATATTATAGTTTTTATTTATTACTATCCGTAGTAGTTGTTTCTAATTCCTATAGTTTTTTTTTTCTAATTAATAGTTAGGTTTTATTATGCTAGCTAGTCCCATCCTAAGATAAAATCCTTACTACCTAGATTTATAATTTTAATATAGTAGTTATCTGTGTAATTTACTACTTTAATAGTCACGTTCTTTATTTTAAGATTAATTAGACTTTTTTTAAATATTACTAGACTATCGTCTACGCGTTTTACTTATATAGGTTTATTTAAAACTCTAGTTAGTATCTAGTATCTTTATATTTACTTATTTAATATAAGTGTTTTACTAGCTCTATTATTTATAAGTGCTAGTATCTAATTACTATTAATATATATATTTACGTATAGCTTATTTTTGTATTTCCTCTAGTTTAGTTATATATATATAATTAATATATTATTTCTAATCTTTAGTTCTTAGTTCTTTAGTAGCTTAGTTATAGTCTACTGATTTTCTATTTTTTTGTCTATAGTTAATTTCTAAGTGGCAGTTGTTTCTTTAGCGTTTTCTTTTTAGGTCTGTAGATTAAATATCTCTAAAGTTAGTATACTTTTTTATTTAGTATTTTATATATATTTTTAGTTTATTCTCTATAATCCTAATATTTCCATCCTAAGAAATATTTTTAATATGTGAGTTTTTTATGTGAGTCCGTAGCTAACTATTTCTTTTAATAGTATTTAGTTTAGTGTTATTAGTATCCTATCTAGTATTTATCTTATAATAGTTATTTATATTTGTCTGAGTTTAGATTCTGTAATTTATCTTTTAAATCCGTATAAACTAATTCTTACTACAGGTTAAGTTCTTTTTTATTTATTAGTTATTATAATATTTTTCTTATCTTTAGTCCCTTAACATGTATGGTGTGTTTATTCTATTTATAGTTCTTTCCTATATAGTTAAACGCTACGTATATCTAGTATTTCTTTTTTATTATTCTATTTACAGTATTATTATCTTATACTTATAATATTAGTAAAGGGTTTTCTTTTTTCTTTTTATTTTAATCCTATCCTAATTCCAGATGTCTGATAGGGTGGTAGTATGTTATATTAGTTATAACTAGTATAAATAGTTATTAATAGATTTTATTTATTTATATAGCTAGTTCTTGTCTAGTTAGTTCTTTATACTGCTTATTTTCTATTAATTATAATACTTATTAGTATTTATATATTCTATCTCCTAAAATAACTTCCTAGTATTTGGTAACACAGTATTCTTCTTAGTAGTATTTTAATTTATATATCTAATAGTGTCCCTAGCGTACGCGCTGTATAATTATTATAGATATAAGTTTTTTACCCTTTATAATCTCTTAATTCTTTCTTTATCTGAACTTTTAATTTTCTTTATAGAATAGTCCTCTTTCTTGTTCTATAATCTTATAGAATCTCTATATTTCTTTCTTAGTTTCTATGTTATATTATTAAACTATAGCTCCTTATATTATAATAATTATATTACTAGATTATTCTACTAGATAATTTTTAACTTATTAATACAAAATTTTGTATTTTTATCTAAGATAGGTATAGCTTTTATAGATCTAGTATTATTTTTTTTAGATTTTTTTTATAATTATTTCTTCTATTATGGCGTCTCTTGCTTGTTTTATTTAGATTATAATAATCTTAATTTTTTTAAACGCTTTAGTCTAAACGTAAGTCTTCTTAATATCTAATTATTATTATCTATAATTCTTAATAAAGTGTCCTTGTTTTCTATATCTTAAGTAGGCTTTATATATATAGTATTTTATTTATTTTTTAGCTCACTTTCCTTACCTGCTTCTAATAGATATTTTTTTAATATTAATGTCTATTAGGTTATAGGTTTAGTTATCTTTTTTATTTCTTTTAAGTATATAAATTACTAATCTCTTATATGCCTTTTTCTTTTATTTTTATTGATACTAATAGTTATTAATAGTTATTACTTATTTAATAATTTCTAATAAGGTGCTTAGCCGTTTTCCTCTGGAGATTTTATTCTTAATTCTATTTTTTAATTCTTTATAGTATATCATAACTAGTAGTTAGTTTACTTAGTTAAGTTATAATTAGATTTATTTAAATTCTGTAGTATAGTTAGCTGCTGACGTGTATTACTTAAGTTATTAAAACTTCTAAATTACCTCTCTCTCCTTATTAATTTCCCTAAAGATAATAGTTATTTTTTATTTAAAGTATTTATAACTTCTAAAGGCCTGTTATATATTATTATTATAATTAGCTAGTCTTACTACTTCTAAGTTAAAATTTCTATTAGTAAGATAGTTTCTTACTAGTAGTTTAAACTATTATATAACTCTATCTATTATATTTATATCAGCTGCTAAGATCTAATCTTAATTAATTAAAAATAACTTTTAATTAAATTAATAATAAAGGTTTATTAATGCTATAAAGGTCTTAAGTTTATTCTAATTTCTATTAAACTTTTTAAGAGATTATATCTTTGCTATTTCTCCTTTCTAGACTACTATAGCTTATTATTTAGTTTTAATCTATTATTATAAATTTACTAAAGTATTACATAACTCTATAATAGCTGCTTTTTATTTTTAGATAACTTATTATACACTCTTCTGTCCTCCAGATGTATTTCTAGTTATAAATAAAAATCTTACTATAATTTCTTCTTTACTACTATTTTCTTTTAACGAATAAAGTTCTTGTTCGCCCTTATAGTGGGTTGTTATAGACTTTTAATAATTAGTTATTAGAATCTATCTAACTGCTTCTTCTACTCTTTTGAGAGGGTAGTTATAATATTATAAGTTATTAACTTACTAAAGTAAATTATACTAGTAACTAGCCGTTTAATTAATTATTATAATAGTTAATTAGTTCCCTCGCTTCCGGATTAGATAGCTTATTAAACTTAGTAGAAATTAGTTAACTTAGTAAAGATAAAAAGAAGTGATATAGTAAGTTAAGATTTAACAGAATAGTATTAAACTATTTCACTTAAAGTATAAATCTTAATTTTAGAGTAACTATAAAGAATTAAAAGTAACTATAAGCTGTTTAATGTTCTATACTTATAATAAATCCTCCGTGCGTATATTATATTCTAGTTAATAATATATTAAATACTATTAAAGCTGTTAGAGATATTAGAGTCTTTAATATCTTTAGTATCTTTAGCTACTAAGCCCTATCACGTAAGTCACTGCTTCTAATCTATGAGTATAGTTTTATATTTCTATTCTTACTTCTTAGCTTGTGCTTTAGTTTATACTAATATATTCTATACCTACTTACAGTTTTTTCTCTTAAGCTTAAATATACGTTTTTATTTTAAAGTTTTATTAGCTATTATTACTAGTTTCTTTAGCTCCTTAAGTATAGTTACTTTACTATTACCGTTTATAACAATACCTAAATATATAATAAAATAAATATTAATTATAATAAGGTATTTATTAATAAATAGTAAGAAAAATAAGCTAGAAAATAAATAAAGCACTACCCACAAAAAGCTTACTTAAAATATAAAAAACAAAAACATTTTATTAAGGATAATAAATAATAATAAGTGGATATTAAAAAAACTTATATCTAAACTAAAGCACTAAAAGAAATTAAAATAGCTATAATCTAAATAAAATAAATAAAAAATCAGGTAACTAAAGAGGCTATTATATAATAAATTTAGAAAAAATAATATTAAATCTATAAAAGCTATATATACCTCAAATAAGAATATAAGATACTATATTAGTAAGTAAAAAACTATTTAACTAAATAAACTAATAATATAATTACTATTATATAAAAAGCGGCTATTAGATAATACTATATTAACTTATTAAAAAAAGCTAACTAGTTCTATAAGATCATATAATAAAAGGAAGGACCCTTTAAAAAAGAAGATTAGAAATTTAAATAAAAAAAGAATTACGAGACAGAAAACAGGAAGGAACTTATATCTATAATAATTATATAATAAATACGCTAGAAATACTGTTAAATATATAAATTAAAGTATTATTTAAAAGAATATTATATTATAAAGCACTAAAAGGTCACCTTAGGAGACAGAATATATAAATATTAATAAGTATTATAATTAATAGAAAATAAATAGTATAAAGGACTAAGTAAATAAAAACTAGCTATATAAATAAATAAGATTTATAGATAAATATTTATATTAGTTATAACTAATATACTATATTATCACCCTGTTAAACACTTAGAACTAGAATAGAATTAGAATAAGAAAAAGAAAGAAACCTTTCTACTAACTTTATAAATACAAGATAACGATACTATAAACAGAATAATAAAATAAAAATACTAGATATATGTAATAAAGACTTATATAGAGGAGAACTATAAATAGAATAAATATATTATACATATTAAAAAACTAAAAATAAGAAAGGTATTATAATAAATTATAAATAAAAAAAAATTAAATAAATAATAAGAATTAGTTTATATGGACTTAGAAGATAAGTTATAGGATCTAAACTCTAATAAATATAAATAGCTATTATAGGACTAATACTAGCTAGAATATTAATTATACTAAATTAAATACTACTAAGAGAAATAGTTAGCTATAGGATTATATAAAAAACTTATATATTAAGAATATTTCCTAGAATAGAAGTGTAAGGATCATAAAGAATAGGCTAAAAATATATATAAAATAGTTAATAAAAAAATATTAACTCTAAAGATGCTTAATTTATAGATCTAAGGAAAAAACACTAAAAAAATAACTACCACTTAAAAGTCAAATATAAATAAAAAACTAGAAAACTAGTAAACTAAAACTAAACTACTAAAGAGCTAAGAAAAGGTTAGAAGAAATATATTAATTATATACACATAACTAAACCAAAAAAAACACGAAAATAAGCTATATATAAATGTATGTATTAATAGTAACTAGATACTAGCACTTATAAATAGTAAGACTAGCAAGACACTTATATTAAATAAATAAATATAAAGATACTAAATACTAACTAAAGTTTTAAATAAACCTATGTAAGTAAAACGCGTAGATAATAGTCTAATAATATTTAAAAAAAGTCTAATTACTCTTAAAATAAAAAATATAACTATTTAGGTAACAAATTACAGGGATAACCGCTATATTAAAATTATAAATTTAGGTAATAAGAATTTTATCTTAGGATAGAACTAGTTAGTATAATAAAACCTAACTATTAATTAGAAAAAAAAAACTATAGGCAACAGAAACAAACGCTATAGATAATAATAATAAGTAATAATATAAATAAAGAAAATAATACTTCACGAAATTAGATTCATTATACTAAAAGAATATTAAGAGAAATTTAGAGAATAGTTTTTTAAGAAAGCTAAGAACTAATTACTAGAATATTAAAACTAAGACTATAAAATCACGCTTAAAAAAGAAATAGATTTAAAACTAGAACTATTATATTAAGTACCCATTCACTAACAGGAAGAATTACAAAAATTCTTATAAAAAAACTAGTGAAAAGGATATATATAAATAAGTTAAAGTAAAATAACTTTACTAATACTTTTTATACTAAAAAAAAATAAAAAGCTTAGGCTATATATTAATTACAGATATCTTAATAAAGCTATAATTAAAAATTATTACTTAATATTATTAATATTAGAACTTATAAATAAGCTCAGAAAAGCCAAGTAGTTTAGCCTTTTTAATATTAAAAATAAATATTATTAAATATAAATAGTTAAGACACATGAGTAGATAATAGTATTTAAAATAAAATATAAATTATTTAAATATTTAACTATACTAATAGAGTTTACTAACGCATTAGTAATATTTTAAATAATTATTAACTATATACTAAGAAAATATATAAATATATTTATAATAACATATCTCAACAACGTGCTTATATATATAAATAGAATATTAAAGAAATATATTAAGTATACTAAGAGAGTATTACGTAAGCTCAAAAAATACAAACTATATATCTAAATAAAAAAAATATATTCTATAAAACAGAAGTCAAATTCTTAGGATATTTAATATCTTAAGATGGAATAGTAGTTAATTTTAATAAAGCTAAAAACATTCTATCATAACTAACACTAATAAATATAAAAGAAATTTATTCTTTTCTTAGATTTATAGGATTCTATTAATAATTTATTAAGAACTACTTAAAAATCACATTACTCTTAACGGAATTACTTAAGAAGGATTAATAATTTAAGTGAGAACCACATAAAGAAAACACTTTTATAATATTAAAAAAAATATTCTAATAACTACTAATATTAAAGATATTTGACTTATGACTTTAAATAGAGATATATATAGACACATTAAATAAAGCTATAAAAGCTATTCTATTATAAGTATAAAATAATAAGTATAAGTATTTAATAGATTTCTTATCTTATAAACTTATATCTACTAAGTTAAACTATAATATTTATAATAAAAATCTATTAGTAATAGTTTAAGCATTTAAAAAATAGAGATACTATTTAAATGAAACTAAGTATTAAATTATTATGTATTTAGATCACAAAAATCTAACAGCATTTATAATAATAGAGAAGTTAAATTAATAATAGGTTAAATAATAGAAACTAGTTTCTATTTTTAACTTTTAAATACTTTATAAAATAGGAAAAGAAAATATAGCAGCTAACACACTTAATTAATAAATAAACTATATAAGAGATATACCGGAAATATATAATATAATACTTAAGTAAAGATAAGATAAATCTCTAGGAAGCTTATAAATAAATATTAAAGCAATAGTTATTATTAAGAACATATAGCAAAAATAAATTAGAAAATACAATAGTAAATGACTATAATAGTATAAAATAAAAACTATTTTTATATTAAAAGTATTATAGACTAAACTTATTAAGAATTAACACTCAGCTAAAATACACGGGCATTAAGGAATTAAAAAGACTATAAAATAAATTAACAAATACTTTTAGATTCTAGGAATATAAAAAAAGGTTAGAATTATTCTTTTAGAGTGCATTAAGTGCAGAAAGAATAAGACATTAAAATATAAAAAGTATAGGCTTATATAATTAATTCTTTTACTAAACCTATTATAGAACTTAGTTATAATAGACTTTATTATAGAAATACCAATAACAATCACCTTTTAAAGCTAATGGTATGATATGATATTAGTTATTATAAACTAACTTATAAAGTATATATACTTTAAACTAACACATACGGAAATTAAAGCAGATAAACTAGTAACTATACTTATTAGATTACTAATAGTATAATATAGATTATTATAAGAATTCATCACAGACAGAGATAAATTGTTTATATTAATATTTTAGAAAATGTTTATAGAAAAGCTAGGAGCTGAATACTATCTCTTAATAGTATTCTACCTATAAATAAATAAACAAACAGAACGGATGAACCAAACACTAGAATAATACTTACAAATATACGTTAATAAATAATAAGATAATTAAATTAACTTACTACTGATAGCTAAGTTTGTATATAACTCTATAAAGTTATTAACTATAGGAAAATTACTATTCTATATGAACTATAGCTATGAGCCTACGGCTTATTAAGAACCACAGAAACTAAATAAAATATCAGAATCTATAAGATTAGGGATTAAGAAACTATAATAACTTTATTAAGAAATTACACAGAAAATTACCCACAAAGGCAATCTTAGTAAATAAATTAAGAATAAGTCTAAAGTTAAGGGACTAATCTTTAAGGAAGGGGATAAGATTTTCCTATTATGAAAAAATTTAGAAATAAAACAACCATCAAAAAAACTGGATCACATTAAATTGGGACTATTTAAGGTTAAATGATAAATAGGACCTATAAATTACGAACTATAACTATCTAAAAAATAAAGGTTTTACTTAGTTTTTTATATTTCGAAGCTAGAACCAGCACTATGAAATGCCGAATTGCAGACAAAACTTAAACTCAAGAAAGATACTACTAAGTATGAAGTTTAATGGATATTAGACTACTAGTAATTTAAGCGTTAGTGAAAGTATCTAGTTAAATAGAAGAATTACAGACCTAAGAATAACACGTAGGAACTAGTTAGGAACCTAAAGAATAGTTTAGAGCTAATTAACTAGTATTATTAGATAAAGCAGTAAACGCTTACTCTAAGGCTATATCTAATAAATAAGAAAAATGCAGAATATTCTACTTAAATCTTAAGAAGAAAGGTAAAGTAACACTAGATACTATAGATTATAGTGTGTCAGGTTAATTCTAACGGTTTTACTCTTTCTTCTTTATTATATAAACTTTATTAATTAAGGTAAGCTCGCGCTGGAATATTTCTCTCTTTTAAGAATCTATTTAGGCTAACTTATAACAAATGTAATGTTCACGGGAATAAAGCTTCTCTTTATAATAATAATAAGCTAATAAGTTATCTTAAGCTTTCTCTAGCTGGCGCTGTAATTACTTTTTATTCTAATTAAAACAATTCTACTTAAGCTAAGTTATAATAAGATTACACTTTATATTTTAATTAATATACTCAGAATATTGCCTAGAAGCTAAATAGACTAGATAATAATGATTATTATTATGATAGTAAAAATAGGGGGACGGTATTTAACAGATATTCTCTTAGACTCTTTTCACTAAATAGTGAGCTTATATTAAGGACGATTCTACTCAAGTTATCCTTAGGAAATTAAAAGAATAGAAAAGGTATGAGGGGTTTTTATAATTTTAGCTTTCACATAGAGAACTAGCTACCTTTATACTGCCTATAAAAGAAAAAACGGAATAACCTTTAGACTGAAGGTTTAAAGAAAGGGGATAATATTATAAACTATAATAAGAATAAAAGCACAGCTGAGGAGGCACTGCTGTGAAAAAAATAGTATAAAAACATATATAAAAGATACTAAAAAGTAGAGATAAACTAGTAAAAACAGAATTTATAGATAGGATTACTCTATAGTAAGTTCAAGTTCTATAGAGAACAGCACCTAGAATAGGTAAGTAAGTTAGATAACTAGCTATAGCAAAATAAAAAAAAAATAAGTATAAATAATAAAGATAAAGCTAGGTATAGACTTATCTCCTCTTATTTTTTCTAGCAGTATCTAATATACTCCCAATTAGTATATAATGTACGTATGGAGGATTTTCTATAAGTATGGGACGTTAGACAGCTTATAGTTACTTTTAAATTCTTTATAGTTACTCTAAAAATTAAGATTCACATCTTAAGTAATATAGTTTAATACTATCCTGTTAAATCTTAACTTACTATATCACTTCTTTCTATCTCTATTAAGTTAACTAACTTCTACTAAGTCTAACGAGCTATCCGATCCGGAAGCGAGGGAACTAATTAACGTTATATAATTAGTTGGATGGCTTATTGCCAGTATAATATTATAGCAGTAAGTAAGCAACTTGTAACATATAGATAAGAAAGGCTTTTTTTTAGTATTATGTAAAAGCATAAGAGATATTTTTCCTAACATAAATATAAGGAAACTAGGCTTAAACAGTAACTCTAGAATGGAAATTGTAAGTAGATTACCTTAATTAGCTGCATATGCGCTGATGGCTTAGTGTAGTTACTAAGCCTTATCTATTAGGCTATTTCTAGCAACGTTTTAAGACACTTAGCTATAGGATTTTGATCCTACTAAGTATAAGTATAACTTTACCTCCTCGCCAAGTGGCTGGACAAACGACGACTTAGAATATAAGTAGCTTGTTAATGTATTTGACAAAGAGACTAAGGCAAAAGCTTGAAGAAAATAGAGGTTGTTAATACTTAACGGCTATGGTTTCCACGTAACAATGAAGTTCATTAACTATTGTAATAAACATAAGATTCTTTTGGCAATTTTTCTACCTCATTTAATACATATTCTACGGCCTCTTTAACGTTGCTGTATTTAGTCCTTTAGCCTCTGCTTACAGTAACGAAATTGGGAAGTTTTTAACAGAGTGTCAAGGTTTATGCAAACTTTCAAAACGGAACTTCTTTCACATGTTTTGGGCTGCTTGGCGTAGAGTAGTTACTAATACGTTAGTAGACCAGCTCCAGATTGAATGGTATAGTCCTGCCTTCTCCCACGCAGATAGGATAGTACGCTTCTTGAAGGTTTGCGTGCGAATCGAATTAATTGCATGTAGAAACTCAACTTTGTTAAAGTCTGTACAGCCCGTGCGCGTCGCTTCCTCGACTGCTTTTTTGTGGTTCTGCTTGTATGGTTGGAAGACTACAACATCAAGCGGCTGGAGGTTGTGACTTGTATGTGCTGGCAATGAGAAAGGAATGATCTAATTGGCATCACAGTAGTCGACAAACTCCTTGGTGAGATGCGATTCATGGCCGTCGAAGATCAAGAGTCGATATGTACCAACTTGTCGCTGCTTACTCCACTTGTCGAAGTGCTTCAGCCATTCAAGAGAAAGCGTATCGTTTGAGTATCCTGACTGTGAGGTGCCTATCAAGTACTCATTAGGAAGATCTGTCTCTGTAAACTATTGGTGGAGGTGGTTTACGCCTTGGATAATGAGTAGTAGTAGAAGCGCGCAGCCATCAGCAGATATTGCTTCAATAGACGTAACGAAGTCGCGATTGGTCTCTGAAGGAGACGTCTGTCGATTGCCAAAGTCCATTGTGACTACCCACTGACTGCCGCCGACTCCTATCCTAAAGCCAGTCTCATCCATGTTGTATGTGTCTTCCTTTGTGACTCCATATTCTGTAATAACGCTTTTGAAGTCGTCAAAGTGCTGATTATACGCAGGAATTGTATTAGCAGCGACTCTGTTAATTTCCTTTGGCTTCTGCTTTACTCGGCGGCAATCAGGATTCCGTTTCAACCAGCGTGTGACGAAATCCTTCCCCAAGGGAGGCGCGCCGCCGTCAGGATGGGCGAGATCAAGGATATATTGCATCGCGTTTTTGAGCTGAGGGATGAGGGCAGGTATGCCTAGCTTGTCGCATCGTAGTATATACGCTTTAACCGCTGCTTCCTGCGCTGCGTTGAGTCGTGAGTTGGTTATGGGGCGCGTGGAGCGTGAATTACGTCCTTTGTAGCGCTTCAACAGTCGGTCATACGGCACTGCAAAGTCGCGCGCTACAGCAGTAATATTAGGATTTTCGATACCATCAATCTCTGCAAGGGCAAAGGTGATGCACTCTTCGATTTGCGCGTAATCTCCGTAGAAAGTCATCGCGTGGTTGTAGAATTGTAGTGCGTCAAAAGTTGTATGGGTCCCGAGGTTGGTGTTGAGATGAGGATTGGCGTTGAGCTGCGCAGGGCCAAGACGCAGTCTTGGCCAGTTGGGCGGGTAGTCGCTCATTGCGGTCCTCTTCTGTACTTGCTGCGTCTTTGTTCGTTTGGTTGTAGACGTCCCGTGTCCTTCGCGAATCGGATCGTGGCACGAACCACGCTGATAGCTGGCATCCATCGCTCGATCGCGGTCGTCGATGTTTTCGTCTCCTTCTTGTCTGCTCGAGTAGCCTGCTAGCGCATACGACAGGTCTCCGAATCGCTCTCTGCTGTTCCCACTTCCTACAGGAGAAGAGGAAATGCGGTATCGATTCGGTGAGCTCGCAGTCGCAGTCTGCCGTCTCGGGCGCATTGCTCTTGTGGAGAGCCACAATTCTCCTCGACAAACATGTGTGTACTTTTGATTCGGAATGGACATCAGAGCTAAACCCTATTCAGTGCCGAGCGGCTTCCAGCCCTGATGTCGTTTCTTTAGCGAAGTATGAAGTGGTGATGATTGGCTAGAGGTTGCTTTAGGCGCATTGATACCCAAGTCCTAACCAGCCCGTCCTCCACAAAACCTGCAACGTAGGTGTGGGGAGATTATGACTAAGCACTCTCCACCAACCGCCAAGGTTGATCAAATAATGTTACCTGGCATCATCCAGTCTACTGCACACCGCAGCCCACGCTAAATCCTTCGCTGACTACAATAGTTCCTTACAGCCTGCTTGGCGAGTCGTTTCTCAAGGAATATATCATGATTCTGCACCGCTCGCGGAGAGATCGTTCATCCACAAACCATGCTAAGCCCCGCTCAATCAACGTTACGGAGTCTTATCTAATCTTGCTTTATAGTCTGTATCAAAGCTACGTCAATGTTGCCAGATTTAGAACACTGAACAAATTTTGATTGACCTAGCATCTTATGAGAGCGAATAAAAAAGCAAGATAAGAAAATGTCGTTTCCCTACCATTGCGACACTGCCTCTAAAAGTGTCGCTTGCCATCGCCTCTTAACATGATCCTTTTTATCGGGACAGGACCACCCCAAGTCTTGCTCTGAAACTCCAGATCAACACACAGCCTAGTTATGGACCCCGGAATCATCATTGCTGTCGTTCAACTATCAGCAAAGATAGTGTCTCTTTTGTCGGAGTACTCCTCGGACGTTAGTCATGCAAGGGAAGATATCAGCCGCCTTCGCGATGAAGTGGCCGCTCTTGATCTTGTTCTGACGAAGGTGCAAAAGCTAGCAGAGGGGCCAGAGGCGGCTAGACTGCCTACATTGAATCTACTCGTCGAAACGATCAAGCAAACTTCTCCAGAACTCGATGGTCTCCTAAACAAGCTGAGCCCAGGAAGAACGCGAAAGACGATGAAGCGCATCGGCTTTCGAGCTTTAAAGTGGCCACTAGAAAGGAAGGACCTCGATCGGTTTGTCACGGTGCTTGAGAGACAAAAATGCACCATCATCACTGCATTAAACACAGATCAAATGTGAGTTGACCAATCCCTGTGATCATAACGGCTTGACTAATATCAATAGCTCCTTGATCTTTGATATCAACAATACCGTCACAGGACTCAAGCAAGATGTTGAACAGGACCGATACCACCAATACCTGGCCAAACTGTCACCTGCTGAGGGCGCCAGTTTCAGGTCTTACCATCGCCAGCATGAACCCCAATGTCTCCCAAATACCCGAGTAGAATTGCTTGACCAAATCCGAGCTTGGAGTCGCGGTCATGACCGGCGCATCCTTTGGTTGAATGGCATGGCTGGAACTGGCAAATCTACCATTGCTCGTACCGTAGCCGAAACATTGGCAGTCCAAAAACGCCTTGGAGCGAGCTTCTTCTTCTCCAGAGGTGGTGGTGACCTTGGTCACGCCTCCAAGTTCGTCAGGACTCTTGCGTACCGGCTAGCGAACATATCACTACCCCTCAGGAGACGAATATGTGAGGTTATAGAAGAGAAATACGATATCGCGCAACAAGCTCTACAGATTCAGTGGAAAGAGCTGATCCTACGACCACTCTCGACGCTGAACCAGAGTTGCTAACAAGCAAGTCAACTTGACAACTTGCTTGACTTACTTGATTACAAATCAAGCAAGTCAAGTCAAGTCGGAGAGCTAGATTTTATCAAGCAAGTCAAGTCGAGGCTTCCGACTTGACTTGCTTGATATGAACTTGTTGCCGTAAAGCGACCTCCTGCCGGTCGGATATACAATCAGCCGGCTTGGCACTTCTCAGCTGTATATAGCCTCTGCTCGCCCTCTAAATTCTGAGGTCCTTAATGCAATCTTGTTCAGTCTCTCAATCTCCACAAGCTCTAATCACGGTAACAGTTATGAGCCCGGCTCGTGCTGTTTAACCTGACACTACCTACCTACCACACATTCAACACAATCTATCTATCTATTTGGCTCTCGAGCACCCATCTGCTCGCTCAATTAATCTACAATCGCAACCATAATGCCTCCTAGCAGCCTGGAGCGCTCAGAACCTTTTCTTACCTCATCAGCCGACTGGGAACTGTGGATCATCGTCGTCAAAAGAATCGCTACCAACGGGGATGTGTGGGATTACATTGATCCCAGCAAATCCGACACTGAAATCAAAAAGCTAGACCCGCCTACAGAACCCCATCCTGATGCTTTTGGCAGCCCAGACAGCAACGAAGCTACGATTCCGAGCGAACGGCAGATAGCCTGGGCAACCGCCAACCGAAATTACTCTAGGAAAGAAAAGAAATACTAACGCCAGAAAGACACCTTCAAGGAAATCGACAAATACATTTCAACCCACATTACGAAGGAAAATCTACTGCTACTGGAAGACTGCAAGACAACACACAAGGAGCTAGTCAAACTCAAAGAAATGTTCTGCCCGACAAATGCCGACAGAGAGCTGCAAATCGAGAGCGAATACCGAGCTATCAAACCTTTTGATGCACGCCAAGCCAACATCGACAAATAGGCAACAGACTATAAGGCAGCCTATCTACGAGCCTTGGCCGCTAAACTGCCGATTGTCGCAGGATTTTGCGCACACAGGGACCTGATACGTGCTATCAAACCGGTGGAATCAGCCTACGCAGCCAACCTGGCAGTTCTGATTCAAGATAGAGAGGAGAAGTGGGAATCAGGTGACACAATCCCTGCTGAGCTACAGGTACCAACCCTGCTAGCAAAGTTTATTTGATTCTATCGTACGACGCATACGTCAACCACTGCCTCAGTCAATAATAGCGCTTTTGCTACAGCCACCCTAAGAGGAGGGAAGCAGCTAAACTCCCGAAAACGAGCTTGATTACCTGATGCCAACCCACCAGAGGGATCAGAGTGTCTCTGTGAGCAAGGGGTCCATCTATGGGGGCAATATGGCTATGTCAATCCAGATGCACGTGATAAGGATTTCGACTACAATCCAGAGATTAGCAAATTAGTAAAGAGCAAAATCGATGCTAGTAAGAAGCTCAAAAGAATCGTCAAGAAGATTCGAGAAAGAGAGAAGAAGCGACGTACAAAGTAGAAATCCTCGTCGCCAACATCAGCATCAGCACCAGCATCTTCTAAAGCCAGAACTACTAGCAGCATCGATCTCGATTCAAAACACTCTTCTGCGATGCTAAGATCGCCTTCTGCATTCGCAATTTGCTCGCCTCCTACCGCGTTTTCTATAGAAACAGGCAGCTATCCTCTGCAGCACAGCTTTATTCTTGACCCAGCAGCAGACACTCATGTATGCAACAATGCTGACGATTTTACTTTTACACATCCTGCTTCTGAAGACGACTATTTGATAACTGGAGGTTCCTACCAGCAAATTAAGGCGTTTGGCAAGGTAACAATTGACCTGAAAACGCCAGAAGGACCTGCCACTACAACACTACATGAAGTTGCCTACATTCCTAGCTTTTTCACCAACATCGTCTCGCTATCGCGACTAGCTTCTAATGGCATCCATTTCGATTCAGGTCGAAATATACTCTATTAATTCAAAAACCAGAGTCGTATGGCTACTACGGTAGTAGTTAAGCTATCACAGTATGGCAGATACTAGGTGCTCATGCATCACCAGCAGCCTCCACGGCAAACACTGCTAAATTAGATATCTTGAGTAGTAATCTTTGCTTCATCTGCTACTCAACTAAAAATCAGCCAAATTTCAAGAACACTAATCGCTGCTGGAAAGCCACATTTTCATTGCCTACTAGCATATGCAGGAGATGAAGCAATCGAGCAGCTACATCGGTATGTGATAGGTGCAAAAGTATTAAGTAAAGAAGCAGCGCCAGCAATAATAGATTGCCATTACTATTCTACCACAAAAGCTTATAAAATTGTTTCAAGAAGACTAGGACACGAACTGACAACTGGCAAACCATTTGAAAGAATGGTAATTAATCTTATTAGGCTGGACGTACCTGGCTACAATCGCCACCAATTCATGCTACACGGATTTGATCTATTTTCAAAGATACATTTCGTGTTTACGGCTCTTCACAAAGACAAGCCTACATTGCTTGGCATTATTCGAAAACTCAATAAGCTAATTAAAAGACGCTACGGCTGTACTGTTGTATTCTTTCTCTCTAACACTAAGCAAGGCTTTAGTTTAAAAGACGATTCTAATAACTCAGTATAATCTTTCTATAAAGAATAAGGAATTACGCTAGAGCTTTAAGCGCCCTATATAGCCGAATAAAATAGAGCAGCAGAACAGTTAGAAAGATCTCTAATTAAGAAAGCTAGAGCTATGCTAGTAGTAGTAAATCTTCCTCTATCGCTAGCACTAGAAGCATATGTTATAGTAGGCTATATTCTTAATCATACGCTGACTCGCTCGCTAGGCTGGAAGACGCCTTTTAAAATAGCATATAAGCGTAAGCTATTAATTGCTTACATGTATATCTATAGCTATAAAGCCTACGTACTACGTATAAAGATTATTTAAGAAGATAAACTCACTGAACGCGCTTTTATAGGCCATCTAGTAGGTTATAATTCTACGAATATCTATTACATTTAGATGCCCAGCAAAAACAAAGTCGTACGATCTCGAGATGTTACCTTTAAAGAAGATGCTTTTTACCATCCTGGAGATAATTTAGAAGCCTATACAATCCCTAAACGTTTGTTAGACACTATACAAACGATTGACTGGCCGGATGCTGAAGAAAACTTGGCAGAAGAAGAAGATTTAGAAAATGAGTTTATTTATTACGCTGAATCGGCTGTTGAGTAAGAGTAAACTACTTAAGAAAGTAAATCTTTAGTTACACTAGAAGGTGACTCAACTGCTAGCACTAATACTACTTAATCTCTAGAGCTATTGTCTACGCTACTAATAAGCACTATACTTCTAGTAAGCATAACAGGCGAAAGCTCTCCTAGTCTATCATTCTCTAGAAAAAGAGTAAGAGGAAATACTGCTCTAAATTAAGAAGCTATAGCAGTAGATCCTAGCACTTCTTACATCCTTCCTGAAGGATTAAAACGAGCGAAAAAATTAAAATAAGCGTATTATACTACTACTGTCTCTGCTAGCGTCTTTATAAGCTACTAGAGTAGCTTTTGCGCATTCTCGTCTCACATTTATACAAAACGGCTACATTGAGATGAATTACCTCCAGAGCCAAAAACGCTTCATGAATTAGCTAATCATGCTTATTAATATGGCTTCAGAGGTAGAATGCAACGAGAGATTAACACACTACGGCGGTAAGGAGCATTTACTAGAATTCTAAAATCAAACGTCGCTGGCAATCAGATCCTGCCACTAATCTGGGTATTCAAATATAAGTTTGATTCAGATGGCTTCCTTATTAAGTACAAGGCTCACCTGTGCGTATGAGGAGACCTGTAGTCTATAGAAGAAGAGACCTACGCAGCAACCCTAGCGATTTAAACCTTTAGAGCTCTAATGGCTATTGCTGCTGCTTTTAACCTAGAGATTCGACAGTACGACGCAGTAAATGCTTTCACTAATGCGAAGCTACTAGAAACAGTCTACTGCTATCCGCCTAATGGATTTGAATAAGAAGACTACGTGTGAAAGCTACAGCGAGCTCTATATGGCTTGAAAATATCGCCTTTACTATAGTATCAAGAGCTTATAAAAACTCTAGAAGAACTAGGCCTTCATGCTGTTCCTGACGTTAGCTGTCTATACACCGACAGTAAACTCATGGTCTTCTTTTATGTGGATGATATAGTCGTTTTGGCAAGGCCTGCTCATCAGCAGCATCTCGATAATTTCAAACGAAAGCTTCTCAAACGCTATCAGATACGCGCCCTAGGAGACCTATTGCTTTTCTATAGAATCCGGGTAATTCGCGATTAAGAAAACGCCAAAATCTGGCTCTGCCAAGACAGCTACATTGACAAAATAGCTGCTAAATTCGCTTCTGCTAATGGCTGGAAAACGCTAGTAACACCTTTACCAATAGAGGAGCTGCTAGCTACAAATGAGCTAATAAATCATGCTCGACTCAACTACTACGCACAGATAGTAGGTTCTATTGGATATGTCGCTAACGCTACTAGGCCAGATGTCGCCAAAACTCATTCTAAGCTTACTAAGTTTCTTATAAATCCCTCTGATAGACACCTCAAAGCGGCACTACAAGCACTAGGATACCTAATTAATACAAAGTCGCTAGCAATTAAGTACAACACAGAGGTTTCAGCAGCAGAAATCCATATAGAGGATGAGGAAGCACCTGTCTTTTATGGCGCATCTGATACTTCATTTGCCGATGACAAGGCTACACGAAAGAGCTCACAAGGCTTTATCTTCTTTCTATTTAGAGGACCTATTGACTGGAAATCGAACCTGCAGCGCTGCGTCACTAAGTCTACTACTGAGTCTAAATTACTAGCCGTCTCGTCTGCTGCTACAGATCTAATCTGGTGATAGAGAACCTTTTCTGAGATTGGCTTCCATCCTGGCAATTAGCACCTGCTATTCTGCGACAACAAGCAAACTGTCAGGCTTCTTATAGCTAAAGCGCTAAAATTGAAAACGCAGCTCAAGCACGTCGACGTACACCAGAACTGGCTACGGCAAGAAGTACAAAAAGACTCTATTACTGTACAATAGCTGCCGACAAACAATCAGCCAGCAGATGGACTTACAAAGATCCTCCCTTAACAACGACACAAATACTAGATAAAGCTCTTACGGCTCACAGACATACAACATCTCATTAATCAGGCTTCATAAAACTGCCTATCAAGTAATCTTAGCCAGTACACACGGGGCTTACATGGCAGCCTCATCTTACCAGTACACATAGGCTTACATAACAGTCTTCATACACTACATGGTTAGTAGCTAAAAGACTGATGGCGAAAAAGAGTGAGGGACGCCTCCTCTCTCCATCAACAGCTTCCCAATCAGGAATCGATCTCTGCCGTACAGAGCAGAGAGGGCCTCTTAGAGCCTAGATTCCACCTCTCCAAGCCGCATAGAGCTGGAGAAGCAAGCTACGGCCGCACAGTGCCAAGGCAGACACTACCCTAGCCGTACAGTGCTGGGAGCAATAGCCGTACAGCGCTATATTACCACTACAAAACGTCTCTCTGGCTGCACAGAGCTGAGACAATACTACACATGGAGACTATCATTAACTACTTAATCAAAAAGGGACCTGGGGGCTAGGACAGCTTCAAACTACGTTCGAATCTAGGGGGGTGTGTTGCCGTAAAGCGACCTCCTGCTGGTCGGATATACAATCAGCTGGCTTGGCACTTCTCAGCTGTATATAGCCTCTGCTCGCCCTCTAAATTCTGAGGTCCTTAATGTAATCTTATTTAGTCTCTCAATCTCCACAAGCTCTAATCACGGTAACAGAACTTGATGAGATTGGTGTAGATAGCTCGAGGGGGGATCTTGGGGTGATCTCTGAGAGATGCACTAAGTTACCGGGTAGGTGCCGCGGAGCTCGGAGGAACCCCTTCCAAAGCGCTAATTTAGCCCTTCTGAGGTTCACCTAGAGAACCTGGCATTAACTAGAGCCTCTTCTTGTTGAGCAATCTACTGCTCTATAGCTACACCCCTATCAGTTTTCATTAAATCTATTATTGTACAATGAACCGCAACCTTGAAAATGCCTTTCAACAGCAAGTCTGACTGGAAAACTGCTAAAAACCACCCTAGAAACCTGAATCCGCCCTCGCTGACTACGCTGCTAGCGATTTACCTAATACAGATAAGATTATAGATAAAGTAGAGGAGGACTAGTATTAAGGCCTTGATTAGTTAAGAGTACTATATCTCTCGAAGCCTCCGTACGAGCATAGGCGGGGTAAACCAAGCTAGATTTACAACTATAATTACCGTGTTTGGTATAAGAAGCAGAATAAGCTATTTTAGTTATGCAGGTACTGCCATCAGCACAAAAGGCTAGGTGGTAAGTATGTAGTTAGTAGAGCTACTACCTCCGTACATAACCATCTTAAAGCGAACACTACTAGCCACGGCTATAATAGTAACGGCAGGATTAACACTAAACGCTCTTATAGCCAGAGCTTTCTACTTGCAAGCATGCAAGATAGGGGGATTAAAATTTCTTAAGAGGTAGCTAATAAGATTATAGGTAGTTTCTCCCGCTCAAAGTTCCTTAATGCCGTATAGGACTGGGTAATTAGTGACAACCAGGCTCTCTAAGTAATTAAAATACCTACTTTTCAAGCTATAATAAAGGTAGCTAGTTCTCTAGCTAAAAGTGCTCTCTAGAAGAACCACTAAAGCCTTTATAATTATATAATTGCTGAGTATAACGCTTATATCCCCTCCGTTGTTAAATACCTTAGAAAGTCGAAAACTCTTATACACATTAGCTTTGATAATTGGACTATAATTGGTGGTAGGCAAGCTTTTACAGGAATATATATACACTATATTAATATAGAAGGAGAGATTTAGGACTACCTTCTTAGTCTTTCTCAGCTACACAGTTAACACTCTGGTAAAAACTGTTGGTAGGCAAAGTTGGTGAAATCAGTTGATTGTTGTATTAAGCTAACTAACTACTGACGATTTATATAAGGCTGTCTGCTTATATAATGCCTGCCAGCTGCCTTAGTGAATGGTTGACGGCGGCAGCCAGGTTGGCCAAAGCTCAAGCTCTGAGTATTCACTCAGGCAGGCCGACAAAAACATTGCTTTAATAATAAACTCTATACTAGAGACGTTTCAAATTAATAAGAAGTGCTTAGGCTATTTTATACTCAACAACGCCAGCAATAATGACTCTACAATTCAGATTCTTAGTAACAAGTTCAACTTCTGTATATCCCACCGTCGGCTACGCTGTACATGCCACGTTCTTAACTTAAGGGCTTAGGTAGTGCTTTGGGGTAGAGACAAGAACTTATTTAAAAACTCACAAGCGAATTTAGTAGTAAGTAGCATGACTAGAACTAATTCTCTACTAATACCTACTAATACCTACTAGGCTGAAGAAAGACACATGGCTGAGTAGCAGAGATTTGGCCTTATTAGTGTTTTGCTTAATGTTTTATCGTCAATTTGCACCCTTTAGGCCTGAGAACTACTAGAGAGATTTCAGTACAAGGAAGCTAAGCGCCTTAACATTACTAACTTCAAACCAAAGGAGATTATTAAGCTAGTAAAGACTTGCTGGAATTCCTACCTACACTGCTTTAAACGCGCCGTCGCCCTTCAGTCCCCCCTTAACGACTACATGCAATATAAAATAGATAAATATAGGGTGGATACAGCCTCTAGGCGTCGAGATTAAGCTAAGAGACCAGAGCCAAGGCTCTACATTCAAGAGGAAGGGCTTACACCTCAGGATTAGGCTACTATCGCTGAGTACATTGCCCTACTCAAGCCTTTTGAGGAGGCTACTTACTGGCTTGAGGGAAGAGGCAAATCTGGCCTACACGGAGCTATCTAGGAGGTTCTAATTACGTTCGAATGGCTGCTGAGCAGGCTTGAAGAGCTGAAGAGGTCTCTAGCAGAGATTAACTATAAGGATCTAGATGCTCCAGAGGATCACCTTAAAACTAATTGTAACGCAGCCTGGGCTAAGATTAATGAGTACTACGCTAAGTTTGATGACGCTCCAGCTTACTACGCAGCCACACAGCTACAACCTCACTACAAGAGCCACCTTAACGCCCTCTGGAAGATCCCTGATGATTACGACGAGGACAAAGATGGGCCACATCCTAGGCAAGGCTGGCTGGAGCAGAACAATAGAGGCTTTCAACAACTTTGGAAGAGTTATAAGGAAAATGCAGCTAAAGAGTCTGTGGCTACCAAACCCTCTTCTCCTCCTACTAAGAAGCAGCGTGTTGGCTTTGCCTCAAATAGGGCCGATTTTATCACGGCTACAATGAGGGCGGCTGCTAGAGAGATTGAACAATCAGCTGGAGATGAGTACGAGCTCTGGAAGAAGGAGCCAGCTCTGCCTGAAGACCATGCTCTCGCTCTCGATCCTGTACGCTATTGGCTGCTTCAGGAGAGCCAGTTTCCTGTATTGGCGCGCTTTGCTCTCGATATTTTTGCAATCCCTGCCTCTAGTGCAGATTGTGAGAGGACCTTTAGTGAGCTCGGAAATCTCCTGGGTGAAAGGAGGCTTAGGATGCGGCCAGATCCCCTATCAGCACTTCAATCCTTGCGGTCTTGGAAGAGGATAGGCCTTAAACGCGCTCGAAGACCTGGTGAGTAAGGGATTTATTACTTATTGACGCAGCTGACGACTTCCTACACTAGGCCGTACACCAACACCATGCCAAGATCTCACGATAGAGGAGATTGACGAGCTTATGGAGCAACTCAGCGATCTGGACTAGGCTTATGTAATCTATCAAGTTGTCAAGCAAGTTGTCAAGCAAGTCGACCCAAATCCCCTCATCAAGCAAGTCAAGCAAGTCAGAGAGCTCGATTTTGTCAAGCAAGTCAAGTTGGTGGCCTCAACTTGCTTGACTTGCTTGATAGCAACTCTGCGCTGAACAACCAACTTGAACCACAAGTTCTGATCCTCGTGGTCGATGCATTAGATGAATGCGAGGACCAGCGAGACATACGAACAATTCTCCAACTTTTTATGGGCCTGAAGGATCTAGAACACATCCGTCTGCAGGTATTCGTGACTAGCAGACCTGAAAATCCAATTCGTCTTTGGTTCCGTGATATGCCAAATATCGAACATCGAGATCTCATTGTCCATAACATCCCCCGACATATTGTTGACCATGATATCTCTCTGTTTTTCAACCACCAGCTAGATATCATTAAGAGAGAGCGCAATCTCCCTCTCGAATGGCCGGGCAAAACAAGGATTGAGCTTCTTGTCCAGAGAGCCGATTGTTTATTCATCTACGCTGCGTCAGCATGTCGCTTTATTGGTGGGGCTCCGGGTGTCTCTGCAGAAGCACGTCTTTCTCAAATTCTTCAGGGTGGACCTGCAGGCCAGACATCCACCAAGTATCTGGATAAAATATACATGCAGATCCTGGAAGCCTCCATCACCGATGACTATAGCGATCACGAGAAGTTTGAGCAGAAGAAGCGATTCAAACGGGTAGTTGGCGCTGTGGTTATTCTATTTGACGTCTGTCCACCGCTGCGCTGACTAAGCTGCTCTCAGTTCCAGCAAACGGGCCAGAAGATTTGGTCAGGTTGACGTTGGATTCTCTCTACTCGGTTTTAGACGTTCCAGAGAACTCAGAATCGCCAGTCCGACTGCTTCACCCTTCCTTCCGTGACTTTCTCCTTGACAGGCAAAGATGCTTGGATGCTCAGTTCCAGGTCGACGAGACGAGGGCACATAAGGAACTACTAGAACACTGCATAAGGCTTATGTCAGATGTTCTGAAAAGAGATATTTGCGATCTCCAGATGGCAGGTACTTTGACAGATACAGTCCAGAGGAGTAAGATTGATCTAAATCTTCCCTTACATGTCCAGTATGCATGCCGCTACTGGGTGGATCACCTCCAACGGGCTGATCTGGAGTTAGATCAGGTCGAACTGTCTGATGACGGTAAAATCCACGTATTTCTTCGGAACCACTTCCTTCATTGGCTCGAGGCGATGAGTTTGATGGGAAAGGTAACTGAGGGAGTTCATATGATAACAGCGTTACAATCAATGCTCTCGGTAAGAAAGTTTCCAAGTGAAGCAATTTTAACCACTGAATACTAACTTATTTATTTGAAGTCCCATAAGAACACGCGTCTATGCACTATGATCCACGACGCAAGGCTCTTTGTCCTTAGCAGTAGATCCATTATCGAAAAAGCACCTCTTCAGATATATATCTCTGCTCTTGTTTTCAGCCCGGAAAAGAGCATTATTAGGAACCAGTTCTCAAATCAACTACCGAGCTGGATTAGCGGCCTTTCGATATTTGAAGAAGAATGGAATCCTTGTTTCCAGACCCTTGAGGGCCATTCAGCCCAGGTCTTGGCAGTAGTCTTCTCGCCAGATGGCAAACTCGTCGCCTCTGCATCATCTGATCACACCGTTAGGCTCTGGGATCCAACCACAGGAACGTTGCAAAACACGCTTGAGGGTCATTCAGACCGGGTTAACGCAGTGGTATTCTCCCCAGATGGCAAACTCGTCGCCTCTGTAGCTGGTGACACTATCAGGCTCTGGGACCCAACTATAGGAACTTTGCAAAGAACACTGGAGGGTCATTCAGCCCAGGTCTCGGCAGTGGTCTTCTCACCAGACGGCAAACTCGTCGCCTCTGCATCAGATGATCGCACGGTCATGCTCTGGGACCCAACTATAGGAACTTTAGAAAGAACGCTCGAGGGTCATTCAGACAGGGTCTTGGCAATAGTATTCTCACCGGACGGCAAACTAGTCGCCTCTGCATCAGAGGATCGCACCGTTAGGCTCTGGGACCCAACCACAGGAACATTGCAAAGCACGCTTGAGGGTCATTCAGACCAGGTTAACGCAGTGGTATTCTCCCCAGATGGCAAACTCATCGCCTCTGCAGCTGGTCACATGGTCATACTCTGGGATACAACCACAGGATTATCACAACGCAATTTCGACGAATTCGCCCTCATCAGAGCGGTGACCTTCTCGCCGGATGGCAAACTCATCGCCTTTGCAGCTGGTCGCATGGTCGTGTTCCGGGATCCAACTACAGGATTATCACAAGGTAATCTTGGCAGTTCGAGCCTCGTCAAAGCAGTGGCCTTCTCACCAGATGGCAGACTCGTCACGTCTGGGTCAGCTCGTGGCACCATCAGGCTCTGGAACCCAAGCACAGGAACATTACAAAGCACGCTCGAGGGACATTCAGACAGGGTCCGCGCAGTAGTCTTCTCGCCGGATGGCAAACTCATCGCCTCTGCATCGTCCGATGGCACTGTCAGACTCTGGAACTCAAGCACAGGGACATTACAAAGCACGCTCGTGGGACATTCAGACAGGGTCCACGCAGTAGTCTTCTCGCCGGATGGCAAACTCATCGCCTCTGCGTCGTCCGATGGCACTGTCAGGCTCTGGGATGTCAAGTCTCAAGAATTCATTCAGGCTTTTGCTATTGGCTATGCACGTAAATTATCATTCAGCATTGATGGATCCTGTCTCTGGACGGATATAGGCTCAGTTAAGCTAGGACATCCCTCTTTGTGTCAGACTGAAACCTTCCCTTATTCGTCGTATTCTTTGGACCAGAGCCGACAGTGGGTGACTTTCAACTCACAAAACATCCTTTGGCTCCATCCTGATCGCAGGCCTACAGATTTTGCTGCACGTGATCACACACTTGTGATTGGACATGGCTCAGGGCGAATTACTTTCATAAGATTTGAACGGGAATTTCGGGGCCAAAATATTGGGTAACTTTACGAACTGGTTAGCAGATCTAATTTACCGATGCTGTGTGGAACTTAGCTGTCTCACAAACATTTCTGGCTCAGATCATCACACCTATGGCTTCTAGCAGCCGTCACTAGATCAGCATCGACAGCGCCCGTCTCAGATTGCTCTTCTATGTCCTCGTCCTCGGCCTCAGAACCTGAATCCGAATTCAATGCTTGTTCGCCGACTTTTCGTGCAATGTCGGGTCGGTTCGGGTCCATAACCCGGATGAGGACGAAGTCCCCTTGACTTGGACGGGTCTGTCGCCGATTAGGTCTCTTGCATCTTCGGGAGGCAGGAGGGCTGACGTTCTGAGCAGTCGACGAAATGGTAACTTGCTGTGTCACAACTGGGGGTGGTGAGGGTGAGGGGATTGCTTTTGGTCGGACGGGAGCGAGGCCAGGAGATCGTGGGAAAGCGTCGTCTGAGTCGTAGTTGAGGGACATCCTTGCAAGGGAGGAAGATGGCTCTGAGAAATCGAGGGCAGAGAATGCGCGGGCGCTGAAGCTGCGGTCGCCATTTAGTTGAGTCCAGCGCGAACAAGTTCGCCCAAAGCTCTCTACCGTTTGCCAGCGCTAGCAGGGAGGGCGGCCGACCCGCTCCGGTCATAAGGTTGTGAAGGTCTACTTTTTGAGGTTAAAGAGTGGAGAAGAAGGCGGGTAACTGTGGTTGGCGTTGGAACCTACAACTAAACTGTTCTTCGGTGTGGCGTTGTGGCGGTCAAGCACCGCCGCATTCATTCGCCACATGTGGATGAGTGCAGTGCTTAACAGTACAAGCACTCAAAATAGTGACACATCCCTTCACAAATTTGCACCACTTGATGTATTTGCCGAGCCCCACCCAAACAATCCAAATCTGCCCTGGTGGGTTGCCTTTTCTGGCCTTTGCCTGCCTACATTAGAAGGCTGCGGGGTATTTATGGCTACCTACTAGGTAACGCAACTTCACTATAAAATATATAATTAACTACATACCTAAGCTGTAAATAAAGAGCTTCTAAACATATTAGATTTCTTAAGTTAGTTGATTTTCAGCAAAGGCTCTCTTTAACCACCACTCCATAAATTACTTATAGTTTAGTAGGTTTTTGGGCTGACTTAAGGCTTTCAAAGAAATATAACTAAGTTACTATAAGTAAACTACTTAACTCTATTCTACTATAGTAATAAAACTACTAGCATTATAAGCAGCTATAATATAGCTCTATTTATTAGTATACTAACTATAATAAATACTTTTTTTAGACTTATAATTAAGCTAGCTATAGTTTTATAGCTTTTGTATACTAGGTTAGCACTTTTAGTTAGTAGTTATCTACTAGTTCTTTATCTAGAATTCAAGTAGGCTATTCTATTAGGTGGTTCTAGAAAAATTTAAATAAGTAATAAAAATAAGTTAAAACTTAATATAGGTAATTTATAGCTAAGTAATCTAAAGTAGATTTTTCTATAAATTAATAGTACTTTTATTTATTTAGTGTTTAGAATTTATGTGTTTAAACACTCTCTAATTTAAGATTAACTTTAGTAAACTATTTAAACTATATTATACTTAGTAGCTAGTGCCTTATGTATTAAAGAGTACTATAAAATATTTAATTTTTAAAATATTTTTAAATTATATATTAAATTCTTATCAAGAACAGTTTACAAATTAAAATTCAAGTAAATAATAGCTAGTATTTTTCTAGTTATATACTCTACTTACTTTTAATATTTTATATTTAAATATTATGTTATAAATGCTAATATCCTAATTACAGAAAACATATTAGTTAGTATTAAAAGTTTTTAGAATCTAGGTTAGTCTATTATTATAGTACTATATTTAAGGTAACAGAATAACTTTTTTATTAAACTCTATTATCTTTAATCTTAACTTTACGAGCTTAGTAAGTACTATATTTATAATATAACTTTTAGTATTAGCTTATACTTTCTCTTTATATAAGATATATTTTCTAGTATTAATATACTTCTTTTTATTTAGTATTTAGTATTTCTTTTTAACACGTGAGTTAGGAATGCCTTTTTAAAATTCTATTTTAATAAATATAAGTCCTTTTTTATCTAAACTACTGTTTATGAGTTTAGGTATTTTAATCTTAGTTTATAGAAATAGCCTAAGTATAAAAGCTTTAATTTAGAAAAGCTTTTTAATAAAAAAATTAATAATATATTTTCTATACTAGTTTTTTTACTATCTTTTAGATAGAACTTTATATATAATAAAAATAATAAGAGTCTAGCTATAAGTTCTAAAAGCTATACTATAAACTTTCTTTTTACTAAACTTTATTAATAGTATTATAACTACTATATCTATAGGTGTTATCTAAAAAAGTAAAAATAATTTTTAAATATAAGTTTAATATTACTTTATATCTTTAATACTTTATTTTAAGTTAGGTGTTATAAAACTTTATAAAAATAGATAGCTATAATAGAACTCATACCTTCTTATAAAGTATTAAAGTTAGGAAAAAAACTATATTATATAAAATTACTAAAATTATTAATACTACTAAAATAGCATGTATTTTACATTGTAACTAGTTAAAATTATTATAATAGTTTAATACTTAATTATTCTACTTTTATAGAGGTAAATACAGTTCTATAGCTTTATAAGTAATTATTAATACCATACTTAATTTTCTTCTTTAACAGGTTATTAAATATTTTATAAAACTACTTAATATCTTCCTTTATAGTATTATAATACTTCTTATAAAAGTTTTAGTATATAACTTTAATTTAGGTCTCTATTATATTTATATTAGATAATAAGGAAGATACTTTAATATAGTCTATATTATAATAATTAATTAAATTTAGTACTTATTTAAAGACGTAAGTAAAACTAAAGTCTTAATATAGTATATAATTTTACTTAATTATAGCCTTTTAAAGCTACTCTAAAATCTTAATATATATTCTAGTATTTATTTTTCTATTAGAGTTACTAGTCTTGTATTTATAAGCTTAAGTAAAATTATAGTCTATTATATAAAAAATATAGAACTTTTATTTTCTATTTTTAATATCTTATTTTTTACTTTTTTAAGGCTTTGGCTAGTGTTATGGTTCGTTAGTTTCTACCTAAGTATTTAAGGCTTTTTAGTAAAAGTATTATTAGAAGACTTTTTTTAACTTCTATATACTTAAGGTTATTACATATAGTAAATATATATAGCTTTTATTACTATACTATAAAGACAATATATAGGTTGCTTTAATGTAGTAAGTATGTATATAATCTATATTAATACTTTAGTAATAATATAAGATTATAAAGTATCTTACTAATATAATATTCTAATAATATTAAAATATAGTAAGGTATAGTCTAACTAATTTATTATATAACGAATTCTAAAGAGTTACTTTAAGAATAAAAGATAAATATAAAAAAAAATTATCTAAAAGCTAAAGGGGACGCTCTTTATATAATAAATTCTTTATTTATAATTTATTAATACTTAGGCTTATTATAGCTACTTAGCCTTTATTAACTCTAATTATTTATATTATACTTATAACTTTATATGTGACACATTACGTGTCTTTTTTACTATTAATTTTATTAATTATTTTAATAATATTAGCTAGAAGCTCTGTTTTTTGCCTAGTTTTTTAAAGTATTTATTTTACTTTTTATTTAGTATTAAGTTTCTGCGCATGCTTTTTTGCTAATAGCTAGTAATTTTTTTTTAGTTAGTTTATTATTATAATAGTGTTACTTACTTTGCTTGCTGTAGGCTATATAATATTATAACTAGCTATACTAGCTATAACTTAGCGTAGAGCTTAGAATATAGCTAGCTTATACTTAAGCTATACACTACTCTATTTAAAAATAAGCCCCCTTTATACCTCTTCTCTCTCTATCTTAGTATAGCTAAAATAGAGCTAACTTATTTTATTAATCTATATCTATACTATAACGCGTGAAGACTGAGCCCGTTATTATAATCACCTCCTAATTATAATTATAACTTATAATAAATCTATGTTTATTACTAACTATAATATTTACTCTTTTTTTAAATTTTTAACTTAAAAGTTTTTTCTATTCTAGGCTTTAAGTATAAGAAAAGCTTATTCTCTTAAAAATATTATAAGTATCTCTAGAATTTCTTTTCTCTTTTATTTCTAATAATACTTAAGGTTAAATCCTCAACTATCTATAATTACCATTTCGTGAAATTAATTTAAAATTATAATTATTTCATGCTAATCCTGTATAGTTTATGTAAAAAAAAGAATTTTTATTATTTTATAAATTTCTTATCTAGTTATTGCTCTAAATGTATCGAATATTCTTAAAAGTATAATCTAGTAGTTTTTATTTAGAAGTTTAATAAATTTTTTACTGAAAAGAGATAACTCTAAAAGTAGTTAAAGCATACTTAAAACTTTAAGCTAGAAACGTAATCTTATTAGTAATAATTACGTAAGTAGTTTATTTTAATTAATAGTTATAAGTATAAGCTATTTGCCTGTAAGCTTACTTTAATTAAAGAGATATAAAATCTAAAAAAGAAAAAAAAATAAAAGATTTTTAAATTATTATAACTTATAATATCTCTGTTTACTGTTTTTATTAATCTTTTTTTAAATATTTCTTTTAACTAAGAGGCCGCGTAGGCTTTCTTTTAGAATTTAGTATTATTAAATTCTCTAAATAAAATTAATTAATTATTTTAGAATATTACTTTAAGTTTTTAATAGATTTCTAGGTATTTTCTTCTGGTCTATAGTTTTTTTATTTAACTAAGTATTTCTACTAATATCTAAATTTTTATAGCTCTTAGATTTTTTTGACTTTATACTTTAATTAGTATAATTTTATATTTATGTCTGTTACTATTAGCACGTTTAGTAGTACTAGTTTAAATAATAATATATAAACTACTAAGTAAATTCTTATATTCTGTAGTAGTCTTAATTTATAGTTAATTAATCTAATAACTTTATTTATTTTAAATAGTTTGATTCAAACGTAGTCTAGTTTCTTACTTAGTTATTTAGTTTTTAAATTTTTATATAGCAGGAAAACTTTATCTTTCTTTTTAAGAATTAGTTTTCTAACTCTTAACTTATTAGCACTTTTCGTAATTTATAAGTTTTTTAAAATAATAATTCTATTAAAATTATTATATAAGTTTTATAGCTGTCTGGTTTTATTTTAGGCTTAAAATAATTTACTTTTTAGATTACATAGTTTTCTATAAGCTAACGGGTTATACCTGTAATTAATATAAAATAGTAATATATTAGTTATAAATAATCTTACACTATTATAAATAAACTATACTAAAGGTAATAACTTAATTTAATTTTCTTAAGAGTAATTAATATATATTCTTGAGTATTATTTTAAGGTCTAATTAGTATACTTTATTTACCTATTTATTTAAGAATAGAAGCTTATTAAGAGCTTGTTTTTTAACCCTAATCTAGCTAACAAGATTTTCTAAAAATAAGAAGTAAATAATTTATTTTAATTAGTAATAAACTTTTTAGGCAACTTATGTCTTAAGACTACTATTTTTAAAATATCATGTATTAGTTCTTTAGCTAATAAATCCATAACTATTAAATTAAAATATATATACTTAGTTAGTTTATTTATAATAATAAGTATTATATTATATTCTCTATCTATTTCTAGTTTCTTGAATAATAGTAGTCCTATAATAAAGTCTATTAAAACTAACTATTATAGTTATTTTAATGCTTCTAGTAGTTATAAAAGTTTATAGAGTTTATATTATACTAGTTTATTCTTTTTATATTCTAGGTAAGCTTTAATTACTTTCTTTACTTTTTATTTTAACTTTTTAATATAGAAATTCCTAGAGATTTACTTTATAGTTTTTTTTATTTCTTAGTATTTATATGTAATAGCTTTATGATTTTCTATAATTAATTTCTTATATAGCTTTTCTAGCACATAAATAAGTTCATTTATATATATGAGTTTTAATTCTAGATTCTAAGAATTTTATTACTTAAAATTCTAAATTTTTTTTATTTAGTAATCCTTAACTCTAGTGACTGCTATAATTCTTAGATAATTATAGCTTAAAAATCCATCTAATTCTACTATTAATATTACGTTTAATATTAGTTTTTAATATTCTATATAGTTTAGTTATTAGCTAAGTGTGTTTGCTGCTCTGTTTTTAATTTCTTTTTAATAAAATATCTTAAAATTATAAATAACTAGTATTTCTAACTAGCGTATCTATTTTTAGTTTAGCATTTTTATAATAGTAAAGCTTATTAAGTTCTTATAATCTAAAAAAACTTCTACTTAATACTTAGCTTCTTTAAGGTAAATTTACTATTTTTTAAATACTATTACTACTATTAATAGTTTTTTATTATAAACATTATAGTTTAACTCAGCTCTTATAAGTTTCTTTAATAAATAGTTTATAGAATAAAGATATTTATTATTATATTATTAACTATAGACTACTCTTATTACATAATCAGATGCGTTTATTTTTAGTATAATAAATAATTTTAAGTTAAACATTTTTAATATTAGTGCCTAAGTAAATTTATTGTTAAGTTTTATAAATACTTACTATTATTCTTATCTCTAATTAAATTTATTATCTTTTTTAGTTAACTTTGTTAAAGGTGTTTATTATAGGTTACTAATTTACTAACGTAAATTATACTAGTAACTAGCCGTCTAATTAATTATATAACACTTAGTTAGTTCTCTTACTTCCAGATTAAATAGCTTATTAGACTTAGTAGAAGTTAATTAACTTAGTAAGAAATAGAAAGAGATAAATATAGTAAATTAAGATTTAACAAAATAGTATTAAACTATTTCACTTAAGGTGTAAATCTTAATTTTAGAGTAACTATAAAGAATTAAAAGTAATTATAAACTATCTAATGTCTCATACTTATAGTAGATCCTCGTGCGTATATTGTATACTGCTTAGCTATATATTAGATACTGCTAGAGGCTGCTAGAGGCTGCTAGAGGCTTTGTTACCTTACTCCCCCTCTATCTGCCAAGCCCTGTCCTATCACGTGGGTAGATGCTCCGTATCTGCCCACATGGTTCCGTATCTTTATTCTCACTTCTTAGCCTATGCTTTAGCCTGTGCTAATGTGTCCCATGCCTGCTTACAATTCTTTCTCTCAAGCTCAAACATACGTTTCCATTCTAGAGCTTCATTGGCTGTTGTTACCAGTTCCTTCAGCTCCTTAGGTGTAGTTACCTTTTTATTACCGTCCATAACACTATCCCCTCCTTCTAAATCTTCATCTTGGAAGATAGTTTCTCTCTTCTATAAGCAGTATAAAGGCAGCAGGTCTTCCACTCTGTGTTCCAGACTATAAGACCCTTGACTTCCTTTTCTCCCTGCCTAGCTTCCTAATGATGACATGTCCTAAGTCGTCTCTAATACATGCTTACTGTCTAGCTTCTCAGATCTATAACAAACCCTGTCACATGCTGACACCTTGCTTGAATTATTCCTGCTGAGGCGATGACTGCCTTGTGAATCTAAGTTCCAGCTGTTGCTCCGCCTGCGCTGACCGCAACGTGAAGTGTGATCTAATTATGTCATAATTAGAATGGAATCACCTTAACCGTGACAAAGCAAAGCTTTGTTATTAACTTGACTCCATTAAGGACCAGCGTTCTGAGCTCCGTGCTTGTGAGCTACAACTTTAGCGTGAACTCACGCAAGTGGATTCAAAAGAGAAGGAAATATTTGATCAAGAAATAGCCTTAATTCGTGAGGTCTAAGTTCTTGAAGAGGAAGAGACTTGTTCTCAGGATCAAGAAACTTGCACACTGTAACCTGTAGTTTAAGCTTCTTCCCAGCCTGTCGCTTCGCCTTCCCTATCCTTCAGTTTTAATTAGAATGTGTTACATTTGCCTTATCCCTGGGATGTGACCTTAAAGCAAGCCCTTTCTGGCTTATCTGGTAATACTGGTTAATCAGCTCTGAACTATTCCTTAGGTTCCTGATTAGTTCCCATGTGTCGTCTTCAGGTCTGTAATTCTTTTATCTAACTAGATACTTCCACTAACGCCTAAACTACTAGTAGTCCAAAATTCATTAGACTTCGTACTCAGTAGTGTCTTCCTTAAGTTTAAGTCTTGTCTATAGTTTGGCGTTTTGTAGTGCTGGTTCTAGTCTTGAAACATGAAAAACTAGGTGAATCTGCATATTCTTGAGTAGTTGTAGTTTATAATTCATAGGTCCTGTTTATCATTTAATCTTAAATAGTCCTAATTTAATATAATCCAGTTTTTTTAATGGTTGTTTTATTTCTAGATTTTTTTATAGTAGGAAAACTCTATCCCCCTCCTTAAAGATTAGTCTCTTAACTTTAGATTTATCTTTCTATTGCTTACTGAGGTCTCCTCTCTAGGTAATTTTTCTTACTATTTCTTAATAAAGTTATTACAACTTCTTAATCTTTATTCTTGCTAATTCTGATATTTTGTCTAGTTTTTGTGGTTCTTAATAAGCTGTAGGCTTATAACCATAATTCGTAAAGAATAGTAATCTTTTAGTAGTTAATAACTTTACAGAGTTATATATAAACTTAGCTATTAGTAGTAAGTTAATCTAATTATCTTATTATTTATTAACGTATATCTGTAGATATTATTCTAATATCTAATTTATCCGTTTTATTTATTTATCTATTTATAGGTGAAATGCTGTTAAGAGTTAATACTTAGCTTCTAGCTTTTCTATAAATATCTTTTAGAATATTAACGTGAATAATTTGTCTCTGTCTGTGATAAATTCCTATAGCAATCCATATTATACTATTAGTAGTTTAATAAGTATAGTTACTAATTCATCTACTTTAAACTCTATATACGTTGGTTTAAAGTATACTTATTTTATAAGTTAGTTTACTATAACTAGTATTATATCGTACCATTAGCCTTAAAAGGTAATTATTATTAGTACTTTTATAATAAAGTCTATTATAACTAATTTTTATAGTTAGTCTGGTGAAGGGATTAGTTGTATAAGTTTATATTCCTTATATCTTAATACTTTATTCTTTTTATACTTAATATATTCTTAAAGAATAGCTCTGACCTTTTTCTATATTCTAGAAATCTAAAAGTATCTGTTAATTTATTTTATAGTCTTTTTAATTCCTTAATACTTATATATCTTAGCTAAATGTTAGTCTCTAATAAGTTTAGTCTATAGTACTTCTAGTACGAAAATAGTTCCAGTTTCATGCTATTATAGTTATTTATAGTTATATTCTCTAATTTGTTTTTACTATGTATTTTTAATAATAACTATAGCTTTAATATTTATTTATAAGCTTCCTAGAGATCTATTTAATTTTTATTTAAGTATTATATTATAGATTTCCGGTATGTCCCTTATGTAATCTACTTTTTAACTAAGTATATCAGCTACTATATTTTCTTTTCCTAATTTATAAAGTATTTAAAAGTTAAATATAGAAACTAGTTTTTATTATCTAACTTATCATTAATTTAACTTTTTTATTATTATAAATACTGTTAGATTTTTATGATTTAAATATATAATAATTTAATACTTAGCTCCTTCTAAGTAATATCTCTATTTCTTAAATGCTTAAACTATTACTAATAGTTCCTTATCATAAATATCATAGTTTAATTTAGTAGTTATAAGTTTATAAGATAAAAAATCTACTAAATATTTATATTTATTATTTTATATTTATAATAAAATAGTTTTTATAGCTCTGTCTAATGCATCCGCATGTATCTCTATTTAAAGTCATAAGTCAAATATTTTTAATATTAGTAGTTATTAAAACATTTTTTTTAATATTATAAAAGCGTTTTTCTTGTATTATTTCTACTTAAATTATTAATTCTTTTTTAGCAGTTCTATTAAGAGTGCTATGATTTTTAAGTAATTCTTAATAAATTATTAACAGAATTCTATAAATCCAAAAAAAATAAACTTCTTTAGTATTTATTAGTGTAGGCTAAGATAGTATATTTTTTATCTTATTAGAATTAACTACTATTTTATCTTAAGATATTAAGTATTCTAAGAACTTAATTTCTTTTCTATAGAATATGTACTTCTCTGTTTAAATATATAGCCTATATTTCTTAAGCTTTTATAATACTCTCTTAGTGTACTTAATATATTCTTTTAGTATTCTATTTATATATATAAACATATTATTAAAATATACTATTATAAATACGTCTAGGTATTTTCTTAGTATATAGTTAATAATTATCTAGAATGTTACTAGTGCGTTAGTGAGTTCTATTAATATAACTAAATATTTAAATAACTTATATCTTATTTTAAATACTATTATCTATTTGTGTTCTTTAGCTATTTATATTTAATAATATCTATTTTTAATATTAAAAAGGCTAAACTATTTAGCTCCTCTGAGTTTATTTATAAGTTATAAAATTAATAATATTAAATAATAATTCTTTACTATAGCTTTATTAAGATATCTGTAATTAATATATAGCTTTAGCTTTTTATTTTTTTTTTAGTATAAAAAGCATTAATAAAGCTATCTTGCTTTAACTAGTTTATATATATCCTTTTTATTAATTTTTCTGTAAGAATTTTCGTAATTCTTCTTATTAATAAATAGGTACTTGATATAATGGTTCTAGTTTTAAATCTATTTCTTTTTTAAGTGTAATTTTATAATTTTAGTCTTAGTATTCTAGTAATTAGTCTTTAGCTTTTTTAAAGAACTATTCTCTAAATTCCTCTTAGTATTCATCTGGCATAATAAATATAGTATTATAAAATATTACTTTCTTTATTTATATTATAGCTTTTATTTATCTATGGTAGTCCCTTCTGGTTTCTATAGACATTATTTTCTAGTTAATTATTAAATTCTATTATACTAGCTAATTTCATCCTAAGATAAAATCTTTACTATTTAGATCTATAATTTTAATACAGCAGTTATCTATATATCCTGCTGCTTTAATAGTTATATTTCTTATTTTAAAATTAATTAGATTTTTTTTAAATATTGCTAGACTATTGTCTATGCGTCTTACTTATATAAGTTTATCTAAAACTCTAGTTAGTATCTAGTATCTTTATATTTACTTATTTAATATAAGTATTTTACTAGCTCTACTGTTTATAAGTGCTAGTATTTAGTTACTATTAATATATACGTTTACGTATAGCTTATTTTCATGTTTCCTTTAGTTTAATTATATATATATAATTAATATATTATTTCTAACCTTTAGTTCCTAGCTCTTTAGTAGCTTAGTTATAGTCTATTAGTCTTTTAGTTTTTTATTTATAACTAACTTCTAAATAGCAGTTATTTCTTTAGTGTTTTTTTTTAGGTTTGTAGATTAAATATTTCTAGAGTTAACATACTTCTTTATTAAGTATTTTATGTGTATTTTTAGTCTATTCTCTATAATCCTAGCATTTCCATTCTAAAAAACATTCTTAATATGTGAGTTTTTTATGTGAGTCTGTAGCTAACTATTTTTCTTAGTAATATTCAGCCTAATATTATTAGCATTTTATCTAGTATTTATCCTATAATAGTTATTTGTGTTTGTCTGAGTTTAGGTCCTGTAGTTCCTCTTCTAAATCCGTATAAACTAGTTCTTATTATAGGTTAAGTTTCTCTTTATTTGCTAGTTATTATAATACTTTTTTTATCTTTAGTCCCTTAATATATATAGCGTGTTTATTCTATCTACAGTCCTTTTTTATATAGTTAGAGACTATATATATCTAGTATTTCTTTCTTATTATTCTGTTTACGGTGTTATTATCTTATATCTATAATATTAGTAAAGAGATTTCTTTATTCTTTTTGCTTTAATCCCATCCTAATTCTGAATATCTAACAGGGTGATAGTATATTGCATTAATTATAACTAATATAAATATCTATTTATAAATCTTATTTATCTATATAGCTAGTTTTTATTTATTTAATTTTTTATATTACTTATTTTCTACTGCCTGTAGTACTTATTAGTATTTATATATCTTATCTCTTAAAATAACTTCCTAGTATTTAGTAACACAGTATTCTCTTTAGTAATACTTTAATTTATATATTTAATAGTGTTCTTAGTGTATATGCTGTATAATTATTATAAATATTAACTTCTTACTCCTTATTATCTCTTAATTCTTTCTTTATCTGAATTTTTGATCTTCTTTGTAGAATAGTCTACCTTCTTATTTTATAATCTCATAAAACCTTTATATCTTCTTCTTAGTTTCTGTGTTATATTATTAAATTATTGCTTCTTATATTATAGTAATTATATTACTAGGTTATTCTACTAAATAATTCTTAACTTACTAATACAGAACTTTATATTCTTATTTAAGATATATATAGCTTCTATATATCCAGCATTATTCCTTCTAAATTCTTTTTATAATTATTTTTCTATTATAGTGTCTTTTGCTTATTCTACTTGGACTATAGTAATCTTAATTTCCTTAAGTGCTTTAGTCTAAACATAAGTCTTCTTAACATCTAATTATTATTATTTATAATTTTTAATAAAGTGTTTTTATTTTCTATATTTTAAGCAGGCTTTACGTATGTAGTGTTTTATTTATTTTTTAATTCACTTTCCTTACCCCTTTCTAACAAATATCTATTTAATATTAATATCTATTTTGTTATAGGTTTAGTTATCTTTTCTGGTTTTTTTTAGTATATAGATTACTAATCTTTCGCATGCCTTTTTCTTTTATTCTTATTAGTACTAATAGTTATTAATAGTTACTACTTATTCAATGATTTCTAATAAGATACTTAACTACTTTCCTTTAGAAATTTTATCCTTAATTCTGTTCTTTAGTCCTTTATAGTATATTATAATTAATAGTTAATCTACCTAATTAAGCTATGATTAGATTTATTTAAATTCTGCTATATAATTAGCTGCTAATATCTATTACTTAAGCTATTAAAGTTTTTAGATTACTTTAATTTCCTTATTAATTTCTCTAAAGATGATAATTATTTCTTATTTAAAATATTCATAACTTCTAAAAGCTTGTTATATATTATTATTATAGTTTATTAGTCCTATTACTCCCTAGTTAGGGTTCTTATTAGCTAAGTAATTTCTTACTAAAAGTTTAAACTATTATATAGCTCTACTTATTATATTTATACTAGTTACTAGAATCTAATCCTAATTAGTTAGAAATAATTTTTAATTAAACTAATAGTAGAGGTCTATAGCTGCTATGAAGATCTTAAGTTTATTTTAATTATTATTAAATTTTTTAAGAGACTATATTTTTACTGTTCCCCTTTCTTAATTTATTTTAATTTATTATTATAAACTTATTAGAGCGTTGCGTAACTTTATAATAGCTATTTTTTATTTTTAAATAATTTATTATACACTCTTCTGTTCTCTAGATGTATTTCTAGTTATAAATAAAAATTCTACTATAACTTCTTCTTTACTACTACTTTCTTTTAATAAGTAAAGTTCTTGTTTGTCCTTGTAATAAGTTATTATAGACTCTTAATAATTAGTTATTAGAATCTATCCAACGGCTTCTTTTACTTTTTTAAGATGGTAGTTATAATATTATAGGTTACTAACTTACTAACGTAAATTATACTAGTAACTAGCTATTTAACTAACTATATAATATTTAGTTAGTTTTCTTACTTCCGGATCAGATAGCTTATTAGACTTAGTAAAAGTTAATTAACTTAGTAAGAGATAGAGAGAGGTAAATATAGTAAGTTAAAATTTAACAAAATAATATTAAACTATTTTACTTAAGGTATGAATCTTAATTTTAGAGTAACTATAAAGAATTAAGAATAATTATAAATTGTCTGATGTCTTATACTTATAGTAGATTCTCTATGCGTATATTATATACTGCTTAGCTATATATTAAATACTACTAGAGACTACTAGAGACTACTAGAGACTCTATTACCTTATTTTTTTTCTATCTACTAAGCTTTATTCTATTACGTAGGTAGATGCTCTATATTTATCTATATAGTTTTATATCTTTATTCTTACTTCTTAGCCTGTACTTTAGTTTATGCTAATGCGTCCTATATTTACTTATAATTCTTTCTCCTAAGCTTAAATATATATTTCTATTCTAGAGCTTTATTAGCCGTTATTACTAGTTCCTTTAGCTTTTTAGATATAGTTATCTTTTTATTACCGTCCGTAATAGTGTCGTGATTTTTAAATATTTCTTTATAAACTTTCTATAGAAATTCGTAAATCCTAGAAAGAACTTTATTTTCTTAACTATTATTAGTATTAGCTAATTATGTATTTTTTATTAATTTCTTTAGATTTACTAAGATTTCTTCTCTTAAAATAATAAATCCTAGAAACTCTATTTTTGTAACGTGGAATTTACATTTTTCCGGCTAAATAAAAAGGTTATATTTTTAGAGTTTCTTTAAAACCTTTTTTATATATATCTTATGCTTTTTAAGTGTTTTACTTATATACACTAATATATTATCTAAATACACTATTATAAATACATTTAAGTATTTATAAAGTGCATGATTAATAACTACTTAAAAAGTTACTAATATATTTATTAATCTAAATAGTATAACATAGTACTTAAAGGGTTCATATCTTATTTTAAATACTATTAACTATTTAAATCTTTTTTAATTTGGATTTTGTGGTATCTTTTGTAGATATTAAATAGGCTAAATTATTAAGCTCTTTAGAATCTATCTATTAGCTCCTAAATTAATAATAATAGGTATTAATTCTTTATTATAGTTTAATTTAGTTATTTAAAATCTATATATAATTATAGTTTCCTATTTTTCTTGAGTATAAATAATATTAGTAAAGCTATTAGGCTCTTACTTAGTTATATATATCCTTTCTTAAGATTTTTTTTAATATACTATTTTAATTCTTCCTGTTATACTCTTAATAGAAGATATATTAATTCTAGTTTAAGCTCTTTCTTATTCTTAACTAGTATTTTATAGTTTTAAGGTTAATATTTTAGAAGTGCATTCTCCTTCTTTTTACTAAATAAATATATAAATTTCTTATATTCTTAAGGTATTTAGGCTTTAGTAGTGTCTAAAGCTTTTCAAATCCATACTATACTAATATTCTATAGTTATTATTATTATAATTATTATATAGCCTTATATGAGATTCTTTCTATTCTAGAGTGTTTACTTATTACTTTTAGTTTCTATATTTATACTACTTTTCTTACTAGATTATACCATTAAATGGTTTTTTATTACTAATTTATTATTAGATTATATAATAAGAGTTAATTCTATTCTAGAATTCTATTTAGCCTTTTTATGTCTAGAATATTAATATAGTGGATATCTCTATAGCTTGTTACTTCTAGCTTTGTTATTATAGTCTTTAGGTTAATCAGACCCTTTCTAAAGGTTACTATACTATTATCTACTTACCTTACCCTCACCAGATACGCCTTTTCTTAGTATGATATATTATTTTATTTGATTTATTAATTTAAAATAAATGTTCCGTCTGCTTTATTATCTACTAGTGTTTTTAGAAATTTTCCGTTTACTCTTTTACTAAGGTAAAGACATGGTTTTTGCTGCGCTTACTATAGTCTAAGAGTTCTAATAGCTATATCACTAGCTTAAGCTTCTTACTAGTAGCTATCTAGTTTTTTGATGTAGAATCGCACACGTTGTGTTTCTGATTCTTGTCTTTCAAGTTAAAGTGCTCTTTCTTAACGTGTATAGGGCAATAGTCGTAGTAGTATACTAAATGCGATAATTTGCTATACTCCTGTCTAGCTTCGTCTCCGTGAACTGGACATTTCTATCCTAGGAAACATTCCTTGTAAGAGAGTTTATGGTGCCATATGTCGTTCTGGCGCCATCCTATCTTATATCTCTCCTCCCTATGGTATCCGTATCCCAACATACATTTCTTCTAATATCATTATCGATGTAGGCGGTCTCACTGGCCGTCTTCGTCTTCTGTGTTAACTATAGTATCTGGGGCTTCTAGAACTTATCTATCAGGTCCCTATTTCTTCACCGCTTTTCTATATGCTTCCTTTCCTTTTGGTCCCCCCATTCGGATTAGATATGTCGCCCATGTACATGTTCTTCCTATGTAGTTAACTAACTTACAGATCCAGCATTCCTGATTCTTCAATTATTGAAAGACGTTAGTATCTTTGATTTATATAGTGGGCAAAGGCGTTTTTGCTCTATCATATTCACTGTCCTCGCTCTCTGGCTCGGTTTCTTGTGTTTGAGTCGGTTCTTTTCCTTAATTCTTAGAAACATACGGTTTTCTTTCTTGAACCTCTATAAGGAACTGAGACACTGCTCTTTCTGTAAGGCTGTTATGCTGTAGAAACGCTACTCACCCTAACTAGTCCTTTAAACTGTAAAATCCTTCTCCTAGCGTTGTCTCCCAATGCTTGATTTTACAATTCTTACCTATATATTAGTCTGATCTGCAGATCCAATATACCTCCCTATCTAGCTTTTACTAGATAGTTGTTGTCATGATTCCGAAAGCTTCGTACGTTGAAGGCTGGATTTCCTGGAATAGTTATCATTCCTTATTAATTTCTTGTAGTATGAGGGTTTGAGCCTCTAGACTTGCTACCTAGTGCTATTCTCTTACCACCCTCCTTAGTATCTTCTTAGATTATTACTAACCGCTTATGAGTTCGTGCTTTGTCTCCTAATGCTGTTTTTCACAATTTTTTCCATAGTGCCCATCAGATCCATAGATCCAACACTAATTGTTATTAAGTCTCCTGCTGATGACTTCAACTGATAAGGTTCCTGCTTACCACAAGTCCTATTCTGTGAGCTCAGGTTTCGTCCTTACCATCGTAACTCTTGATTTCTTGTCTGGGCATTCCTTCACAAAGTGTCCGATGTTACCACATTTAAGACATGCTTTCTTGTTAAGTCGCTTACGGCATTCTTAAGTCATAGGCCACTTTCTTAGCTCTTTTTTCTGTGATAGCTTCTTGGTCTGGACCTTGTTAATATCCATTTTGTTATAAGCCCATCCTTATTATATCAACGCCTTCTTTTTTCCTATGGTTATTACTTGACTCTTCTTGCGTTCTAATTCGCGCTTATACTACTAATTATTAATGCGTACAGCGGATTCTATAAGAGCGTAAAGGTTATCCGGTTAATCTCTTCTAGCTAGCTTATTTTTAATTCGATTCTTAAGTCTGGCGTAGTAAGCTGCTATTAATGGCGCGTTATTCTAGTTAATTTATGACTATAGCTATCAGAACTCTACAGTGTATACCGAAACTGATTTTGTTTACTTAAGGTTTTGTATCTTACGTTCTGCAGTGCGTTCTTTATTAATTTCGCTGAAAACCATAGTTATCTGAGTTTTGAAATCGTTATAACTCCGGAAAACCGCCTTTATCTCATTAGTCATTTCAGTTTCTTTGGTTTCCTTATCCATGTAATTCCTAGCTAAGGGCTTAAATTAGTCTATGGTTCTACCTTTTATGTTTATGCCAGCTGCGAGGATCCTATCCTGATTCTTAGAAAAAATGTTTTTATTAAAGCAGGTGTATATTTCTATTCTCGTTAAGAATCCTTTAAAGTGTTCACGTGTCCTGTTAAATCTTCTTAGTAATTATACCTTAATACTAGATACATAAACCCTTATATTAGTCTGGTTCTTTAACTCTATAACTATTTATTATAGCTTTAAGATCTATGCCTGTTATTGCTATATGATTTAGGCTGTAGATAATACTAGTACTAAGACTAAACTACTTAAACCTATTATTATTATATACTATTCACGTAACTTGTGGGTACTTATAGTGTTATGGTTTATTAGTCTCTACTTAAGTGCTTAAGGCTTTCTAGTAAGGATATTACTAAAAGACTCTTTTTTAGCTCCTACGTACCTAGAGTTATTATATATAGTAAATATACGAAGCCTTTATTACTATACTATAAAGATAATATATAAGTTGCTTTAACGTAGTAAGTATGTGTGTAATCCGTGTTAGTACTTTAGTAATAATATAAAGTCATAAAGTATCTTACTAATATAATATTCTAATAATATAAAGATATAGTAAGGTATAGTCTAACTAATTTATTATATAACGAATTCCAGAGAGTCGCTCTAAGAATGAAAGATAAGTATAAAAAAGAAAACTATTTAAAAGCTAAAGGGGACGCCTTTTATATAGTAAATTCTTTACTTATAATTTACTAGTACTTAGGCTTACTATAGCTGCTTAACCTTTATTAACTTTAATTACTTATATTATACTTATAACTTTATATATAAGACGTTACGTGTCTTTTTTGCTATTAGTTTTATTAATTATTTTAATAATATTAGCTAAAAGCCCTGCCTTTCGCCTAGTCTTTTAGAGTATTTATTTTACTTTTTATCTAGTATTAAGTTCCCGCACGTGCTTTTTTACTAATAGCTAGTAATTCTCTTTCAGTTAGTTTATTACCTCCTAATCGTAATTATTATTTATAATAAACTTATGCTTATTACTAACTGTAATAGCTAGCTACTTTTATTATATTAAATATTTTTTAATAAGTACCTATTACTACGTTTTTGTTTTATATTCTTAATATAATAAGACTTTATAAACTAGTAGATTTTATTATATTAAATAAATATTTACTAGCTAAAGCTTATAGGCCTAAGTTAAAATTAAAGTTTATACTAAATTACTTTCTTTTACTATAAGTTTTTATTAAAAAAAATTTTAATAGTAGTTTTATAAGTCTTTATACTAAAGACATTAGTAATATAATACTAAATTATTTATTATAAACAAATATTAAAATTGTCTATTTTTTTTAAATCTTGTTTTTTTAAACTTTTAGCTACTAGCTTTTTAATACTAGCTTTATACTAAAGCTCTTTCTATAAAAAGGTCTTTTTATTAAATTTATAGTTATTAATATAGCTAGTAATAGTATTAGCTTTTTAGTTTATAAACTAATAAAAAAAATTTAATAATTTTTTTATAAATAGAAGTACTAATACCAAAAATATTATAAAAATTATTATATATAAAAGACTAGTTTATTTTCTTTATAATATATAGAGCTTTAAAATAAGTAGCTTATTAAAGTATAAGTAATTACTTATAAATAGATTTAAATTAGTTAACTACTACTAAAAGTAGTATATTAAATAATTTCTACTATTTATTATGTGTTTTAAGTATTTTAATAAGTATATTATAATAAAAAACAGAGCTTAATTAAGTATAATATAAATTGTTTATGTGTTAAACTTAGTTTAAGTTAATAATACTAAAATATAAACTCTATATTTTTTTTTTATATTTTTACTTTATAAAAACTATAATAAGTTAAAATATAGTCTAACTCTATAAACTTAAACTTTAGTAAACTAAAGTACTTAGCTTTTAAACTATAATTAGTTTATGTAATAGCTATTTAAGCTAAAAGAAACGTAAAATAATATTTACTAATAAAGTTTTAACTTATACTAAAAAAGTATAATAAAATAAAAATATAGTTTAACTAAAATATTATAAACTATATACATTAAAAACTATATTAATATAAGTTTAAATTAAGTTTATTTTAATTTTAAGTTTAAAGTTACTAATAGTCTTTATATTATATAATAAGGTTTATTAAGTAAGTAGGTTTAAAAACTAACTTTATTACTTATTAATTAAATATAACTTAGGTAGACTAATTCCTTAAAGTAGTTATAATATTATTTAAATAAAGTTAAGATTTTTTTACATACGTTATTTATAAATACTTTTATAAACTTTTTTAATAACTTTTTTTAAATAGTTACTTTAAAGCCCTTTCTTTAATTTTTATATACTATTTACTTTTACCTAATATTTACAGTTTAAAATAGTAGTATAAATAGTAATAAGTTTAAAGATACTCTAAATAAAGTGTGTTAATAAATTTATAAACTTTTTATTTAGCCTAAGAATTATAATATTTCTAGTAGTAGAAAATAGGTAAGTGTAGTAGATTTTATATTTATAACTAATAATAATAAAAATAGATTCTAAAAAAGCCATAATAAAGTAGTTACCTATATTAATATTAGTATTTTATAAGTTATTTAAATTATAACCAGCTTTAAAATTAAATATAGGTTTACTTTCTAATACTAGAGCTCTAAAAAAAATTTTTTTTACTAACTTTATCTTCTTTTATAAACTTACTACTATCTAAATACCTATTTATAACTCTACTTTTTTCTAGTTACTATTCTTTAACTTAACTTTAATCTCTAAAAAGAGGACAGTACATAAAGTAAAATTATTTATAGTATAAAAGATATTTATTATATTAACTTTCTTTAACTAGTTATATAGTACGTAGAAATATAGATTAAAGTATAAATATAAAAAGTAGAAATTAGTTTTATAAAAAAATAACATTTTTTATTTAGTATAAAGAAGTTAGGTATATAAAAAAAGTATAAAATATTTATACTATAGAATTACTTATAAGTTTAGTAGTAAAAGTATTTAAAGAAAGTAGAACTTACATACTTTTAGGCTACTACTTATTTTTACTATAAAGTTTAATAGTAAGTTTAATAAGTAGCTAAATAATACTAAAGTATTATATATTATTATTTCTTTTAAACTATATATAGAGAATAGTACTCTTAAATGTCTTCTTTACTTATTATAGAATGTTAATAAGTATAAAGTCTACTAAAGTATACTTATTTTTATAATTAAAGGCCTTTTTATTAATAGGCTCTATAGTTATAAATAGATAAAAGTTTAGGTTTTACTTAATTATATTCTTTAAATCTTCTAAAATATAGCTACTCTTAAAAAATTACTAACTACTTTTTTAACTATTTTAAGTATGTTATATTATTATCTAATAGTAGCTTAAGTAGCATAGTTATAATAAAAAAAATTAAAAGTTAAGTAGTTTATAACTTTATAAAATAGTAACTTAAACTAAAAGTTTACTTTACACTATCTATTATATACATAAGTATATAAGTACTATGTAAGTATTAGGCTTATAAATACTATACTTATATAAGTAAAGTATTATAAGTACTATACTTATATAATTACAAGTACTTATATAAAAGGTTATATAATATACTAAAAATAGTATAGTATTTACAATATTATAGAGTTGGCTTTTAAATTATTTTATAGTACTAAATTTATATTTATATTATTATTATTAAGCTTTAGATTACATTCTAGACTTAATCTACTTTACTAGATAGAATAATTAGCTTTTTATATAGCTAGTTACCTATATATTCTACTTTCCTAAGGTTTTAATATATAATCTATAGTTTATTTTATAAGGCTATATAATAAGTACTTAAAAAGACCTTTTTTAGCTCTACTAATTTAAATAGGATTAAAAATATATTAATTACTATATAATTAAGTTATAAATACTTCTTATACTATTTAATATATAACTATTATTTTAGAGGTATATAGTCTATCTTAATAGGTAACATATTAATAAAGATATTTAAATTATTTATATTAGTATAAATTACCTTCTTTTTTACTTCTATATACTTAAGTAAAAATACTAATTAATTATTTCTTTTCTTTAAAAGTACTAGGATATTTCTAAAATATTCTAATTTTAGTAGAATAATTAAATTATACTCTTTTTTTTAAATTTTATAAATACTACTAATTATACTCTTATACTAGTTTAAGAGCTAGTTTTATTTAATATAAGCTTATTATTTCAATGAATTAAGTAGTAAGATAGTAGTGTATATAGAGACGTTTTTAGTTATAATATAATATTTATTTAATATAAACTAGCCCATTTTAATTACATAAAGTATATATTTATTAAGTAAACTAAAGTTTAAGTATTATACCTAATTAACTAATTAGTAGACTATAAATTAATATATTAAAATATTTACCTTTACTTATTTATAATAGAGAAGTAAAGTATCTATTAAAATAAGAAATTATAAAATAAAAGAATAACTACTCTTAGTGTATAAAGTTACTAATATAAAGAGTTAGAGAAAAATATATATTTTACTTAGTAAATTCTAATCTAACCTATTAAGAATGTTGTCTTTTAGTTTAGTATTATAATTAAGTAGAAACTAATAAATTTGTGTTTTTTTTATAATACTATTAATAACTTTATACTATAAAGACTATTGGGTGGCATTATTAACTTCTAAGCTTAAGTTTATAGTATTTTACTAGCAATTACTATAAAGTAATGAATTATAAAGTTAAATAGTAAAATAATAAAGTTTTTATAGTATAGAAATACTCTACTAACTACTATAACTTCTATTAGTAATTAGCTACTAATTAGTTTTTTTAATTAATTTAACTTTATTACCTTTTTTTAAAGGTTGTTTTTACTATACTATATTATTTACTAAGGGCCTCATATAATAGATATCTACACTAAGTGTAATAGAACAATAGTTAAGTATATTTATACTATATATATTATTAGTGGCGTTAAGGGCTGCTTTAAGAGCTTCTTGTAAATAAGTAAAAAAAAAAGAATTATAAAGAAAGGTTAATAATATGTTCAATACATTATATATAGTGCTATTTAGAATTAAAGTTAATTTACCTAATATTAGTATTAATCTAATTAACTAGGGAACCTAATTACCTTAAGTAATGCCTTTAGGATCTTAGATAATAACTCTAAGTATGTATTGTTTGAAGTGGCATTGTCTTCTATATAGTAGCCTACTTTCTAGATGTTAAAAGTGTGTAGAACTTTGGCGATTAAAGCCGTTTATACCTCGCCACTATGGCTGTACTAGTATTCTGGTAGTCTTAACAGTACTTTTTAAAGCTTATGGTCCTTATCAACCCATTAAGTACACACTACTAGCATAGCATGACGATGTGGTGACGTCTAGAGGTCAGTTAAGATGTGGATTATTAATTAAGTGTTCTAAAGGGTCTCTCTCAACTATAAGGTATACAGCCCAAAGTTTGCATCAATAATCCTTATAGCCTTATTATAGAATATAATTAGAAGATCCTCAATCATAAAATTACATGCTAAAGCGAGGTCTTTCATCTTATCCCACTTAACTACCAAGAATGAGACTCAACACCACGTTAGAAGACCCATAATTACCTCGCTGTATCGTTGCGCATTGAAAGCATTGCGGAGACCACTATCAGATAAACGAGTGACCACGAACGAGTCCATTGACGTCTTTGTTGATGCCCATGAGGATCGAGAAGCTTCGCTGCCCCGTACTAGCCGCAGGTGCTGACTTTGAGCATGCTGTATAGCGTTATTCAGATATCTGCTGCTCCAGCGGTTTGTGCAATTGATACAGACATATTCCCTACAGCCTAGTGTTTTGCAGGCTTTCCCCGGTTAAGTCTGATCTTTATTAGGATAATCAATACAAAAGAATGAGTAGAAATCCCAGTATAGTTTCTAGATTGCGGCTAGTGAGGCTGGAGGTGTGCTAGCCAGCGATGAAGAAGACGACGCCATGATTATAATTGACTAGGTTATTTGAGGGTGGAATGGGCATGGAAAGACTTGTGTTGGAAATGGATAGAATTGAGTTCGTTATCGTGTTAAAACCTGCAGTAAGGACTGACTACATAAATACTCGCGATCCATAGCTGCCTTCGCAGCCATTAGTCGTAGTGGAGTCATATACAGGCTACAGCCAAGGCAGCCATGGTGAGGACGAGATGGCGACAGGCAGCTAGATAGAACTCCCGTCCTGATTGACGTTCTAATAGGTTATACTATTTTTCGCACTTGGACGAGTCGTGTGTGATATTGGGGCGATTTCCTTGATCAAATCAATTGATAAGATGTAATTTGACCAATCAGAAGACGCTCCTTATATGAGTACTACTGTAGTATGGGAGGCTCCGTGAGTACTACACTCACATAGTTATATGAGTACTACACTCACATACTCACGTAGTACTCATATAACTACACTCATATACCCATGTATGGCCCGTCGCGGTCAGGATGGTGCGCTCAGACACGACGACGCTGCCAGCGCACGACGCACTTTATCCAAGGAGGGAGTCATCCTCTTTACGCCGTCTTTTGCTTAGGCTGGAGCTATATAGGGTATTGCCGTTATCCATGTCACACAGCAAGGCGTCTCAAGGTCACTTTAGCAGTCGTGGAGCTGTAGCTACTGGCGATTTTAGAAGAATCAGTAGGCGAAACGGCGATACGTTAAGTGCTGGATCAAGGGAGGAGAGCAGCCAGTCTTAAATTCGATCAAGGGAGTGCGAGGAGACGAGAGAGAGAGAGGAAGAAGCCATGGCGGCCAGGTAATGAGAGAGGAGTTGTTAATGGATGCAGGACTCGGTGGGGTAAGCCGTTGTTCTGCCGAGCGGCATTTCCCCAGCAACGCCGAACGGTTAGCGCTCCTCTTAATTGGGAGGAAGCCAAGACACAGTAGGCCTTCCGCACAAAACGCCACGATTTCAAGCTTCTGTGGATTAAGTATTAATCGTTAGTTGTGGCTAATTGGCCGTTTTATTTCGTAGTGGATCCCGAACCGGGTTGCCTGGCCCGGGATCTAGTACGGTCCCAAAACTTTAAACCCTTCCAAGCGACCAATATCAAATGCTGCCTAGTTGTAACACGGCTAGCCCTAAAGTCTTTCTTCATTCACACCAAAAAAACAATACGCTCTTAATAAGGGTGAGGCCAAAGCGAGTCAGCCACCTTTCCTGCTGGCGCGGCAAACTGCAGAGAAGCTTCATGCAAAATTTGTGCTCTAGAAATACCTACTAATTCTACCAGGAATCGTCATGTGACACTTACGCAGATCTCGCTTCCTATGGTTATGTAACGTAACTGATTTAACGACGATCGACAGCTCCGCAGCAGGGTCTACATCTGCGTTCACCCCAGTAAGAACTTTAAGTTCTATAAGTGTAGTAAGTATATTAATATTTAATACTATTATATATAAAAGTAAGTATAAAGTAGATAAATTACAACACTTTATTTACTAACTAATTAAATAATTATAAATAACTTAATTAAAGCTATTAGCTTAAAACTATGCCTCTAATTTATTAATTATTACTAGCTTAATCTAAATAAAGTAAAGTATAATTAAGACACTTTTAAAGGTATTATATATAAGCTTAAAAAAAGGTATTAAAGTAATTAGTAATAAGTAACTTTACTATCTTATATTAATATAACTTAAAATACTATAATATTACTATAATACTATAGCTGTTATACTATTATTATAGTTTATTTAACTATTATATACTTAAGTAGTTATTACTTTAAGTAATTAATCTAATTTTTAATAATAATATTTATAAGAACTTCCTACTACTAAATATAACTTTTATTAATTACCTTATTTTATAAACATAAAAAATATACTATTTATTTATAACTATAACAAGGGCTAGTTTTAACTTAATAATAGACTAAAATATAGGTTCTAGTATAAGTTTTAATATTAGTAAAATACCCTAATTATAATTCTATACTAAATTACATTTAACTAAAGTACTTAGAATATAGTAGAAATTAATTAAAGCCTTAACTATATTAATTTAATATTTAAGTTTTTTTTCATGGTATAAAATTAAAAAAAAATTTATATAGTAGTTAAATAACGTGTTTTTATTCTAAATTATACTTAACTAGTTTTAGTTTCTACTCTACCTTGCCTATATTAAAAGTAAATAAGTTAAGTTATTTTTTTATATTTTAAGTCTTATTTATATTAAAAAACTTAGCTTGTAATTCTAGTAGCTTTTTTCTTTTTATTTTCTTTTTAGTATATTCTAAGTTTAAGTTAGTTTACTTATATAAGTTATAGATTTTACTTTTAACTACTTCTACTTTTTTAAAGGTTTTATATATTTATTAAAATTTTTTAAAAAAACCTATTATATTACTTTTAAAACTTTATAATTAGTAGGTATATTTTAAATAAATTAATTTCTAAATTAGTAAGCTAAGTAAAAGTCTATAAATTAACATTATAACGTATATAAATTATAAATTTAAAAAGGGCTTTTATAAAAAAATACTTAAAAAAAATAGTCTATATATTATATTAAATACGTTTATTAATGTAGGCTTAAAAAATTCTAGTATTTTAATAGTTTATAACCTATTATAAATAGACTTAAATTATAATAGTATTAACCACTTTACTAGATCTACACTAAATATTATAAAAATTAAAAATTTTTATTATACTAGTTATAAAACCTAGTTACTAAATATAGTAAAAAAATGTATAATAATGTAAAAGTTTCTTATTTAAAGTTTAAATTCTATTTAGAGTAGAAACTACTTACTAAAGTATTAGCTTATTTTTTTATAATTTTTTTTATTTTAAGTGTAATGTTTTTTATAAGTAAGTGAATTATATAAGTAAGGAAACTACTTTTACCAAGAATTACCTTTTCTTTAATAACTTTACGAAACTTAATATTATTTAACAAAAATTTAAAATTAGTTTTTTAGATATTAGATGCACCTAGTATTAAATTTGTATTCTAGTAGTTATACATAATTATAAGTTATTAAGCTTAGAATTTACTTTTTAAAAATTTGGTTTTTAGCTATTAATATTTTAATAACTATTAAATAAGAAAGTATAGAAATTGAATTTAAGCTATTTTATATATAATTTAGACTATATTATACTCTTATAGTAATAGAATAAGTAGGCTTTTAAGAACTTTAGGTAAGAAAAAGTTTTAGCCTTTACTTTTTAATATCTTAAAAACTACTAATACTACAGCTTTAAAATTTTAATATATTATAGATTTAGGTTCTAATACCTTGTATTTCAGTTTTTATAATTTATTATTAAGTAATATTATCAATATAAATAGCTAAAACCTATTTTAAAGTAAAGTAGATTCTAAGCTTAATAACTTATAATTACGTACGACTACTAGAATGCAAATTTAATACTAGGTGCATCTAATATCTAAAAAGCTAATTTTAAATTTTTGTTAAATAATATTAGTTTTCGTAAAGTTATTAAAGAAAAGGTAATTCTTAATAAAAGTAGTTCACTCACTTGTATAGTTCACTTGCTTATGAAACGTTATACTTTTTTATACTAAATTAACTTAAAACTAAAATATTTATTCTATAAACGTAAATTTTAAGTAAAAAACGTTATTTAGAATTTTAAAAACAATTATATATATTACTAGATTAAAAATAAAATAATTAACTTTATAAAAATAATAGAATTTTTTTATATTTCTATTAGTAGCTATAAAAGGAATTTACTTATATATTCGTTACTATTTAAAATTTTACTTATATTTCTCTATAAATTATAAATTTATTTTTATAATAAGAAGATTTCTTTTACTTTTTAAATTTTAAAAAAAACAAGTATAACATACTTATAGTATAAAGATTTAATAACTTTATTTAAATTTAAAAGTTTTCTATTAGTATTAAAGATAGTAATATTATTACTATTATCTTTCTTATTTTTATTTTTATTACTATTATTGTTACTATTATTTTTATGTGTATTATTATTCTTATAATTTTTAAAAGCATACTTATTTACTACTTTTATATTTCTTTTTATATAAACTAGTACTTTTAGCTAAAATACTATACATATAAATAAATATTAAAAACGTAAGTTAAAATATTTATTACGTGTTTAGAAATTTTAAGGTATTTTAAACTTAGTAATAATAAAGAATAAGAAAAATATTATTTATATTTATAACTAGCTTTTTATTTATAAATATATTAAAATTATACTCCTTTATTAAAGGCCTATTAATATACTATTATAATTAGTAGGTTCTTTTTAAATATTTAGAGTACTAGCTATATATTATTAATTTCTTTTCTTTATATATTTAGCTAATTTTAACTAGTATATTTCTAATAAAACTACTACTAATGTTTAAATTTCTAATAAATACTTATTCTTTTTTAAAAACAAAAGTTGTTTAAATTCCATTTAGAACAAAGTATAATATTTTATATTAAAATACTTTTAATTAGTAGAATAAAGTCTGCTTTAATATTTCTAAAGTATTTAAAAAAAGTTAGCTTTATAAGCTATATTCTAAAGCATAATATTCTTTACTTTATCTATTTTTTTAAAATCTTATTTACATTATTCTTTATTAATAGTAAATAGTTACTTTTTTTTTTTCTAAAGTCTTCATAAAGTTTTTAATAATACTTAACTAAAAATTTAGGTTTAGGTTATAACTTCTATTGTTAAATAGTTTAGTATCTTAATTTAGTTAGTTTATGTTATTAAGTATATATATATCTATATACTTTTTTAATCACAAATGGTTACACGTATACTAGTAGTTTAAAAGAAAAATAGAAAGGTACTTAATAGTTACTAAAATTATATTAATTACAGATTAATAAAATAGATTAATAGTAGACTATATAAACTAGACTATTAAATATAATAAAAGCCTGTATTAAATAGAAGTAGAAAGGGGCTATATAGTATAATAAAGTATAAGTAAAAATAGTAAGTTAATAAAAAGTAAATAAACATACACATTAAGCTTTTCTAAATATAAATAAAGTAATATTTTAGTAAAGCAGGCATGGCAAAGAAAACGTTAATAATATATTAATAAAATAAATATAAGTTTATTTTTAGACTTGTTTAGTTATTATGAATTTTAGAAAGCATGAAATAAAATAGAATAGAGTAGTATAGAAACTAGACTAAAAAGTTTACTAAAGTTATAAAAATTAGACTTAGTACTTTAAGTATAAGTAACTTCAAAAGTAGTAATAGAAAACTTCTAAAAAAGAAGTTAAAAGTTCCTAAATATAGAGTTACTATAGTAATATCTATTTAAAGACTTTATTTTTAAGTTTAGTATAGTTTTTTATTTATTTATATTAGGTATTACTTTTCGCTCTATTAATCTACTACTTTTAATAGCTATAAAATACTCACTCTTTTATTACTAAGCTTCTTTTTTATTTCTTTTTTTTAATTTTTTAACTTTACTTTAGTATTTTTACTATTAAGTAGTTTATATTTTTTTATATTTTATCTACCTGCTCCTTAATCTTATCTCTAGCTATTAATTAAAAACTTATTTTCTAATTAGCTAATATGCTATATAGCTTTCTAATTTCCACTTTATTATTTCTTTTTATTTTTTTTTAATTTTTTTTATTTTTTTAATTTTTTTTATTTTTTTTAATTTTTTTTAATTTTTTTTATTTTTTTAATTTTTTTTTTTATTTTTTTTATTTTTTTTATTTTATTTTTTTTTATTTTTTTTATTTTTTTTTTTTTTTTATTTTTTTTTATTTTTATTTTTTTTATTTTATTTTTTTTTTTTTTTAATTTTTTTTAATTTTTTTTAAATTTTTTTATTTTTTATTTTTTATTTTTATTTTTTTATTTTTATTTTTTTTTTTTCGTGGTAAGCTGTAATGTTGTTGATATAACTTTTATATAAAATTAATAATTTACTAGCTTTAGTTAAGTTTAATTTAAATAGCTTTTAACTCTTTTTTTAGAATATTCTTTTTTTACTTTGTGTGGGTTCTTTTTTAGTATACTTTTCTAAAACTCTTTATATTTAATTTTACTATCTATAATCCTATATTTATATTTTTTTTTAGTTTTTTTATTATAATCTTTTAGTAAAAATAACTTAATCTAGCTATTAATTTTTTTATGTGTTATTAAAAATGTATTTTATTATTACTTTAATTACTTTATTACTTTATTTAAAAATACTTAGTAGTATTAATTTATGTTACTATATTACTATTATTACTACTAAAATTATTTAAAAAAAATATACTAAGTACTTATATTTAACTTAAAAAACTTTTTAGCTATTTGGTATGTTTATATATTATATCTAGTTTCTTTATATTTTCTATAATAGTGTTAAGTTAGTTATACTTTATTTAAAGTATTTTTATTATAAATTTTCTTAAACTACTAAATAGTTACAGACAGCCTAAAAGCTGTTTAATTAACTACTTTTTTATATTCTATTATACTATCTTATAAAATACACTTTCTTTTATACTCTTTTTATTTAGTTATTACTACTAATTACTTTTTAAGCTTAGTAATATAGGATGCTTAAAAGGCGTTTTAATATAATATTAGTTTAGTATTTTTAATAAGCTATAAGAAGCTAGTTTTAGCTATTATAAAGTAATTAACTAAACAACTTATATATAAACTTAGATTATAATTTAAATTCATGTGTATTATTAAAAGTTTTTAATTACTATAGTATTTCTAGTTATAAGGATTTTAGTAGAGTACGTAATTATATTTTAAAATAATTAAGTATTATTTAAGTATTTATAGAAACTAAGTCTAATACCTTAAAAACTTTTTCATAGTTTTTATTATAAATATAATAAAAAAAGTGTTTTTAAGGACTAATAAAAAGGCTTTTTTATTAATATAGAAAACATACTAACATGCTAAGTTTTTAATATACTAAAAATACTTTAGTTTTAATAGTATAAAATAAACTATATTTAGTAGCTAGAAAATATACAATAAATAAGCAAGTATATAAAGTGTAAGAATTTTATATTTAAGATAATAATTTTTAAAGTCTTAGGACTAGTAGCTTTTGTAATTATTTAAAATAAATAGCTAATAACTTTCTATTTAATAGGCTTTTATATATGTATTTAAGTACTTTAACTACATAACTTTAAGTTTATTATTTATTTAGTTATTTTTAGAGATAAAGATTTTCTAGTTATATAGAATATTAATTTTTTTTATACTATGCTAAGATATAAACACGCTCTTTATAGATAATAAAGAGCGGAATTATGTACCCTATAGTATAAATACTTTAAATAATATTAATCTACTTCTAGTTGCCTAGTTAAATAAAATAAAATTAATTATATCTTTTAAAGGTTATAATAGCTTTTATAAAGCTAATAATACTTATTTAAAACTTAGTTTTATTAAAGTTGTGTATATTTTTATTATAAATACTATACTATACTTTAATTTTTTTAACTAATATAAACTATATACTAATAACTTTAAAATCTTCCTACTATATTTTCTAATAGTTTTTTACTTAATTAAAAGTTATTTTAAGTTTATTTAACTATATTATAAATTTATTTATTTAATTCTTACTTACTAGCTTTTTACTCTATGTAGTTAATAGTTTATTTACTATATTTACTATTTTATATAGCTAAAGAGAAAACTCTTATATATTAAAATTAAAAATATATTAGATAATTATTAATTTTTTAGTTAAAGTAAGCTTATAGCAGCTATTATATCTATTTAAGAAATACATAATTCTGTTATATTAACTAATTAATTTTAAAAATAGTATATTAAATATAGTAGTAGTGTGTTAGAAACTTTTAAATTAGCTAACATAATAAATAAAAAAAGTAAGCTTAATTCTACTTTTTTTGTTAAAAGCTAATAAGTTTTATTGTTAAAATATATTATGTTAATAAGAAAGTTAGTACTACTAAGTATTTTTAAATAAAGTAATAAAGTAACTAAAGTAATAGTAAAATATATTATACTTTATATTTATAAATTTAGAGCTTAATTACTTTACTAATTAGTTTTTAATATATTTTATAACATGTTTACATTTTACTAGAAGTATTATATAATTAGTTATGTAATAACTATTTCTAAAAAGTTACTTATATAAAAGCTAATAAACTACTAAAAGGTGCTTTATAAAAAACTATTAAAACTTTTTTACTATTCTTATATATTATTTTATTTTATTATTATATACTAAGTTTAAGTAATTAAAAAATAACTTATTATACTATATAAATTTTAATATAATTACTAAGTAAAAATTTACATTAGTGTAGTTAATTAGCTAAGGTTTTTTTATAGTTAAATAATATATTATTATATTAAATTTCTTTTAAAGCTTTTACTTTCTTTTTTTAGTATAATACTAATTATTTATAGCTTTTGTTAATTCTTTTTATGTTTTTATTAATATAGCCTAAATGTTTTAAAGTTATTCTCTTTAAGATAATACTTTTTTATTTTTACTTTCTAGTTTACTATAGTTTGTAACAGTTAATTATTATAAGACTTTTTAACTTTTTATTTAAAGTTAGTAAAAGCTTAATAGAGTAAGTAGTTTACCTATATAAATAACTTATTTATAAAGTATATTATATTAAATAAATAAATATTATATAATAAATACTAGCTACTAAGTAGTTAGCTTTTATAAAAACACTATATATAACTATTATTTATTTAAAACTCTTAAGGTAGTAGTTAGCTTAGTAATAAAATTAGAGTATTTAATTATATAGTAGATTTTTACAAAATAAAAGCATACCTAATTTCTTTTATTAGTATAAGAAATAAAGGAATTCTTATATATTAAAGTTAAGAATATATATAACTAGAACCTTTTTTTTAGTAAAAATAAGTTTAGATGTTACTAACTAAGTATTATATTTTAAAGGTGTTTTGTTATATTACTTGTAGAGTATTATTTAATGTATATTATATAATTAAGCTACTACGCGAAGACTTTTAAAATAGCCTGAATTATATACCTAAATTAGCTAAAGATAATCTTCCTTTAATATTAGAAAAATAAGAGAGTAGTATTAGTAGTTATTATTAGAAAGAAAATAGAAACACGTAATATATAATAGACTTAGTAGGGATTACTTAAATAGCTAAGTTACTTATTAATTACGTTATTTTAAATTTAATAATTAGTTATTACTTCTTAGCTACTTTAGTATATACATGGAATAAGTATATTATAGTATAGTTATAATAGATATACTTATTAAATCCTTAGAATTTATAAAGCCCTCTATTATCCACCTTACTCTAGAAATTAAGGAAATATTATTTTATTTAAACTATAGCTATGTAAATACCGTGCTATCTCTAAAATCTTAATTATATTTATACTTAACTTAATTAGCCTGCTTACTTAAACATATTTATTTTAATATATTATGCTATATTCTACTAAGATAGTGTCTTAATATAGGCCTAATTATCCCTTAAGAGTTTTATTATTCTTAAGTATATAATAGCTTTAGACTTTAATTTCTTTAGTCTTAATAATATTAGCTTATTTACATATCGCGACTTAGACCAGAATACTGAAGATAATTTTTATAAAAGGCTTTTATTACTTAAAGCTAAATAATTTAATAGTAAGGAATATTATTATTTTATAGTATTTATTATAGAAGATAATAACTGCGCTATTCTAGCACTAAAGACAGGAAAAAAACAGCTACTAATAATAATAAATAGATAGTAAATAAACATTATCTTAAATAATAATATAAATACAAATAATAGGTTATAGGTTATAGAGTTTGAGACTAATTTGTTTAGTATATAAAAAAAATATAATCTTATTCTAGATAATACAAAAAAGGTAGGCTTAATAAAGACTATAAATAAAAAGTATAAGATTTTAAAATATAGAAGTATAAAGTTTTATAATATATTAAAAGACTACAATAGTACAGCATGCTTAAATATATAAAAGTAAAAAACTAAAAGTAAATTAAAGCCACTTCTTAAAGTACTATTTAAAAAAGAATAAAAAAGAATATAACTATACTATCTATTATAAGCATTAATAATAGAAAAGTAATAATCTAAGTTTACTTTCTATTCTATTTACATTCTATATATAGCTAATTTGACTAAGAGGATAGATATAAAATAAAGAGTGTAGCCAAAAAGAGTAGTATCTAAATAAATAAAGTAAAATTAAAAACCTAATATAGGCATCTTTTAAAGGTATATTTTATAAAAGAAAATAAAATTAATATATAACTATTAACTTAACCTAGTAGAGTCATACTAGCTTTAAACTTATATTTAAAATATTTAATAAATATGATACTGCTAATACTGCTGTTATTATAGTTTATAAAGTTTTTTTTTATTAAATTTATATAGTTCGCACCTTTATTGTTGGTAAATGGCTGATATATGTTTAAGTTATTAGTATCTATTTTATAGTTATCTTTTTACCAAATATTAAAGTTATATAGAACGCTATTTATTATTATATTCTAGTTACTTTTATTTCTAGCTTTAAAATTCTTATTAGCTAAGCTAGTATAGGTGAAGTTAATATACTAATTAAAAAAACTTTCTTAAATATCTTTATGCTTTCTAAATATGTCAATAGGATAATAATACTAAGCTAAAACTATTATAAGAAATAAGCTATTAGGTTTTAGTATATTAAGCCTAGTAATTTTATAAGAGTATATACTGTAGCTAATATTAAAGTTAACTTTAGTTATTATTATTATTCACATATTACTCTAAGCTCTATATGTAGACTAAGTGATTCTAAAGTAAATATTATAGTAATTTAAGTTATAATTACCTAAGCCTAGCTGCTACTTAAGCTTAAAGTTAAAGAAATTATATTTCTTTAAATTAAGAGAAGGTATTCTCTTGTTATTTTAATAATAATTATTTATTTTTTAGTTTTTAGAAGTATTAATATTCCAAGTAAGCTCTTTCTAACTTACTTAACTAATTATATTATAGAATTTGCTATAGATATTACTAGAAGCGCTGTTAAAGACATTATTTAGTATACTACTTAGAATATTAATATTATATTTAGAATTAGTCTTAAGACTAGGCGTTACTTTTAGGCTATATTATGTGCTAATTAAAGTATCTATATTCTTCTTAAAGACACTATTACTAACTTTATCTTTATAACTAGGATATTTCTTAATAGTAGGAGTGTTTTCTTTTATTTTAGAAATTATATTAGTATTTAGACCCTACTTATTTAATTAAGACTTTATATAAATCCTAGTGTCTTATAGCTCTTATAAAGGCTTTTTTTTTTTAATTTATAACCAGTCTAGATATCTACTAGTCTACTTTTTAATATATTTTATAAGGGCGAAAAATGCATAACTATCCGCATTTCTTTATATAAAATATTTTAAGTATTAAGAATTTAGATTCATCTAATTTCTTAAGATCTTTATATAGAAAGGTTTATAAGCATCTTACTATATCCCTACTATTTTAATTTCTAAATTTAAGATAAATAGATTTTCGCCTTTATCACCTTCTCTAGTATTAATGAAATAATCTAGATAAATAACTTTATATAAGAAAACTTAAGCCCTATTATTCTATCTATCTAGATTTCTCTAGTTTTTTTAAGATAAACTCTTGTTAATATCTATAGCTTTATTAAAGATTAGTAGCTTAAAAAAGTTTCTATAGAACATAATTCTACTATATTTTCTAGAAGAATTACTAAATACTTCTAAAGCATTAGGGTTACTGTTATTAGGATTTTATTTATTCTAGTACTTCTTATTATTTAGCGTAGTATTATAATAGATGTTATTAAAGTTACTATTATCTTTTCTAGTTTTATTATTATTATAATAAATCTAAATTATTATAAGCTGTTTTTTATTACGCTATAAGCTTAAGTTCTTATCTTAATCTATAAATATCTCTATAATAACTATAAGGGTTCTAGAAATCTATTATATCTATACTAGACTTATTAGGCTGTAGTAAGAATCTCTATTATAAAATTAATTAGCTTATAAAATAACTAGTTATGCTTTTCAGAAATAGCAAAAATTTATACTAAATTTCTTTATATATATTATTAGATATTTAGTAGTCTCTACTAGCTAGACCCTAAAAGTCTATTACTACCTTATAGTTCTAGTTAAGGTTTTAATATATACTATTTATAATAATTATCTTATAGAAGTTAGCATATGCTTTTGTAATATTATTAGCTTTATAATTTATATAATCCTTTTATTTATATAGCTTAGTGCCCCTTTAGTTCTCTATTATAATATTAGAGCTATTTAGGTTTTTAATAGTAAAATATAAAGAATAAAGTTTCTTACTAAAGTTAGGAGCATAGTCTTAAATAGAATTATTTCTAACTAGAGAAAGTAAGAGAAGTAATAAAATACTATCTAAAAGTCTAATACCCTTAAAATTAGTTATTCTTTATAATATAGATACTAGAAAGTGAGAAATAGAAGAATTAAAGAGCTAATTGTGACGGTGCTGCTTGCTCTGCTCGCTGTAGGCCATATGATATCGCGACTGGCTACGCTAGCCACGACCTAGCGCAGAGCTCGGAGCATGGCTAGCTCGCGCTCAGGCTATGCACCGCCCTATTTAGGGGCGAGCCCCCTTTGTACCTCTTCTCTCCTCATCTTAGTGTAGCTAAAATAGAGCTAACTTATCTCGTTAACCTGCATCTATGCTACGACGCGTGAAGACCGAGCCCGTTATTACATTACACTAAGATCAATCTAACTCAGCCGGATGACGGCGACACAATATCGAGGTTAACCCGCGCGATTAACTTGAGCGTTTGATTCGTCAACGACCGCACCTAGAGAATTAATTACACGACTACGCCGAGTCGTTAGTTCGTCAACCATACGATCTCCACCGGAAAGCCCTACAGCGGTAGGCAATTGAAACCCTGAGTGATAGCCTGTATAAGCCCTGCAGCAGCAGGCCTCGAGAGTGACTCGGCAGGTAACCGGAAGACCTACAGCGGTAGGCAACGTACCCATTAGGTTGGAAGAGAGCTACAAGAGCTCTAGTGACCCCCCCCCCCCCCCCCTTCATCATCTTCTCCCTGCTAGAGAAACCGACCCCTGCGAGCACTACTAGCTCACCTTCTCCCTGCTAGAGAAACCAACCCCTGTGAGCACTACTAGCTCGCCTTCTCCACGCCAGAGAATCAGCCAATCGCTTCACCCTGCTAGGGGCCAGAAGCTCTATACACATACAAGGACAGATAGGTTAGGACCATGGGAAAGCTCTCGACGCTAGAGATGAGGGTCGATCCCAAGGCAACAGCCACTGGCAATGACTACACGCCTATCCCTAAGTCGCTCAGGTGTGCCGCCACGTACTACCCTGACAACGTGATTGGAGAAGACTACACCATCAAGAAGCTCCGCATCCAGGCACGACACGACAAGAAACCCTTCGTGGCTACTACCAAGAGCACTACCTGGGGAACCGACACCTACGAGCCTCAGGAGATAGAGGTTACGCTTCCTACCCTGATGACCCTTGATCAAGCGATAATCGCTAGCGAGCTAGAGCATAGCCATCTCAAAGTACTCACACATCACGACCATGCCGATACGCTAGGAAAAGCGCTCAACACGTCCGAAACTGAGCTTAACGAGGCTAGAGATGAGCTTGCTGAGCTTCGTTAGCTACTGAACAATACGCTCGAGCGCGTAGCAGATCAAGAGAACGAGATCAAGACACTAAGGGTACAGACAAAGAAACCTACGCACAATATACACTCCTTCCTCTCTGTAAAGGCCAGCCTAGCGCTATCGTTGACACTAGTAAAGAAGACACGCTTCACAGCTCTGCCACAGACCCCTCAGAACCAGGCTGGCTATGTAGCTATAGGACCTGACGATGGTTCTGATACAGGAGATCTCAGTAACCAAACTCCTCAAGCATCACCCTACGTACCAGCCACTCTACTAGCTACGCCTACTGTAGGCAGCCATCAAGGCAACAGCCGCTCAGCCCGATTTCCTGATCCACCAATGCTTAAGGACGGCAAGGACGTCACCTTCGATCAATGGAGGGATGTCCTAGAGGACAAGGTACGCGCCAACCAAGACTAGTTCGCTAGAGCCAGCAAGCAAGCTACCTAGAAGAACATCGTCTCTTACATGCGTACGCGTACGGAGAGTCCTGCCAACCAGTACCTCTTAATACTAATACATATAGTAAGAGAGAGTGAGTAGCTAGTTAGCTACCAGTATATAATAGATCGCCTAGAAAGGATGTATGGCGACCTATATAAGAGACTCAACGCTCACCGCGATTTCCAGAAGCTTTACCTCAAAGACCCTGCTAACTTTACTGTATTCCAGAGTGACTTCTTCCGCCTAGCTCAAGAACACAGCCTGCCTGCAGACTAATAGGTAGAAGAATTCCATAAGAAGCTCCCAGACGCTCTGCGTACGCAGATAGGCATCTACCGACAGCAGTACCATAACCAGTATAATGAGTACGTAGACCTGGCCTAAGACTTCACCAGAGAGCTAGCTCTCAGCACCAGGAAAGCTACTAAGTAGATTAATAGGAGAACTAGGAGGACTTAGCCGCCGCTAACTTAGTAGTCTCACTTAAGAGCTAAGCGCCTGACTTACGTAGCAACTACCACCATCCTACTAATACTCATCCCCAAGCCAGCTAGTTACTACAATTGCGGGAAACCTAGCCACTTTATAAAAGACTACTAACTACCTGCCTAAGCTATAGCTAAAGTAATTAAGCCTATAGATACTAATAAAAAGCTCTATACGCCTCAGGATACTAGTAACAATAAGAAGTTTCAGCTTACTATAGAGAAACTATCAGGGGAAGACTTACTCTAGGGAAAGTCTTCTTCCTAAGGTTACCCCCTAAAGCTATTAGCTAATTTAACTCTTGCTAACTACTATTCAGCGGACCCGCTCTTACCCTGTCCTGCTATATCTCTACTAGCGGACTAGCTATTAAGCTAAGTAGTCTTCTTAATACTAGAGCTAGTAGTTTTATTCTAGTACACCTAAAGCACATGCGCGCTATTAAGAAAGAGCTTAAGATAAAAACTTACTAGATAGAATCTATTCCCCTAGCTAGCTATAATAATAAACTAAATAGATAAGTAGATAAGTACTTCCAGGCGGATCTAGTACTAAATAACTACTATTTATTAACCTATTTTATCTTCTATAATACTAGCCGCTATGACCTTATAATCAGCCGCAAGCTCTTTAAAGACGTAAGCGCTTTAATTAACTGCAAGAAGCAAGCACTTAAATGGCTAGATAATAAGCTAATTAACTGTAAGCATAATATTATTATTTTAATGCGAGGCTTATTAACTAAAATCAACCTCTCACACTAAGCTAATGCTGATTGACGTGATGAGCTGATAAATATGGTAATTCTATAGCGCACCTATAAGCCACCTCAGCGCTTGCTTCAGCGTGTGGTATAGTAAAAGAACCTTAGAAAGATAGAAAAGCAACTTCACTTACAACAGTAGCTAGAGCTAAGTAAGTGAACCCTTTGCTCTCAGCCTGTCTCACGCGAAGACCTCTCTAAGGCAGGCCTTAAGATTAATACTATAGAAGCTATTGCCTTTATAATACACGCATGGCAGAAGGAAACTGTGCTAGGGCATACCAGCGTCTATAAAGTAGATAAGCTTATTTAGGACTATAGAGATAAGCTTAGCCCACCAGACCTAAAGCTCTCTTCCTAAGACCCTAGGAACCCCTTAGTGAAGGCTTCGCTAGAAGGGCCCTATTAATCAAACAAGGACCTCACGGGAGAAGAGGAACTTCGGCAGCTTATTGAGCAGAAGCTACCCCACCTTAGCTACGCCGGCGCAACTTAAGCCTACTTCTTAAAGAAGGACTCAGACGTACTGCCCCCGCATCGCGAAGGTGTTGACTATGATATTAAACTAATAGCCGAGAACATGCTAACGTTAAGCCCACTGTATAGCATGTCTCTTAAGCAGCTGTAGCTTGTCAAGACCTATCTGGACGACCACCTTTAATGAGGGGTCATTACTCACAGCAACGCTTCATATGCTTCCCCAGTACTGTTTGCCAAGAAGCCTGGAGGAGGGTGGCGCTTCTGCGTCGACTACTGTAAGCTTAATACCATTATAAAGAAAGACGCCTATCCGATCCTGCTGATTCAGGAGACCCTCGCCCGGCTAGCGCGTGTAAGGGTGTTCACCAAGCTTGACGTACGACAGGCCTTCTATCGTATACGTCTGAACAAGGACATAGAGGATCTAACCACGTTCCGTACTCGGTATGGGAACTACAAGTACCGCGTGCTACCATTTGGTCTCTGTAATAGCCCTGCTACATTCCAGCGCTACATTAACAAAGTGCTTCATAGCCTACTTAACGACTTCTACACTACCTACCTTAACGATATCCTAATCTATTCTGAAGACCCGCTGCAGCATGAGGAGCATGTCGCTTAGGTGCTAAGACGTCTCCAGGACACCGGCCTCTAGGCAGACATCAAGAAGAGCGAGTTCGCCGTCACTAGAACGAAGTTCCTAGGCCTCATCATCAGCACAGAAGGGATCCAAAAGGACCCTGAGAAGGTCGCTGCTGTACAGGAATGGCTAGTACCTACGTCAGTTAAAAGCCTGCAATTCTTCCTAGGATTCTGCAACTTCTACAGAGCTTTCCTGAGGGACTATGGACGCATCATCTAACCGCTCACTAAGCTGCTCAAGAAGGGCGCATAGCACACCTTTAGTGAACGCAAGCTGGCAGCCTTCCAGCAAGCTAAGGATCTAATGCTGTCAGACAATGTCCTAGCTCACTACTCGCCCTATCGTCAGACGCGCATGGAGATAGACGCAAGTGATGGAGTCATCACAGGGGTGCTATCGCAGCTCCAAGAGGATGGCCTCTAGCGACCTGTAGCCTTCTACTCTAAGACTATAAGCGAGCCCCAGATGAACTACGACATACACGACAAAGAGATGTTGGCTGTAATCTACGGCCTCCGAGAATGGCGCTCGCAGCTTATAGGCTTGCAGACTACTAAGTCATTCAGTGCCCTGACTGACCATCACGCGCTAGAGTACTTCTCTACAAAGCGAGAGCTTACTCCCCGCCAGATGCGCTAGGCAATGAGCGTAGCAGACTATCACCTGACGCTTACCTATCGCCCTGGCACGGCTAACATAGTAGCCGACGCGCTCTCGCGCAAGCAAGAGGAACTAAAGACCCAGAAAGACAAGGACAAAGCAGCCCGAACACGCGCCTTCCTCTCAGCAGAGCAAATCGACGTTAGCTTCATCGAGGCCGTGAGCGATAACCTAGCTGCGCTGTCAGCAAGAGGCATGCTAGCTGCCAATGCAATTGAAGTAGCCGCTGCTGATACTTTCATGGCCTCGCTGCCCCTAAATGACCCTCACTCACTGATCGATCGCATTATTGAGGCGAACCGCAGCCATGAGAGCCTACAGCCATTCCGAGAGCGCGCTCTCTCTGGCAACTACCCAGCATAGAAACTCAGCCAGGGCCTTCTCATGCACCACGACAAGCTGGTAGTCCCTGCTGTACACTTCTTGAGGACCCACCTCATTCAAGCTATCCATGCTACCCAGGTGACTGCTCACCCAGGTAAGAGAAAGACAGGCAAGCTACTTCGCGACCGCTACTACTGGGGCCGCATGGGCAAAGATGTAGACGACTACGTAGCTGCGTGTAAAGCTTGCAGATGGAGCCACATACCTCGCGACAAAACCCCAGGCTTACTCAAATCACTGCCAATCCCTGAGCGAGCATGGCGAGACGTCTCTATAGACTTTAAGTCCTTCCCCTAGATAAGAAAGGATACGACTGCGCCTTTGTCGTCGTGGACCGGCTAAGCAAGCGTTGCTTCTCACTGCCTTGCCGCAAGACCACTACAGCCGCTCAGGCAGCTGATATGTACTATCGCTACATCTGGCGAGTATTTGGCCCGCCTAGGTCAATAGTCTCTGATCGCGGTCCTCAGTTCACCTCAGCATTCATGGATGAGCTATGCCGACTAACAGGAATTAAGCAAAAGCTCTCAACGCCGTATCACCCCCAAACTGACGGGAACACTGAGGTCCTGAACCAGTACATCGACCAGCGCCTACGCCCATTCGTCAACCACCATCAGGACAACTGGTCAGACCTGCTGCCCTGCATGGACTGGGCCCAAGCAATTCTACCGCATGAGACTACAGGCTTATCACCCTATTAAATTGAGTTTGGTTACTAGCCAATCTATCACTGGGACTGGGAGGAACGTACGAAGGCATCTACTACAGTCTGCGAACAGATGTCACGTGAGGAAGCGCAGAGCTACGCTAAAGCTCGCCACGATGCGGTAAAGCTAGCTATAGAGATAGCTCAACAAGGGATCGCTCAAGCACAAGAGCGACAGGCTCGACAGGCTAAACAAGAAGCGCCGCGAGCCAGACTTCTCTACAGGAGATGAGGTATACGTTACACCTAAGGGCTTCACCACTAGCCGACCTAGCCAGAAGCTTGACCAGCAGATGTACGGACCCTATCCTATTGTAGGCATGAAGGGACACTCCTATCGCCTTAAGCTGCCGTCGCACATGCGCATGCTTGACGTCTTCCACGCAGACCGCCTACAGAAGGCTTCTACTCGCCCACTGCCTGGCCAAATTGAACCTGAGGAACTGCCTATCGAGATCAACGGGCATCCTGAGTGGCCAGTGCAGGAAATCCTTGATAGCCGCCTATTCCATGGCCGACTACAGTACAAAGCATCCTGGCTAGCTCATGACCCAGATCCTACCTGGTACAACGCCCGAGGCTTTATAGGCGCCCCATACAAGGTAAGAGACTACCACGAGGCCTATCCAGAGAAAGCAGGACCGCCGGCACGACTAGACGCCTGGTTGAAAGCGTACGAAGCAGAGGAGGGCCTGGACGTAACAGAGGAGGACGACAAGGCGGCTTCAAAGACAAGAGTGGTACAGAGACCAGCAAGGAGGAGACTGTAACCTAGAGACTCGGGGACGAGCCTCCCTTAGAGGGGGGGTAATGTGACGGTGCTGCTTGCTCTGCTCGCTGCAGGCCACATGATATCGCGACTGGCTACGCCAGCCACGACCTAGCGCAGAGCTCGGAGCATGGCTAGCTCGCGCTCAGGCCATGCACCGCCCTATTTAGGGGCGAGCCCCCTTTGTACCTCTTCTCTCCTCATCTTAGTGTAGCTGAAATAGAGCCAACTTATCCCGTCAACCTGCATCTATGCTACGACGCGTGAAGACCGAGCCCGTCATCACACTAATAGAAGATTAAAAATAAAGAAAAGTCTAAATAATCAAAGTTTTAAAACAAGAAATACTTAAGCTAGGAAATCGAATATTCCGATATCCATTAAAAGTTAAGAAGATAATTATTATTATAATAACTAGCTAAGTAAAATAGCTACCTATATATATATTTATAATAAGACGTGAAATTTTCTTGAGAGCTTAATAATTATTATAAAGTTAAGTCTACTATACTTAATAGTGTTTTTTCTATACTAATAAGACTTTTTACTTTATTAGTATTATATATCTAAATATAGTATTCTTCTCTTCTTAATTCTATTTATAGACAGCAAGTTAGCAAGTTGGTAAAGAAATATAATAATTAAAAAAAATTATTATCTAAATAAATGTCTTAAAGCTATGTTTTGATTTATTTTAATATTTTACTTTTATTTTATTTAAGTACTCATTTAAGATTACATAAAAGCAAATTAAATACTATTAGAAAGAGCTAGATAATAATATTAGTATATTATTACAGCGTAGTTACTTAAGTAATTGTTATATCTCTCTTATAAATATAATAAAACTTAGAATTATATTAATACTACAGTCAGCTTTAATTATGTAAAATATATTAATATATATATAAATTTATTTAGGTCTTAGGCAACAGCACTATGAGAGACACAAAACTATATATAATTAAGATTCTGTTTAGAAGTAAGAGATAAAACGTATTAGGTAAAAAACAAGACCCTTATTAACACATAAGCTATATATATCTAGGGGTGTAATTTTTATCTATTTTGTAATAACTTATTTATAAGTAGTTAAGCTATAGTAGGACATGCCAGATACTTAGTACTAGCAGTAAAAAGTAATAAATATAGAATAATTTAGCTACTTAGATCTAGCATTAATACTAATTATTATAGTGTGGTAACCTAAAATACTGTTGGCAGCAGTTTAAATATCCAGACGCTAGTAATAATGTTAAACTAATATAAAATAGAAGTATTCAGAATACTATACACGCTATTAAGGCAGTGATTTTATTATAATATAGGCAGATTAAGAAGGCAGCAGGAGCGCTTTTACTTGTATTAAAGTTAATAAACTTAATATTATGCTTTATATTAACTGCTAGTAAATTCTTAACGCAGTTAATACTAACGCAGATGCTATATCCCACGTAACGTTTTAACTTAATAAGAATATAGGCTAAGCTAATGTAAAAGTTAAGAGTGCTTTTACCTAGCTAGAAGTTAGTAAAAATAGCGAAGGCGGCGTACTCGGGTTTATAAGCGTAGTAAATAAGGTTAGAATAACTAATTAAGAGTTTTATAAGTAGCTTCTACTTCGTGGACGTTATTATATCGCTGCATGGTAGTAGGCAAAGTAGGTCGGAATTATAGACTTCATTCAAGCAATTAACAAGCCAAAGAGAGTAGAAAGCAGGGTAGAAAGTAGACTGCCTAGATATTAATAATGTCAAAAGTGAAAGGGTTGCTTATAGTTAAGGGAGATGCTAAAGAGAGAAAATACACTCTTACTATTATTATCTTCGCTTATTAGCCGTTTGCTTATTACTAGCCCGTGATATTGTAGCTCTCTTACTATCTAGTGTAATATTACCTCCGCCGTCCGCTTTTGCCACCGTTCCTGAATTCATGGAGCCTCAACAACAAGGGCGTAAACGGAGTGCGAAGGTAAGAGAGCAAATAAGAATAGAATAGCGGCCAAATTCTCTAGTGAACTCCCAAAAAGAATGCGTCGTATTATAGTTTCCAGTGAGAAGAGCAAGGGCGAGGTACAATAATATAGAGTAAAGAGTAGTGTTGGTTACTCTCCGACGCAGGCTTTTCTAAGTGTAGTTAAGGTGATATTCTAGCGAGGCGGGCATGGCGGAGGAGGCGTCGATAATATATTAATAGGATGGATGGGAGTCTACTTTTAGGCTCGTTCAGTTGTTGTGAATTTTAGAATCCGTGAAACGAGGCAGCATTGGGCGGTGCGGGAGCTAGGCAATAAAAGCTGGGTTGGACTTGGCACTTTGGGTGCAAGTGACTCCAAAAGCGGCGACAGAAACCCTCCAAAAAAGGAGTCAAAAGTCCCCGGATATAGAGTTACTGCGGTAATCTCTGTTGGGGGACTCCCCTTTCGAGTTTAGCGCAGTCCCTCGCTTATCCATATCGGGCATCGCTCCTCGCCCCATCAACCTGCCGCTTTTGACGTCTATAAAAATGATCGCCTTCCCGTCGCCAGGCTTCCTCCTGATCTCTTTCCCTTAATTCTCTAACCCTACCCGGCGCCTCTGCTGCCAAGCGGCCCACGCCTTTCTACGCCTCGCCTGCCTGCTCCCCTATCTCATCTCCGGCCACCAATCAAAAACTCGCTCTCCAATCAGCCAACATTCTACGCGGCTTTCCTAGTTTCCGCCTTATCATTCTTTTTTTACCGCGGCAGGCTGTGATGCTGTTGATAGGGCTTCCGTGTTGACCTAACGATTCGCCAGCTTTAGTTAGGTTTGATTTAGATGGCTTTTGACTCTCATTTTTAGAATATTCTCCTCTACTTCGTTTGGGTTCTTTTTTAGTGCGCTGTTCCGGCCCCTTTACATTTGCTTTCACTATTTACGATCCTACCTTTACGCCTCTCTAGTTTCCTTGTTACAATCTTCTAGCAAGGGTAACCTATTCTAGCTATAACGGTTATTCACCATTTTTTTTTCCTACTCTAACAACTACTACACGCCCGGTTGATCCTTCCCCTACTCATACATACACCACGACACCTCGTATGCACCATGTAGCTTCTCCATCCTATGCTTTAAATATCTCGAGACCCGCAAGTCCAAGCATCGTAAGCCATAATAGCACAAACTCGACTGTCAGGGCATCAAGAAGGGCGGGCGGCGGACGAAACGCGGGAGATAGGAAAGTGCGGACAAGATTGAGCGCATGAGTCTTGATCCATTCTGCTTATCTGGACGCTACATGTTTCTGTGAGGCATCCGGAAAGGTACAGAGCTCGATCGGAGGTTGCGACGACATTGCCCCCCCACCTTTCTTGCCTTTTCTTGGAGCTTATAGTAAGAGTTATGTATCAGTGGCCGTGAGGCACGGCATAGCAGCGTTTCTGTTACTCTTGCGCGACCGGCATGCTGCAGATGGTATGAGGTGAATATGCCTTCGTAATATCGAAGCCAACTTTTCTTATGTCTTCTTTATGGACTTTAGCGTACGGAGTTCAAGCTCAAAGGTCTCGAAGGAATGATACTAAGACCGGGTTCGGGGAAGGTATTTAAGTCTTCGAACTAAGTGATAGAGATAGGATCATGCTCCATCAATCCTTCAGGAAAAAATTTAAGAATCAGGCCTTTGCATTTATTCTTGCATGGTCCATTTTGAAAGGCATCGGGGGCAGCTGAGTATCCTCCACGTGACGTGTCTTAGTCATAGTGGTAAGTGCTTTAAGCTCCATCTCGGCTGCAGCCGGCAAGGACATCATCAGTCAACCGCACATCGCAAGCTCGCCCGCATACCAGCCCCCGCCATGAAGGGTCTCTTCTATAACGTTCAAATACGGTTGCGCGTCGACTCCACTCGACGTAAGAACGGTCTCAGACGCTGACAAAAGTCCAGCTATATCGAAGGTATTGTTCGCGGTTACCGGAATGCGCTCCTCACTAGCCAAAACTATAGCTACCTGACACAATGCGAGACTATCGATGGTATGTCCCTTTTCCGCCTAGTCCTTTTTGCTTGAGTCTGACGGCTCAAAGACGTTAAGCTACAACTCGGCCTTGCTTATGGCGATTACCTTGCTTCTCTTCCTCCGAATCCATCTACCTCCGCCCTCGCGAACAAGACCACCGAAAAACTCGTCTCCGAATTCCGATATCTGCAAGCGAACGCGACTGGCTCACTGGCAATATTCATGGAACATCTCACATACGGCTATATGATTAATAACGTTGCGGTTCTGATCACGGGCACACTGCACGAGCGAGACACCCGCGAGCTGTTGGAGAGATGTCACCCCCTCGATTGGTTTGAGACAATGCCTGTGTTGTGTGTGGCGACGAATATTGAGGAGCTGTAGAACCCGGTTCTAATCGAGACGCCCTTAGCCCCCATATTTCAAAGGATCCCTAAGCCACCAGGATTTGGACGAACTCAACATTGAGATTATCCGGAACACGCGCTACAAGAATTATCTCGAGGACTTTTATAACTGGGTCAATACTACGCCGGAGATATCGGGGACGCCGACCGCAGAGGTTATGTCGGAAGTGCTTGAAGTTGAAGCTGATCGCAGAAGCATTAACATCACGCTCAATTCCTTCGGGACCGAGCTGTCAAAGGCGGATCGCAAGAAGCTGTACCCCGCCTTTGGCAGACTGCAGCCGGAAGGGACTTTGATGTTGTCGAGGGCAGATGACGTTGAGGCTGTGCGGATCGCGGTCGAAAGCGTGGCTGACTACAAGTCTTTCTTCGATCAGACCGGTATGAGCCAGGGAGGCGCTGGTGACCTTGGAACATGTTGGGCGGGGTGGGTGGTGAATCAAGAAGTCTGGAGGACCCCTTCTACCAGAAAGAGATGGAGATCTCTAGGCTGGCTTTCACACGACAGTTTACTCACGCGGTGGTCTATGCTTGGGTCAAGTTGAGGGAACCGGTTTGCACCCTATTCTCCTTCTGTATGTATCTTGACTTGGACTGCTGACTGCGTAACAGGAGATTCGCAACATCACATGGATAGCTGAGTGCATAGCACAGAACCAGAAGGAGCGGATTGGGAACTATATCAGCGTGTTTTAAGCGTGGGGTTCTTGTACATCTAGGAAGTGTTCCAAGTAGCTACGGTTCACCGGCGTCGCGGTCTCGGTTTGTATATCTATAGTGACGATCTGTCTATCCTTTCTCCGAATCTCGAAGGCGCACGTTCCCTAGCTTATTAAACAGCGTTCCACTCGCACTCAGCGTCGGTCTCATACTAGCACCGTCTCTGAGGCCATAGGCATGTGTGTTGTCGTCCCTGGATGGTCAGTCCCCATGGATGGCGTAAGGCATCTATCCCCGGCCCTCGCCTGCAGCCGCCACCTCCAGGTACGCTGCCATCGTGGTCAAAGGTACATCTAACCCGGAATGTTCCTTCCGGTGGCTTCGAGCAGGCTACATGACACGTGGGAAACATTACCTATACGGGTACCTCGGGGATAGGTTTGACCAGGCTGATTATCCAGAATCGAGCATCTTTCTAAGGGATATAGAAGCCTAGGAAAATAACAGGCTGGTGCGCTTTGAACTCGTGTTCGAGCGTGCTGGCTAGGGGCATTGGGCTAGCAGGTACTGCTGCCCCTATGTTCTATAGCATATATATATATATATATATATACATCGCTCACAATGTATTCTACAACCAAGAAACAGTCGGACTTTAAATTCTCTTCTATGTTGTATAGCGCCGAGGGCACCCTCAAGGGATGCCTCCAGGCGATCTGACCTCCAAAACGCGATACGACTTGTTGCGCATGAATGCAGACGTCTGGTTGACCGCGAGCTGTGACCGTCGGAGTAACTAGTGCGGATCTCGGGGAGTTTGTAATCGATGAGTGGGCGAAGCGGCCAATCTTCAGTATCGCCCAGCCCGCCCTATGAAGCGTGGTTTTCAGCCCGTTCTTCATCTCGTAACTCAAGATAACGGTTTCTCATATGCGATCTGGAGGGGATGTTTCGGAAGATAGTGGTACAGATGATATCGACATCTGCAGTGGAAGTTATGCTGGATCAAAGCAGAGCCCTTGGGAAAAGAAAGATTCTAGGGCCGGCTTAACACGATGGATAGACGAAGAAGGAGCGTAAGCGTCTGGTGGAACCACCGAGTGGAAGACCAGTAATAGCTATCATAGCCAATAAAGAGGTTGTCACAGATACAGATACGGTAAGTTGCTCCTGTATGTAGTTCACTCAGTGATGGGAAAAGAAAAGCGCTATATTATTATAGCTAATAACCCATAAATGTGCCTCTTTCGAAGTAATTTACCTACCCGTTTTAACTATTCCGCCTACCCACTCATTCGGCCTACCATTCATCCATCCTCTCACTCCACCGCACTGTAGAGGTTTTTGGCTGAGGCTCGCAATATCCAAGAGATAAGAGATGAGATGACTTCTTCTGCAGGCCATGGTCTTGGTCGCATACTAAGGTTTCGGTGGATGTTCTGCTGATTTTGTGATAGAGCTACACTGGATAATTGACTCTTCTAATGTTTCGGCGGGGGAACCCCTGCCTGAAAAACATGGTAAGGCAGCAGGTCGTTTGGGACCTGAAGAGGGGTGAGACTATGCACATGGAGGCCAATTGCCCGCTGGCGAGCCGCATAAATGCGTTTCGGATACTCCTCCACCTTTTGGGTATGACGTATCCGGTGGGATATGGGACGATATTGTAAGCCTGGTGAGTCGGAACTTTTCGATAGACTAAAGTGGTCCAGTCATGAGTATAACGCGCCTGAAGATTGGATGCGTTTGGGGCTTCCCTATCTTCCTTCTGGTCCTTGCTCAGTTCCTCCTGGTTCTTTGCACACATGGATCCAAATATTGTTCAATAGCTTGAGTATGCTCCCCCAGTTAAAGTGTAGCCGAGCTCTGGATATGCCAGTCTCTGGCTCTTGTAAAGTCCTTATTCGGCCTCCGGATATATCAAACTAAAGAACGCAAGGCCAGCTAGCTCCCCGGGGGGTCGAAGTCCCACGGTATAACTCTTCGTCTCACCATTTGGGAGAGAGATAAAACCGTGTCTCCAACCCACATCAGCGCCCATATCCAAATCAGCCAATTCTCCGTCCGTCGTCTCAAGGGAAGTCTCACCACCTCGAACGGAAGGCTTGGATCACGCATCAACTCGTTAACACCTTGGCTTTGAGAGTCCTGGTCGAATTCATCTAATGTCGGGTGTGGGAGTCTCACAACGTACCGTTTCAGCAAGGGGTATGCAGTCCCACGCGCATTTTTCAGGATCCGCAGAACCTGCTTATAGGTACCTTTCATCAAGAGTGGGCCTTGAATGAAGACGGAGAGGTGCTCGAGCTGCGGCATGTCATTGAGACACCGTAGGACGTCTATTAATGCGTCTATATTCCATGGCCGCTGTGAACCATACGTAGTCCATCTTAATTCGCGAAATTGCCAATGGATGTGGATGGAGCGAGTCGAAGCGAAACGCTTATGCAATGTGGTTCTGCAAAAGTCGTCCAGTGCCTGGTTCTGGAAGAAAACAAACGTGTTTCCAGAGTATAGGAGGCCAATCGCTTCGGAATATCTTAGATTCCATTAGTCACATGGCCTCATTGCCGCTCTAAGCCAACTTACACCAAGCGGCAAGTCCGCAGCAAGGCTAACAGCCCGACCGTTTTCGATCGCGGTGGATGATTCAGTGGATCCGGCCGTGAGCAATTGGCTAGCTTCGTCACTTGATCCCGGACGCTGGCAAGATAGATTGGAATATCTTCTGCGGGTTGTCTGGTGTTGGTAGCATCGAGAAGACCATGAGTGAGACGGCCATTGTCACGGTAGAGGCCGATAAGGTGCCCAGTAAACGCATGCTCCCAGATGAGAAGACGGATCTCAAGAGGGAGACTGAGAAGTCTGCTTCGAGTTCGAGCCAAGGAATTGCTCGCCTCGTGCCGGCTGCTTCGATCAGTAGTGAGGGATCGCGATCGTGTTTGCGGCAGCGGATCGAGTCGCGAGCCGTGATGTCTCGTACGCCTTTTTGGCCACCTTCTTTCTACGTTCGATTTTATTCGCGCTCAGGGGCTCATCATTACATCCCAACCGTCCTTTTACCCATCTAATCGCGCTGTCTATTTCCGGGCAGCTTCACGGTACTTCACGAGCAGGAAGCTGACTCCTGAGTACCGGTGGGTGCGAGATGCCAGCCAGCGATAGTACTTTCGTGGACAGGAATGGGAAGCTTGCGGATGGTGAAGGGTGCGATCGAGTGAGGTCACGCAGAAGGATTTCAGATAGAGCGTGTCGCGTGAGGTTTGGTATGACGGTCACGTGGGGTGGGCCAACAGTTAATGCACAGCCGCGCGGCGGTGCCTGAGAACTGTCGGTTATCTCATGTGAACTTGTCGCAAAACTTAGCAAGCTAACCTCCCCCCTGTGTGCCGGAAAACCCTATGTGCCGAAAGAAGTTGGAGGTACTTCGACTTTAGAACTACTTAGAGCCTGCGCGCATGCTGTTGTTCGTGATGCACTATCACCAATTCACTTTGCAGCAAGCGATAAAGCCTTTAAATGCCTCCTGTTCGAAAATTACACAGGGTTGGTCGTCTCATCGCCTGATTTGCGCTCAGCGTCCCTTAACGCCATAACACTATTTCTTCAACACAACGGCGCCACCTTACTTTATTGCTAATTAAATTCTAGAGTTTAGCTTTCTAAAGCCTGCGATACTTGGTATACTGTCTCTAAATTGTATTCGATGATGTTCGTGGTGTTGAAGGCAAATCCGCCACGCAGGTCGGTACACGCCGTTGTAGCTTTGACCAAATTCGGCTATACGAACATATTACATTAGTATTACGCACCTCAGAGCTTTCCCTCCCTATACCGGCATTGGCGAGCTAACTATTTCTGGACGACACGTTCTGCCCTGCGTAGCGAAACGACAACATGCATGATCGGCTTCCGGCACGCTGCGAAGCGCTTACCCCGCGCACCCCTGCCATACTTGGCGTGAGCTTTGTCTATCTGATTTAGATCTGAGCAGCTAATCACGTGAAGGCAGAAGCGGACTAAACTTATTAATCATCTAGCCTCGAGTGCCGCCCTGCCTGCTAACTAACTTGTGGCATAAGCCGTTTAGTCCTTCTTCGCGGCTTAGGCCCCTTGTCTGGGTTGTTTGCGATGCGTCGTCGGACGCGCCGCACGCTTAGTAGGAGATTTGTAAGGTGTGCTCGCAAATTTTAGGTGATATTTTGTTTATTGGGTGGCTAAAAGCTGGCTTTCTCAGCTCTTAGCTTTTGTTGCTAATGCTTTTGTACGAGCTGACTGCAGGCGAAATCAAATTCTCTCTTGCTTGTATGGGGACTTGGTTATTACTTGACGATTATCTATAAAGTCACCACATTCTCTAATATTTCGACTAAATCAATATCGAAGTAGTACCTTGCCTCACATACCTTTCAAGACAAACTACACATCCAATTAACGACTATGGACGTTGATACCGAAGCTCTCATGGCGGGCATCCAAGCTCTCATTTACGGCGTAGTTGCCGCCATCAAAACAACTTTCGATGCCCAAGATATGCACGATCATCAGAAAGAATTTACCACAAACTTTGTGGAAGTTGCTCGACGACAGTATCCCGAATGGAACGTCGTAATTACTTGTCAGAATACGGACCGCCACTTTGTCAACGAGATTCATCAAAATACTGAAGTGGATTTGGGCGTCTTTGGTAAACGCCACTACGACGTTTACTTTTGCACTTCGGGCGACTTTACAAGATATGGCGACGGCGGGTTCGAGAACTGGTGCTTCT